>CM076686.1:72512147-72937147 GCA_038501925.1 Xenopus petersii
GCTTTGTTATGGACACCACAGGCAGCATGGGAGAGGAAATCACAACAGCGCGGCTGCAATCCCGCCACATAATCCAGCGTCAGCGACAGACATTGTTATATCCTGACTTCTATATCCTGGTGCCATTCAACGACCCTGGTATACTTTCAGAAATCCTTCCATGTGCTTCTCCTGTATTTATTTTATAACTCACCTTTTCTACCCTTATTCCATTTTTGCCTTCCATTAGAGTTTTTTTTTAATGGCATTACCTACAGAATTTGCAGTCTGTTTTTTCATGAGATACAATTCAGTGTCTCATATTGCCTCTAGATTATGGTCCAGTATATAAAACAAGTGATCCCAATGAATTCCTTCGTTATCTGGATGATTTACAAGCTCTTGGAGGGGGTGATGAACCTGAAATGTGTCTTTCAGCACTACAGGTAAATTTTTCCATGTTGTTTACTGTATTATTTATTCCACACAATATTATTCTGCCTTTACATATATCCTATTGTCTCTTTCATCAGTTGGCTTTGATCCACACTCCTCCTAACTCAGAAATCTTTGTTTTTACGGATGCTTCATCCAAAGACGCCCATTTAAAGAGCTCAGTGGAAGCACTGATCCAGGAGAAGAAAATCAAAGTGAGCAAAACAATGTCTTTTCTCCAAAGGTGGTACATATAGTAGGAGAGAATGGTGTCATTTTTGTTTGCTTGTTAAAAAAGTCTAGTGCTAAGAAAAGGTTGTGATCCAAGTAAGGCTAACATTGTAAGAAATGTAAGGAAAGAGAAGGATGTATAACCCGATATACATTTGCATTTTAGGTCTCTTTCCTGGTTACAGAAGATCCTTCTAGAACTAGGGTGAGGAGCCGAAGAGAATTGTTGCCACAAGACAGATTTGATCTTTATGCTAACCTCTCTGAAATATCAGGGGGCCAAATCATATTTACGAATAACCAAGACATTCCAGCGGTATCTGAAGTCATCTCAGAATCAGTTCACTTTGATGTGGTGAGTCAAGCTGTCAAAAGACCATGCAAGCAAGAAAAATAATATTTTAACTGTTTAGGAGTGCTTTCATTGTCCTTGTCTGCCTCCTATGTAGGTCACACTGTTCCACAAACAAAGCATGGAGAGGGGTAGCTCAACCCATGAATTTCAGGTGGATGATTTCATGCGCAGTGTCTGCTTGTTTATCAATGGGGATGTAAGCAGCTTCAAAATACATGACCCTACAGGTTAGGATGTGGCAACTGTTTAATGGAACAGGTTATGTTCATTTAATATATTCCTTTGATAAAGGTGACAATAAAGAAATTGCATTTCTTTTTTTTCTTTTTTTTTTTTGAGTAGGCAAGATCCAGCATGGTAACCGTCAAAGCAATGGAAAGTTTACACGTGTCTCCTTCAAAAACCCTCTGGCTGCAGGAAGATGGAAAATTGAGATGAGGACTACAGGACCCCACACCTTGCACATACAAGGTAAGAAGACTGACTGCATTTAATACAAATATGGCCTTATTATTTCTTCTGTCACCCTGCTATTCTGCCGATTTAATTTCAGTTGATTCTATTTTTAAATGTTAACTATTTTCCCTGTAAGCCTCTTTCTACTTTAGTTGTCTTCTCTTGTGTCAGCAATTCCGCTTCATTATCTTGCTACTTTAATTCCCATGAACATTGCACTTTTCTTTTCCATTTCACTCAATACCATCTGCTCTCTTACTTAGGTCGTAGCTTGGTCGACTTCCTGTATTATTTTGGGGTTCCTGTAACTGGCTCTCACCCTGGGCTTTATAAACTCAGCAATCAACCAGTATCAGGTTTGTAACTGCCCCTACACTAATGATGTCACAACCAATTTAAGAATAAATGCATTATGTGTTTTTCTGGTGTCTGTATAATGCACTACAATAGTGTAGATGGCATGTTTGACTCATGCATCATAAAATCACCTTTTTTATTTGCACCTTAGCTTGTTTTATTCTGTTTTCCCAATCTCTTCCTGCAACTGTGTGTAGGTGTTTCTGCCATCTTGGTTGTTGATGTCATTGGCCTCCCAGACTCTGCCCACCTGGACCACGTGACCATAACACCAGTAAAGGGTGTCCCACTAAAGGTGGAGTTGGAACCAGCCAATCAGACTGGTCTTTTGGTGGCCCAGGTGGGACAGGTACCTCTTGGAGAGTTCAGCATCGGGGTGAGCGGTCAGGATGGGAAGGGAAGTGCATTTCTTCGGGAAGCCCCGCAGCATGGCAAATCAGCGGAATGCGTGGTTGAGGTGCGCATGGTATTCTACACTAATTGCACTGCATTTCTTACTAATCAACTAGCACTGTCTCACTTAATTTCCTTACTTTCCTGTTGATGGAATGCTTCTTTCATATGAAATAATAAATATATATATATATATATATATTTATGTGTGTATACTCATAACTCCTTTGTAAACTCCGTCTAGATCACTTTTGAAAGCACCCCAAGTAAATCAAATGTATTTACACTATCATACACTCTAAACTGTTACATATATCTATCTATGTATAGATATATATATATATATATATATATATATATATATATATATATATATATATATATAACTATATAAAACTAATAATGTAATTTCATAATTACATTGTACCCCACATGCCATCCTGCATTGCATGCTAACTTGGATTGCTAAATGCGTTGCTTCTTTTCTGTTTAGAAACTGACTATGAATATTGAATATTTTTACACCACAAATATTAACTAACTACAATCCTTTAAAATCCTGTAACAACTGCATCCATTTGCACGAATTTCCCCATATTGTTTTAATGCATTATGCACTATACTAATTAATTACTAATTATATTAATATTACATACTAATTACACTGCACGGTGTGGCCACATCAGTGTTGCTAGAACTCTAGCTATGTAACTTTAAATAGAGTAATAAACAAAATCATAGTAACCATAACAAGTACCAACCTGAATCATTTTTAGGCAGGTTCTGATGTGGGTGGAGAACTGTTTCCACAATAAAATCTGAAACTTTGGTTGAGGACAAGGAAAGAGTAGTACACTGTTATGATTTTAGCATGATTTTTATAGTGTAGTTTTTATTTCTAAATTACAATGTTTACACTGCAAATAATTCACTCTACCATATAACATTTTATTCCTGAACCAACAAGTATATATTTTTGTAGTTGTAATATTGGTGTGTAGGCAGCCATATCAGGTCATTTTGCCTGGTTATGAGCTTTCAGAATGAGCCAGCACTTCACAATGGAACTGCTTTAAGATAAGCTATTATTTATCCTACTCAATGTAACTAAAGGAGTCACAATGGGACTTGGATTTTTACTATTGCGTGCTGTTCTCATATCTACCAGGGACCTGTTATCTTGTGTCAGGGAGCTGTTATGTGATATCACTCCAACTTGCAGTGCAGCAGTAAAGAGTGACTGAAGTTTATTACTGATTGAGGGCACCGTGGAAACTAACATGTATAGCCCCATGTCAGATTTCAAAATCAAATATTACAAAAATCTGTTTGGTCTTTTGAAAAATGGATTTCAGCGCAGAAGTCTACTGGAGCAGCACTGATGTGTTTTGAAAAAAAAAATTCCATACAGAATCCATTTAAAATGGCAAATTTCTATTTAGGATTACCCAATGAAAAAGTATATTTTTATGAAAATGGATTATTTAGATGAAGCAAAATTTTACAAATGACTTGTTTTATTTAATATATTTTTATAGAGACTTACATTGTTCTGGTTATAGTTTTCCTTTAAATCATTGTTTTTTTTTGTCCAGACAGGTGCTTCTGTTTGGAAAAAATGCACCATTTCAGTAATATAATAATTCTTATACTGAGAGGTTGCATATATTTGTTGCATGTTTGCACTACCACTGTTACATCATAATATGCCATGATGTTCAGTTTACTTTTCATCCTAATTGATTCTTAGCTAATTGATGATAATCTGCCATATAATAGTCTGTAACTTCATTATAAGTTAGTTAGCTAATATGACAGAAGCCTTTTTTTTTTTTTTTACTATATTGCAGACAGCACAGAGCAAGGTGTTTCCTGTACTCCAAATGTTTTCATAGATACAGATACCCCTGTGCAATGTACTGTTTTTCAAACCATTATGGCCGCTAGAGAGCAGTGTTGTATTAGAAAAATCTAGATGCATTTTTTCCCGCTACCTCTCATATAAATATATGGTGTGTAGACAAAGAGCACTTGCTGTTCACATTAGTCCATGCCAAAATATAGTATATTTGTATAATTACTGTATATACAAAAAGGGTGATTTTTCCATGTAACTTTTCAGTGATTGTTCATCCATACTAAAAACTTTGTTACCTAATATAAATGCATTAAATTCATTGCTTAAAACCACTTACCTGTACTTGATTAATCCTCTGTGCAAGTGAATGGATTTGCAATGAGTTTATCTTTCTGTATTCTGCAGATAACTAACGAGTCCCCACTAATGCCAGGAGAAATGCACTGGCTGTCTCTCAGCATCAGCAGCTATGGAGCCTCTCCTTGCTACACAATAAACTTGAGCAATGATCGTGGCTACCGTATGAACACAACAATACCCAGGTGAGGGTCCAGCACAGCTGGAAGGTTTCTAGATTTCTTGTCATGCACTCATTTTTATCTTCTATTCTGATCTCACTTTTCGCCTTTATGCATATTTGTACTAGCTGGAAACTAATATGAACGTTTACATTTTGTCTATCTCCACCCACTAATTCTCTCAGTCACTGTTTGTCCCATCTCTCATCTCTATATGCAGAGTATTTACTGATGTGAATGAGACCCATGAGACAGGGTTCTGGATCCAGGCGCCTGATGAAGCTGAGACAGACACTGTTGTCACTGTGACCGCTCAGGCTGAAGCTTGTGAGGATAAAGCACAAAACTGTTTCACGCTCCTACCACTAATAATAATGGCCAGGCCTGAGGTATGGCAACTTGTTTGCAACTTGAGGACTGAGGAAAGAAATAATATCTGTAAAACTAATGTTCACATTGAGAATTCACACTGGGGCCAGACAGTAAAGCATGTTCTGTTCTCAGAAACAGTTCCTTTGCTATATGCTTGAATGATGGTGCAGAAGTATAAATCTATACAATCTTCACAATTCAAAATTTAATTCTAAGTGTTAGCAAGGAGGTTCACCTTTACATATTAGTATGTCCTATTCTTAGCAAATTTGTCATTTGTCTTCTATATTTATTTTCTCTATTTTTTTAAATTATTTGTCTTATTCTTTAGAACCTCCCAGCTTTTAAATGGGGTCACTGACTCTGCCAAGCTACAATTTTATTGTTATTCTTACTTTTTATTACTTAACTTCCTACTGAGTACCTCCTCCTACTCATATTCCAGTCTCTCATTTAAAACCACTACCTGGTTCCTAGGATAAACAAGACCTTAGCAACCAGCATTGCTGCTTACAAAACAAACTTGAGAGCTGCTGAACAGAAAACTAGAACTGAAAAGCCACAAAAATAAAGGCTATTGTGGGCTATCTTACGCTAGAGTGAGCTGTTCCTTAAAACTCGTGTGCCACAAATAGGCACAGTCAGCAAATTGGTCCACTGTACTAGCATTGATAACACGAGTAATTATAAATGAGTTCTTCCATGTCTGGTTTGAGATTAGCATATTAGTCATATTTCCTGTTTCCTTTCCATACCTCTAAACTCTCTCCTCTTCTTTTTCCACCCTTTGTGTCTTTTTCAACCTCAGATGTTACAACACTGTTATCATATACACTATATTAATTACTTCTCATTTCTCTCCATTCCCCCAGGTTTATTCCCTCCAAGCCCCAGTCTGCTCTCTGCTCTCCTACTCTGGTTCCTGCCCCCTCTCGCTTCCTCCCAGGCTCTGTCAGCAGCACCAATGGCGTTCTGTTCTCCATATTTTAGACCCTGGTGGAGTAAAATCTGCTCAAATCCTCTCTGGTTTTGGTTCCATCTCGCATGGACCTGATGGAACCTCAGAACGTGTTGAATACTCATCAGACTGTTGCTTCCCAAAAGCAGAGATCTTACTTACTAACTACTGGGGGGCAACGAGTAGTTGTCTTCTCACTGCCCCTTTCAGTGCCTCAACTTTGGGGCACTGTACAGACTGGATTTTGCTGGTTGTTATGTGTTGTAGCTCTCTGGTAAATTACTTATTGTACATATGATTTGAATTACGGGTATAGGATCTGTAAACCGGAAACCAATTATCCAGAAAGCTCCAAATTACGGGAAAGCCATCTCCCATAGAGATAATCAATAATAATCTCCAATAAAATAATCAAATTATTCAAATGATAAGAAATAATTTCACTTTTCTGTGTAATAATAAAACAAAGCATTATGCTTGATTCCAACTAAGAAATAGTTGGGATCACTTATTGGAGGCAAAACAATCCTATTGGGTTTAATTAATGTTTAAATAATTTTCAGTAGACTTAAAGTATGAAGCTCAGAGCTGGGCCAAGCTGACTGGGAGCCCTAGGCGACCTGGCCAACCACCTCGTGGACAAGTTCTTAAGTGTTGGGAAGAGGGTCCGGCCTAGGGGTAAGTGGATGGAAGAGTTACGTGCCAACACCCACTTCACCTTTGCTTCCTAGGCATGTGCCTCTTCTGCTGACCCCTATTTCTGGCCCTGATGGAGATCCCAATTAGAGAAAGAACCTTTATCTGGAATTCTGGATAACAGATCCCATAACTGTATTTTGTTTTTCCAATGGAAATGTAACGGCATTTCCTTCAGCCTTTGTTGTAAGAGTGTGTGAAAATCATAAATGTTATTTAAATCGGGTAGGAGTAAGTGAAAGAAATACATCTGAAATCCTAAAAGCACAGCATTATGAAAATTAAGCATTTACTTATGTAAAACCTGAAATGCCTTTTATATAGTGAACAAAGCTCATTCACAGAAAGTGAATAACCTTATTTTTTGTTTCCAAAAAGAAATGAGTTTCTTTTATAGGGGCTGTAACCAATAGGAATATTACATACATGAGCCAATCACTGTTGTGAAACCAGAATCACATCAATTAGTGCAGACATTCTCCATGCTGAGATACAAAATAAGGTGACCACTTACATTCATGCAGATGAGCTATTAATTGCAGGATATAAATTAAGTGCTGTAGACACATGAAATGTAGTAAGATGTTGTCAAGTAGTTTCAATCCCTTTAGGTCTAATACATGTATTAATCTGACTTTAGCGACTAATGTCATGCCATAAAGGCAGAAACTGATATCCAGCCCAGTAATGGCGATAATCCGACAATATGCCATAGTCAGTTTGATAAGAAAACTTATGATTTACACACAACAAACTTTATAAATACAGGTAGTCATAATATTGTTATTGAGCACATTGTTCCCAAAAGTCCTCAAGATATGAATTCTTTTGCACCTTTTTCCTAGATCAGCAATAGGTTGTTGCCTTTGTGTGTGTGTGTGTGTGTATGTGCGTGTTTTATATTAAAGAAGCACAGTCATGGTGTGTATTAGATTTAAGAAGCACAGTCATTTGCCTGATTTGTTACTCTGTAAACTTCATCAGAACATTTTATATTAAAGTTATTTTTCTGTATATAGCAACCAATAAAAGCATTGGTATTTGATATAAAACAAATGTGCAGTTAGTTTTCAGTTTTTGTACACAGAAAATGTCCTTTTGAAGGTTTTGTTTATTTATGTATTGTATTGTATTTTTGTTATATGTCTTCTCAATTGCTTGAATCTATGTCTGGGCTTTATATTGAAGGATAACAAGGGGTATTGTGATTGAGAAAAGTTTTAAAGCTTGCGTGGTTATCCCCCCCACCATTTTTATTTATTTTTTTTTTTAAATATATTTATTTATGAGACTTTTCATACAATAAAATAGTTGCAGAGTATAAACAAGAACAGAAAATGTTTAGTGTACATAGCACAAGAAAGGTGCAATACATCTATTAGGTCCTTATAATCAACAGTGATAGCAAAATCGTAAGGCTGGGGGTTTCCCAGTGGCAGTTCCATATTGCAAAAATACATATCATTCTTGTAGAATGCCCGAGTTAACCCCTAACTTGTCGTATTAGGTACTAGCTCACATTAAGAGAAAGGGGAGCTATATCTAGGTACGTATATAAGAAGACTGTAAGTGTGAGGCTTGTAAAGTCATATTTAAGTAGTCTCCAGAATGGAAATGCAATTAGACAGATAAGTTTTGTCATTATAAACAGATTCACAATAAACACAAAATAAAGTTTAAATCTTAACAGGGGAACAAAATATGGTCAAACATATGTGAAGTACTGATATTGGGCATCACAGCTGGTTTTAGGTTTAGGGGGATGACTCTATATAGTGAGAGGTAGAGGGGGGACCTTAGATATTATGTTGACCGAAGGTTAGAAGGGAGGGTCCCATTAAATCTGTATAGAAGCCAGGATTGCCAAATTTTCAATGTCCTTTGGGAATTCTCGGTAGCTAGCCCAGTTAGCCGTTTGTTTATAAAGATCCAGTCTATTTTGTTCTTGAACTGGGAGAAGTTGATAGTAGGAGATTTCCAAGCTTTGGCAATCGATTGTCTGGCTGACAAGAATATGTGATTTAGTAGTTTGTTTAAGCTTTGGGGTCTCCTTAGGAGGTACCCCAAGCAAGGCTACCTGGGGGGACTTTGGTAAGTTCAGGTGTAGAACCAAGAAAATAAGGTTATAGACCCTAACCCAAAACCTGACCACTTTCGGGCATGTCCACCAACCCACCAAGTAATATACTTGTCTGCCGTTGCTATTGCCTGTATTCCTAACAACCAAATAGCATTTTTTATGGGAAGATGGAAAGAGGCAGAACTGGAGAGACTGAAAGCATTATATGTCTGTTAGCTTCTACACCCTTGGTTCTGAGTTCAGAAATTAACTGGCATGCTTCTTCACAAGTCTGTTAACCAACTGGCTTATGTTACATTGTTAAAACCACCAGGGTAAAGAATAGAAAGGGCCAAGAAAGACAGAAAATAAATATACTGCTTTTAAAAGCAGTTGTATATAAATACAACTTTAAAACCAACAGAACGTTTTACATGACGGCATACTGGAAAGTTGCTTAAAGTTGCCTTTACTTTCAGTAGTCAAAATGTTACTTTTGAGTTTACATGCTCATTGGCATGCTGTCTGTGTCAACATTTCGTACAGCATTTCAACAACAAATTCAATACAGACCCTCTGTGACACCCAAATCCTGATAACATTGGGACACACAAACACAAAACATTCATGTATTTTCTGTAATTTATCCTGCAGATACTGTATCCTGTCCAGGTTTTTGGCACAGGGAAGTGTAAAGGGAACAAAATGACATAAGCAATAGAAAACATATTTCACCGGTCAGTGTTTAGATTAACCAGTGTTGTACACACTATATTAGAACTGATCATGAACAATGATGCAGTTTAATAGTTAACTTCTAACCGTCATATACAAACCATAGAGTCAAAATACTCCACCCCGTGTCCCTCCAAATAATTCTAATATCCCCCAGTCTGAGCCCTTTGTACTTTATCTAACCCCCACTCTGATGCTGGGAGCAAATGGCCTCTGTGTTCATGCTAAAACCGCTGTGGCTTTTATAGATTCTTTTTCTGGGAAATTGCCACAGAAAATAAAAAACTGAATACTGCTGTAAATCTATCCTGAATCCCAGCTAGAGTATGGCAGCTTTGCTGTGTCATGACAGGAAGGAAGTGATCTCTGTGCTAACATGACAGGACATAGACATGGAGCACCATGATATTAACTGACTTGTTCACTGCTTGCTCTTTAGCTTCAATGCAAATTATTAACTTAGCTCATCTCTTTGTGTGGCCACAAATCCAGAGCCAAATTTACCTTAGTTTATTTACCTCTGAGTCAAACCTTCGTTTGCAGTTCCTCACAGGTTACATTTTGTTCTTCTGGAAAGCATATTGCAAGGAACTTGGCTACAGCAATGCAAACAAATTCATACTCAAGCTCACACACTGTCTGTACCTCTTTTACCTTCTGGAATGTTTCGTAAGAGCCAAAATAAATGTGCATCGTGCATTAGCATGTATACAACCAGTTAGTCCGTGACTTGCTTTCATTGTTTGACTGCAGAAGAGAAGTCTGGGTTAATTGCTATACGTTACAGCACCAGGGTATATCTGTATTATTTGTCTTTGTGCTAAACAATGGCATCCCTTACCTTGTTTACCTGAAGCACCACTTTTTAATGCACTGTTACCAAGTAGAGTCTCCTGCTGCAGCAATGAATATATTCCCAGCTGCATCGTTCACAAAAAGTTATAAGGGCAGTCATAAAAATAATATTGTGCAGACACTTTAGTATTTCACTTTGGCAACCTGGCCTATAAGGGAATCATTTAACATGAGTGCACTGAAAAGTTCTTCTGCTGAACATACGTTTTGCCTATTGTTTTTAATCACAATAAACCTATGCTTTTTGTTGTTTATTAAGATAAACATGGAAAACAGCAAAACTGAGGCTACACTGTGTTTAGTCCTTGCAGGTTAGATAACCAGTAGACAACCTTCGCCCATTGTCGTGCCTGTTTTGTTAGCAGGAATTTGGTATGCAGGGGAAATATCTGTGATCTACGTAATCTAATATGTGTAATCTATCTGTAATTTAAATCTATCCCTCTCCTTATAAAGGAGGCAAAACAGGCAGATTGACCAGCATCAGGTAACATTTTCAGTAGACATATAAAGGAGCCATTCCAGGTGTGTTCATCTCAATAAAGGGAAAGACAGGTCTGTATTTGTTGGAATTGTGCCCTGCTAGATGGGATGAGGTATAGCAATTTACTGCAGTATTACTCAGAATAACCATACTCTATATCTCATATGTTTCCTTTTGGTGCTCCCTATAATCTTCCCTTTATTTTCTTCCTTTTGTATCATATGTGATCCTTTTTCAACTCCTATTACTCACGTTAATGCTCCAGTTTACCAACAAACAAAATATTCTAAGAGGGAGTGTTGGTCAGTGATAAGACTCATGATTTTCCGCTCCATGTTTTCTTCTTGAGGGAGGGGGTAAGACGCTTCAACAGTTTGATAGACAAATAAGGGCAACACGGAAAAGAGGAATATAGAGAGGGTTGATGGAAATGAAGAGAGGGAGGAAGAGAAAGGAGAACAAGAGATGATACAGGAAGACACAGCCATTTGAATAACATTGTAAGAGATTCAAAGTAAGAAAGAAGGAGAAAAAGGGAAAAGGAAGAAATTCAAATGAAGATGCAGAAAGAAAAAGAGTGGAAACCAGAAGTGAAACCAGTAGAAGCTGAAAAGGGGCAGTGTTAGTGGTTTATAACAAGAACAGAGGGAAAAAGACAGAAAGGAGTGCAACAGTGAAGTTGAGTGAGTATAAAAAGGAAGATAATTATAGGACAAGGAATTAACACCTGTTATCAGAACATAAAAACAGATGATACAACACAGGTTGCTACATTAAAGGGCAAAGATGAAGAGAGAAGGAGGAGCACACATACAGAGACACAATATGCTGCTGGCAGTAATACTGAATATATTGATATATTATGGCACCAAAGGTGAGTGATGGCTACAGAAGAAGAAAGACATATACTGTATGTATGCTCGGTGGACTGGGTTCATAGTAGTGATGTGTTGGCTGACAACCAGTTGGGCAGGTTGGGGTTGAAATCATTGCTGGTTAGTGTTGGATGCAGGTTCCATGATTTGGAACCAGAGGCATGCACAAAAGTAATGTACAGAGCGAGATGCCACAAGTACAGGTTGGGTGCGAGTCCTACTATTGCAACATTTACGGGCTAGGGACAAGTGCGTGTTTTTCCCTCACCCGCACATCACTAGTCATAGCCTAATACATTTTGCTGCATGCTAATCATATAATGATTATAGAGCTAAACTTGGAATTACAGTTGTAGGGTTTAAAACTTTTTGGTGTCATGTACACATTAAGTGCACAAGTATTGACCTGCAACTTCTAGGTGCCAGTGGATAGGGAGAAGTTGGGCAGCAGCACCTAACTTTAGTAATATATCTCTTAGGAATGCATTTCTCTACTGCTACACCCTTCTTTATTTACAATGCTGGTGTCTTCCCACAGGGTGCTTGTTCTCCCCCTCTTTGTCTCTTTCCTTGATTCCTGTGAAGACAAAGAAGGCCCTTGTATGCAATATCTGCACAAACCAGGACACCCACACTCAGCGTACACTCACTTTCAAGCTTTCATTAGTTAAGGGTAAGGTACAGAGCATTAAGAAAGATAAAAGAGGTCTTCTCTATATTCTGGACCCAAACAAAAAGGAAAACCATGGCTTGTGGAGATGTGAGGTGGAGGAATATGCAAATATCAGTGTGGAGTATTATTTGGGTCCAACCACCACTTTTTCACCAGTTGAGATGAAGAGTACAAGTAAGTAACGCAGGGATTAATATTTCTGGATTTGTTTTGCCTTATGGATGACTCAAAGAAAAAGACACAGGATGTAAAGGGGCCAAGTGGAATACTGACTAATAAGGTTCAACACATGTTTATGAAATACGTCTTATTCCCAAACTTAACTGGGGCTCAAAAATTATTTTGTTCTGGGTATAGTACTTTCTAGTACTTATGCCACTGGTCTCAGGGCCAGGATGATGGGCACTACACAGGCCAAGAGCATACCTTCAAAGTTCCTGATCCATGAGGGTCCATTGGGAAAAGGGTGGGGATTACAGGCAAGTGGTCATGGTTTCAGCTAGTCTGGGATGTGTCTGGTCATAACTGGGTGTGGCCAGAGCCAACATGGGGGTATTTATGGAGGTGTTTCTTGGTTGGACCACCTACCACTCTGGCCTTGCACAATGGATATAATGTACAAGGCCCTAAAAAAGGGAAACTATGAACCCATTAACTACCATATGCTTCATTGTGAAGAATAGTATTACAGAGACAAATCACTACCTGTGTGATTAATACAATGAATCAAACAGTAGGAAACATAGTGGGGCTTATTTATCAACACTGGGCAAATTTGCCCATGGGCAGTAACCCACAGCAACCAATCAAATTGATGCATTCATTGTTCTACTTGCAGCTGGCTTTAAAAAGCTTATCACTGATTGGTTGCTATGGGTTACTGCCCAGGTGCAAATTGGAACAGTGTTTGAAAATGAGCCCCAATTATCTTTTACAGCCACAGAACAAACATTTGTTGAACCTAATGCAGAAAATACAAGAATTCTTCTAACAAGTGTCATTGCAGTTGTTGCAGCCTTCACCATTATTGCGGTTCTACTCATTCCATCACGCAATCATTTCATTGGACGATGCAGGTAATATGTTTTGTGATTTACCATAACTGTGTAAGAAACATCCACTTATTGAACTCCATAATGATGATACCCTGTCCATCAAGCATCCACCTTGGAATATCAGTTTCTTAGTCTATCTATAATGGATCTAAAATTGTTACATTATAAAGCAGTAATAATGCAAGCATATTTCATGGGAATGAGAACAGTCACACAAACTTTCATGGCCATCTTATTATATACAGACTTTGCTATTGCTTGCCGAATTTTCTAAAATCCACTTGGGTCTCACCGAGTCAGTTGGTCAGTCTTAAGTGTATGTATTAAAACAGAACTTTTGTTAATTGACTGGAAAAAAATAATTTCAATACAAGGGATAAAAAGAGCAATTAAAATAGACTATATCACATTGCCTCAAGTGGTTCAGTCTCAATAGGTTTTTGTAGTAAGGATTCAGGAGTTAAATAAATGTGCTAGTTCCCTCAGTTAACTATTTATACTCCGTTTTGATTCATTTTGGCCAGCATTATCAAGTTAATATTTTTGTCCGGTCACTTATTCAAGTAGGTTTCTACAGTTTAGTTAGGGTGAAAGTCAGCTTGCTTCCTCCAAACTAAGTAGAGCATGTAACTTTATTTAATCTGCAATTATTCTTTATTTTTTATATATGATTAAAAAAAGTATGTATATGCATAAAAGCCATCTTCATTAATAATAAAGCTCTTATGATGTACTGTCAACACTTTTCTTTTGTAGAAGAACTTCAATTCATCATAAACGACTTGAAGGTAAATTTGACTTAATGCACCAACAACATAAATGCATGCAAGCCTGCCCACTCTATAACTGTGTTACGTGGTAGAGATGGTTATATGAATTAAATGCATTTCTTGGAATCGATCCACCTCCATGCAACTATATGTTGTACCAGTAATAGAGACAACTGTAAACAATGTTTACACTGGAGAAGAGATACCAAGGTTATTCTGGATCAATTCATACTATAAGCTATGCAGCCATGTATTTATTAATCAGTAGATTTTTCCAGAGAACACAAGGGCTTCTTTTGAGATTGGAAATAGTTTTAGGGCTTTTGAAGGTGTGCACTGGGATTCAAAACACTGTAGGTCCTTGCACAGAGGGCAAACTAAATAGCTACTCTCTACGGCATTTTACTGTCTCTGGCATTTGTCAGAATCCACAGATTGCCAGTCAGGGCCTGGGTGTATGCAGTAGCGATCCTAGAGGGGGGCGGGCCCTGATGCGTGATGCGCAGCCGGGCCCCGTTCCCCTCCATACGGCTGCATTTTCAGCGGCGAACGGACTGCCGGGGTGCCCTGAGGGGGTGCGGGCCCTGGCCCGCTCGCACCCCCTGCTCTCCCGGTAGTTCTGCCACTGGGTGTATGGCACAAGGGGTGATTATTTAGCATTTGAAAAACTAATTGTCAAACTGTGTATTTCTGAAAGTTTCATGGGATTGAAACCACATTCATCCATGTTTTTGTCAAGAATGGCTGAAAAAACACTGCTAATATTTCCCTTTCAACACAACTAGGAGGTGGCAGTGGACAATTTTTGGCACTGATTAACACAGCGGGCATAAAAAGTACTATGACAAATTGTCATGTTAGCCAAAAGCCTTGGAATGGGTTTGATGGATTTTTATTAGAGCATAAATATACAAGGTCCATCAAGATAAAATTTCCACTTTGGTGTCAGGACAGATTTTGTTTTCTTTTGCTGGCAACTGGAAAACCTCTTCAGATGGGGTGTTTTTTTTGTTTTTGTTATTATTATTATGTGAGGAAGACTTTGGACTTTAATCATTATGTGCCTTTTTCTTCCAGCCACAATTAACCATGTTACATTTTCCAACCCAGAGGTGCAAAACATGGTATTAGTGCAAAATGAATCTGTACTTGTAAGTTTAAAACACATTCACAGTTTGTGAACTGTGAAATATATTTTGGTGATAGGCCTGGGGAAAATGGCAAAGGGTTCTACTACATAAATACTATTCATCAGCTGATATAAGGTTGTATATTAGTATTTCAGGGCTTTGTATACATTCAGGCCCGGATTTTTGGAAAGGCCACCTAAGCCCGGGCCTAGGGCAGCAGGATTTGAGGGGGGCAGCGCACTGCCCAACTACACCCACATTGGTTCAAAAACACTGGGGATATGCTGGAGAAACGATCATTTTTTAAATTTCCCGTGCGCCAATCCCCATTGCTCCTGTCCCCCTGGAGAAGACGGCAACGAGCGGAAGTGGGCCTAGGGGCGCCCACTATGTAAATCCGGCCCTGTATACATTAAATCTTTTTTGCTCACTTTTTATGTAATTATTTTATATCACAGGAGTGTTTTCACTGGTGAATGAATGTTTGAAGGCACGAGCAAGGCTTAAGGTGACTTTCCCAACCAATATTTGACAACATATTAGCCCAATATCGATCAGACAGTTTTAAAAATTGCATCAATTTAATTAATGTGGTATTTGCTTTAACCTCCTGTATTCCTGTTATTGTGATAAGGCTGATCTGCATCATTGGATCAGCCAGATGACGCCAACCTCATATCAAAAATCTGATCATTTAGTGACCTTGTCAATTGGGCCAGCTTTACTTGGGAGGGTACTCTCTTCCTTTACTCTCTAGTCCTATATACTGTATAAACTATAAACACAATTCCAGTGATATATCTTTATATCTTTATTATAATATGTATGCACTTTTTTCAGGCAACCCGGAGTCTAACAGTTGGCCCCTTACAGATGATTTCCATTTTGAAGGCCATATTCCATCCCCTGAAATGGTAATCAACAAACTTCATTCACTTGTTTCGAAACTGTAAAAAAATTACATAAAACATCAACCAAACTTTATGTGTGATAGGTCAGCATTCCAACTGTAGAAAATGCTTGGTGGATATTGGCATTTCAGAGTCAGTGTCTAAGTATTTTATATACAGAGATCAAATTTTATGTGAATGTGGGCTTCCTTTGTAGCTATGGCCCATGGCAATCTATGTTTATACATACTCTTCAGTTTCATTCAGAATAATATCAGTTTGTACACCAGCAGGTGCAGCCTTTGACACTTAAGTCCACCCGTACAATTAAATACCTACACTGTTCATGTTCAGAAGAAGCACTGGTGAGCTGACAATCAGAGCTAAAACAGTGCAAGGTTTTTCTATGGGCCTCATTTACATCTTATTATCTGATTTCAATCACTTTCTGTTTTTTGCTTTCCCCTTGTGCCTCAACTTCCACAAATTGCCTTTGGTGCTCTGCTTCCTCTTCCCTCAGTTTTTGTGTATCATCCCTCCATTCTCCTCCATCTGCCCTCAGTCCTCCCGCATCATCCCTCCACTCACCTACATCTGCCACCAGCACAGCTTAAAAGTTATTTTTATATAAAAATATCAAGCAACTAAAATTGAACTGGTTACAGTAAAGAACACAACACTATTAAAATGTGTATAAAAAAGAAATATTAAAATAAAAAAAGGTTTATTATGCACTGACGATATCCTGTTAATGAATAACAGCAATTTAACACAATTCTCTATTATTTTCTATCCTATTATTCCCTAGGATGATAATGTCTCTTACGTGGAGCTAGATCTGGTTCAGAAATCCGAAGGTCGGCCTCCTAATCCTCGCTCTACTATTTATGCCTCTATTGTATGATTAACATATTTGTACAGTTCATTAAAAATGCCCTTTGTGAAATCATTGAAAAGTTTAATATATAGTTCTCTTTCCTGAAACCTTTAGTTACAGTTAACAAAACAAAAGGGTCTGTTCACCTTCACATAAATTGTTTTTAAATAGTACATGACAAATAATGACTTTTTTCTTTTGCTTTACAGTATCAGTATGTGTGTATGTATAACACTATATATACAGCGCTACATGAATACACAGCGCTGTACAATTTTACAGAGTAGAGAAGTACACAAAGGGAGGACGAGAATAATAATAAATACTAATTAAGTAACAAGCATAGAAATAAACATAAATATACAGAGATTAAGGAGGCGATTTATCAAAGGTCAAGTTGTATTGTCCCAAAAAATTAGAGTTTCAGTAAAAATTAAACATTTTTGTGTTAACATTTTTTTAGAAAGATTTATTATGCCCCGAAGCTACAAAAAAAGCCAGAATCTGAAAATACTTCAGTTAAAACCTGTAGAGGTCATGAAGAAGTCAATGGCAGAGGTCCCTTGAACCATTTGAAGATGTTTTTAGCCTTCCTGATTTTCAGATTTATTTCTTATGCTTGAAAACTCTCAATTCGAGCTATTCAAGGCTTTGACAGTAACTCGGGTTTTCATAAATAAGCAAACATTCGAGTTATGAGTTTATTCGAGGTAGAAAAAAACTTTTTTTTTTTACCAGTTCAGAGCTACTGCCCAATATGACCTGAACAGATTGACCCACAATGAACCCATTGCCACCCACCTTGCAACAGAGAAATCTTTTGATAGTGAAGTTTATTTTAAGAATGTTAGTGCTACATGTTTTTCAGAATCCAACCCCCCCCGCGTTTAACCACCTGTTACCTGCTTGCAAATATGTGCTGCAAGCATTTGGCTTTAGCGTCTATCGAGTATGCCCCTAATTAAAGTGACAAACTGACTCACTCAACTGCTACTGAGAAATATGATAGGGGGAAAAATTAAATAACAGATTTTTTTTAAAAGCATTGGGAAAAAGTCTGTTTTTGTGGTGTACTGTTTAAAATATGTTTCATGAAGGTGAACTAGCCCTTTAAATAGCAGTAATAGTTCCCTGAGATTATGTAGAACAATTAGTAAAGGGTGTGTTTATATTTTAGAAACATAATTACTTATTCATTTTCCAAGAAGGGAATCTATTCCTAGATTGACAGTTATGCTTGTAACAGATAAAGGAATTAATGTAATATAAATTCAGAATTTAGAAAATCTTAGAAAGCCCTAAAAAACCAAACAGACTTGAATGCTTGATGTTCCTGTGCTTTCCAGAAAATCTGTGCACCACCCACTGTGGAAAGTGGAAGAACGTAAAGTGCCGGAATCCATAACTTTACAATGGAACAAGGTGAATAACTGGGGGGGGAGGCAGAGTTCCTGTGAGTCATAGGCACTTGTCTAAAAGCCAATCATAAGCTATTATCATTGACTGTGGCCTCGTGCTTTTATATGGTAACATAACTCCTCTGTGACTTTGAATATCTTTATAAATTACAGTAGGGGATACATTATCCAATATATATACACACACAAACGTTTTGGCTGTTCGCACTGCCAAAAAGTCCCTATGAATAATATGTACTGTTATCATTCAGTATTTACACTGCTTGTTTGCTTCAGAGGTTCTAATATAAATTAACTGGCCACAGGAACAGGAGTTCAAGTTGTAACATGACAACAGGCCGAACATTTGCACAAAACATAGATAAATCATGCAGAATACTTTGAGTGTCAATTTCATGGCTCTCTAAAGACCGAAAATGGAAGCCTCGTCTGAAATAAGGTATCTGGAGTCAGCTAGTTTGCCTGTGTTGTTTTGGAGTTTAGAAGGAAACCTTCATGTCTGTATAGGTTTCATCCAGTTGTCAACCAGGCACCAGTACTTAGACTAACAATAACATCAAAAAATGTTTTAAAGTGATAAAAATATAATGCAGTCCTGCACTGGTAAAACTGCTGAGTTTCCTTTGGAAACACTACTATTATTTATATAAATAAGCTGCTGTGTAACAATGGGGGCAGCCATTCAAAGGAAAGGCTCCGGTTACACAGCAGATAAGCTCTGTAGAACACAATGGAGTTATATGTTATCCACTATTTAACCTGTGCCATATAACCTGTCACTTTCTGCGATTGCTACACAGCAGCTTGTTTTAATGAACTATAGTAGTGTTTCTGAAGCAAACACATAACCAATTGTTACACAAAAAAAACCAAACCATTGTCCAAGTTTTAAGTAGTAGTAGTTTATTTGTAAATTTAAAGGGATATAAAACAATCACCCCCAATTCCCCAGTAAGAAAAAGTTGCTCTGTATATGGACATGGGTTAACAGAAAATAAAAGGTTATGGATAGGAATGTTCCACCAAATTAAACTAATTTGAATATCACTTTGTCTTGGTGGACCTCTCTCTCTCTAGGTCAGGTATCCGACAGTATCCCTTATCAGTAATCAAGTGGGATGCTGGAAGTTGTAGCTCAACATCTGTAGGGCTGCAGGTTGCACATCCCTGGTGTAAGAAGCTGTTATAACCATATTGTTAGTCATTTATAAGTAGGAAACCTTGATAAATCTGTGATACAGCTAATGATTATATATGAATCTCAATTATATTTACTGATATTTAAGATACCCCATTTTTATCTGGTGGAACATCTCTAATAAGGTGAAGTGAATGGAAGACATGAAGAGTTAATGCAAATAAAGTGGGAGAGCTACTGGATAATGGTGTGATGGGATAAGTTAGGCTTCTGACTAGCTCTCAGTACCAGGGGTGCTTCGCCAATGAGGCGAGTTGAGGCTGTCGCCTCAGGCAGCAGCACCCCACTAGGTACCAGGGGCAGCAAAAATGCTGCTCCTGGTACTTTAAGAGCAAATTTCTGGGGGGAGGGGGGCAGCAGCTACTGTTGCTGCCTCAGGCGGCAGAGGGGCCAGGATCGCTCCTGCTCAGTACAGTTTATATTAACTTCGGTTACCTCCTTTGAGCAGGCCGACTCACTATAAATGAACCTGTGCTCCCCGCCCACTATGTTATGTCCATATGTCAAGTCTACAGATGTATTGGCCTATGTGGGACACATGGGCGCAAATTCACTAAGCGCCAAAGGCTAGCGTCAATTCGCTAGCGTTTGGCATTTTCGGTACTTCGCAAATTCACTAACGAACGCTGGCGTAAATTCGCTAGTGTTACTTCGCACACTTACACCAGGCGAATTTTCGCTAGCGATGTAACTACGCAAATTCACTAACTTGCACAGTGTACTGAACGCTACCTTTTACGCTAGACTTCCTTCGCCACCTCAGACCTGGCGAAGCGCAATAGAGTAGATAGGGATTGTTTCCAAAAAAGTAAAATTTTTTTCTAAGTCCCAAAAAACGCTGGCGTGTTTTCTACATGATGGGTGATAGGCTGAAAAAGATCGAAAAATTTTGGGGCTCCCCTCCTTCCCCCCTACATTTCCTGACTCATGGCAACTAACCTAGACAGTGGGCACATGTGTAGGGCAAAATAAAATTTATATTTGCTGATTTGAAGGTTTTCTAGGCATTTGTAGTGCAGATATGTGTTCCTCCATTGAAATTTGAATTTCGCGCCGTATGCAAATTAACCATCGCTAGCAAAACTTCGCTTCGCTTGGCGAATTAACGCTAGCGCAACTTCACAAACTAACGCTACCCCTGTGCGCAACTTCGGATTTTAGTGAATTTGCGGAGCGCTGGCGAAAATACGCCTGGCGCAACTTCGCATCTTAGTGAATTTGCCCCCATGGTCTTTAGAAATTAATAAATGCTTAATAAACACACTTCCTGGTCTGCCCACTTTTAGTTTTCGTTGATCTAATCTTACAATGAAGGCTCACAGTGGTACATATGAACCCCCTCCCACTGTTATTAGGGAGTTTGCTCTATTACTGCATTGAGACATGTGATTTCTATTATTTAGATGGTAGAGTCAAAGCATGGCCAATACCTACAGAGCCCTGCAACAAGTCAGTTTGGGAACTTCTATTTCACAAAACTTTGATATTTTTTTTTTATGCACAGAACCCTCATTGTCCCCCCCCCCCATACTTCTGGAACCTAAGTAGGCACTGGGTCTGCTGTATATTGTTACAGCATTAATACGTTAAGGCTATTTCTGCCTGACTTATTCTGAGATTATTTTCTTTACTAATGGTTGGGAAGAGAGGTAGAGTTAGATGGAAGGTGGAAGTGGGCGCAGAGAATGCTACAATTACATAGTGTGGAAAACAGATTAATTTAGCACCAGAAAGTGTTGTGAATGAAACATTTGAAATATGAAGAAATGCTTATTAATATAGTAAGAAATAAGGATCAATTAGCAAAATATTGCACTAAATGTAAAATCTTACGAGGTCTCCCTCTAGTGGCTATAACATATTAACGCATCATTGAAAAGAGGATTACATGTCATAATGCTGTTAACTGGAAAGTCTGGAAAAAACCTGTATTTCTTTAAAGGGATAATTCAACTTTAATTTAACTTGAAAGCAACTTTTCAACTATTGTTTTTTTTTTCTCAGAATATCACGGTCTATATCATACTAAGTTAATTTTAAGGTGAACTACCCCTTTAAGCCCACCTTTTAGCAGAACCATCCCACGCACACCCAAAAGCCAATCGACTAACAAAAAGTATAATAGACTTACAGCCTGCAATTCATGAGTCAACTGTAATGGAATTCGGTTATTGGGTAACAATATGATTTATCTTAGCATTCATCTTCAAATAATTCACAGGTCAAAACTTGCAAGAATACAAAAATCCTGTCAGTTTTTATTTGTGTTTTCTCAAATTCAAAAAAGGAGAAAATTCACCAGGAAAATGATACAGAAAAATAATGAAATCTTTAGGCAGCCTCGGTCTTTTGTGCGGGTGTATACAGTTATTCTACAGAAGTGCATGTATTGTATGTAAACCACAGTTGTAAGTTTGCACAGAGAGATATGTAGAAAGTGTACATATACACCCACACGAGAAGCAAGACAGCCTCTATACACAGGGCTCCAGTCGGTAAAGTGATTAGCAGAATATGGCTCATAAATCAGATTTCTAGCTTGCGATTTATTAATATAGAGCAAGAAGTCAGGCAGCCTCCAATCTTGGACAATTCTGTGCAAGTAGCTGGGACAAGAGTGTAATCTGTCAGTTTCTGGAACACCTGGGAAAGGACAAGTTAAATTCTTAGCGATAAAAATGTATTAGTGGTTTTCTGACAACATTCATACAGAATGTACAAGTTCATTCTGTAGTGAAAAAAAGAACAGGTGTATAGATTCCTCATTTAGAGACTCAATCCTATTCGATAGGAGTACATAAATAAGATATATTGGCTAGTGACCCTTTTGAAAATAACGCTGATTGGGCGTGTGGGTGTGACCTGTGTTTTAACAATGGATTTCCGCAAACTATGCCAATGATATACAGTAGAACCCCCATTTAACATCCCCTGATTTTAAGTTTTCCCTCATTTTACATTGTTGTTTTGTGGTCCCACCTATACATTATGCATAACACATTTACCTGATTTTATGTTTTCCTGGATTTTACACCATTTTTTTCTGGTCCCCTGAAAAATGTAAAATGGGGGTTCTACTGTATGTTCCATTTTAGACTGCAAGCTCTTATAAGCATACCATATATAATGATCCAGGTGATCACTGATGGAGAGGCTTGAACTGTACGACAGAATGCTCCATATAATACTTCCCTGTATATTATATAACCATGCTACATAAATAGGCACCTGAGCACTGTTGGGGTACTCGTCCGCACTGCGGTGAATTAGGACATTTGATTTGGGCCCCACACGAGCATAGATGCAGTTAGCTGCTGGATCATCAGGAACAGTCAGAGTCTCATAGTGATGATCGGTCAGTTGTTCCATAGTCTGTGAAAGATATTTCACAAAGAATTGTTAGATGAGGAATTACTCAATAGAAGAAATTATGTCTGGGCTGTTACATACCCTTATAAGAAATTCACATTTAAAACAAAAAAAAAAAGTAACTGATTCTGCACTGGAGAGATTAATATATGGTCCCAGCAGGAATTATGAGTAACCTAAAACAGAAATTAGACTCTTGCCAGCATATGGGGGCAGATTGGATGTGCAGGGAGGTCACAACCTTTCGCCTTCAACTGTTTAATGGAACATAAGCCCAGGGTTCCACAATGCAATGAATGGCAAACTGCTGTGCCTATTTATATTAGGGAAGGCTTTTGGTGTCCTTTTAAAAGTAAACCCCAAAGTCATCATCTTTTAATCCACACAAATACTATGACCTAATTTTAATGTTTTAAGGGGGCTCCACGTCTCCAACTCCATATGAACCAATAAACAACTGTACACTATAGGTTTCTGGCCACATAAACCTCAAATGCAAGCTGACACCCCCATAGGAGGTGCAGAAACCCCTTCCAATTTTAGACTTGTATGAGTGGAATAAGCAAACGACATTATGACATTCACACCGACACCTTCTCAACCCAAAAGCACCTGTTGAGGAGCAGCATAAATACTTAAGATGGCTAACTGTAATTGATAACAAAAAGAAAATATATTGGGAAACACAAAGATCAGCAACAGCCAACTACTATATGCTCATTACAGATATACAAGTTATTTTGATGATGGTAGTCTGTTTGAAAACCCCAGCCTAATGAGGAAAAACAACAAGATTTTGGATATTATTTTATCTATGTTTATAATGACAAATACACTACTAGAGGATTTGTGCTTGCAAAACTATGTAGGAAGGACATTATGCACACATTGTACAAATCTGGATTAGCTTTAATGTATTCAGAACATGTTTTAACAGGCCAAGTATATGGAGCATCCTTGGATGATTCATTTTAATTTATTTCTCTCACTACAATTAATTCTGATTGCACAAAACTGCAGCATGGGGCAACAACAGGTTTTTCACTGTTATATAAACAGCAACACGGATCATACTGGAAATGATTACTTACAATTTAAAGTAAATTAGCCCTTGTGTTAAGGATGCTTATAAAATGGGTCCCTGAAGGAACAGAATTACTAATCTGAGAGAAAACTCACCTTCAGTGCCTTTCTTGCTGTATCACTGCTTCCTATGACCAGGGTGTCAGGTCCTGCCATACTGCAAAAGCTTTTAAGGTGCATGTCCCCAGACACAGGAACAGTTGAAACAGCATAATCCTAAAGAATATTAAGATTAGCAGATTTAGAAGGTTATGTAATAAAAGGCATGACGTTTGTCCAGGAGCAGTAACCCATAGCAACCAGGCAGCATTTACAGGTCGTCTGTTTAAAAGCAAACATCTTATTGGTTGCTATGGGTTACTGTTCCTGGGCAAACAGTGCATTTTATTACATTTGAGGGTTAATGAGAAATAGCATAGTAGCAGGAAAGGGATATATGTGATAGTTTGAAGAAGGATGAGGAGCAAAATAAAATGAATAAGAGTTACCTGGTAGGTCTTTGCCACCATTTCAGCACCTCTAAGATTGGTCCATTTAGACAAGCCTACAAAAATCTCTGAACCTGTAATGCAGGAAATAAGGGCTAGTAGTTACATTTTAAAATGTTATACAAAATATTGAGCGATATGGTTGTGTGGATGAGAAAGTTGTCTGGAAAGGTTTAGATGCATCTTTCTGGACTAAAAGGGAGAACCTGGCCACAAAGGAATGCAGAGGATGGCAAAACTCAGGATGATACATTTCAGTACTTTCCTCTGTGGAAAACTGCACTCGGGTAAACCTGTATACCAGTCACACAAAAAGCCTAAAGTCTTAAAAAAATCAGGCCTTGAGCCTTACAAAACCAGAGTCTAGAGCAAACATTACAAACAGAAGTATTTTACCCACCTGTGAAAAGTATATCACTTGCATCCAGAGTGGCATTTTCATCACTGAGTTCGCAGACTCGGAATTTCAGCTCCTCAAAGATTTTTTGCAGGCCTTCAGTCTGTGAGTAACAGGGGGAACAGAGCAGGGAAGGGAGCCGTGAAAGAGGAGGAGTGGGGGGGAGGGGAGTAAACAGATGCTTGATTTAATCTTTAATTTTCAAATAACAGATGGCAGCTTATAAAACCAGAATGAAGAACAGATCGAGCACATAATCATATACAGTAAGATTAAAAATAAATAGAAAAAAACAGAGCACGAATCACCTCTTTCCTTCGTGCAGGTATCCATGGACGGGTGATGAGGGCTGTATCTGCTATCACTACAGCTGTGTCCCCTATCAATTGGCCCCGGGGCAGTTCCTCATTGGGGGGCAACTCCACCACCTGCAGCCCAAGTTTCTGTCTCAGGATGCCACAATAGACTCCATTCTCACGTTGAGCCCGTGCCAGGTCTACCTGACCATTGGCTTCTTTTTCTAGGGAGGAGGGGACACCCCTCACCACAGCGTGAGTGTAGCGCCCGCTCATTTCTAGGTATCAAGGACGATGAATTTAGGAAAAGGGGTGAGAACGGTAATTTTTTTGCAATGTATCTCCTTATTAGGATTTATGCTTGCAGAAATCTATATTTTCCTATAGATGTCTCTCCTTTCAGATTGTTTCCCCTCTCCTCCCTTGTCTCCCACTTGGTTAAGTTCCTCTTTTCCCTGTATACCGGTTTCCTTCCTGCATTTACTTCCTGTGAAGAAAGAAAAAAAAAACAAAAAAAACCAATAGTTAGAACAGATACATACTATGCAAATCAACACTTATTGTTCTGGAAATACCTACAGATTAAAAACCTAGGATGTGTCATAAAGCAATATGGAAAAGCACAGTTATCACAGAGATTTGTTTTGCTACAGAACAATTTTTTAGACCAGCAGACAAAATCCTTCTTGCTTTTTTTTCTAAATGTTATATTGAAAGGGGAGTTACCAGGGACAGATTAATGTGCAGGCTCCCCTAGGCTATAGCTTAGGGGTCAAGTGTGATCAGGGGCCCATCTATTTCTAATTATTATTTCTATTTCTTTCAACACTTCTTTTTATTTACACTGCTGTGAGAAAAAGGCAAGGTGCATGGGTCCAGATGTGTGCAGATCCAGTGACCTTACTGCTGTGCTCCAATCCTGACCCAGGTGCATGCATGCCTGCATACCCAACAGTAACCTAGGGGTCTCACATCCCATTTATCTGCCACTGGAGATGCCCATGAAACAGGAGCCACAGGCGAGTAGGAAAACCATGTAAGACCTTCCCTATAGCAGTCAAGAAAAGGTTAATAGGATCTATTCTTATATTAAAGCATGTTGTGTCTTTCAGACTTGCAAAAAGGAAAGAATTACCGATGATCTGATTTAATTTACTTTATTTGGTAGTTCCCAATATCATTAAAAAACCACAGCAAGCATTGTGAGCTAGCCACTGCATGGAAAACATTGGACAGTACTGTGCTAAATACATGAGTGCTTGCAATTACGGATGCACCGAATCCACTATTTTGGAATATGGCTGGACCCCCGAACCCTTTGTGAAAGATTCGGCCAAATATGGAACTGAATCTTAATTTGCATATGCAAACTGAGGTCAGGAGGGGAAAAAATGAGAACTGCGTATGCGGCAAAACAATTTTTAATTTGTTTTGTGACGAAAAGTTGCGTGATTTTAAGAATTCGGTTCGGCCAGGCATGAGGATTCGTTCAAATCCTAATTCTGCTGAGAAAGGCCAAATACCAGATAGAATCCTGGATTCCTACATGCAATACACTCAGGGGCGTAACTACAGAGGAAGCAGGCTGCAGGGGGACCCACGAGGCCCTAATTCATATTCAATTTCAATAAAAACTTCTAGACATTTTGGAGACCTTAAAAAAAATTTGCTGTGGGGCCCAGTAATATCTAGTCATGCCACTGAATACACTGGCTATGTCTACATGGGCAGGAAGTATAGTTCAAAACTGACCAATCATATCTGGGAATGTTTGGCCACATTACAGGAAATGTTCATCTTGCCAGAAGTTGTAGTAGTTCATTTATAAGCTCAATTTGAAACATATATATCTAATACAGGTATGGGACCTATTATCCAGAATGCTTGGGACCTGGGGTTTTCCGGATAACGAATCTTTCCGTAATTTGGATCTTCATACTTTAAATCTACTAAAAATCATGTAAACATTAAAGAGAATAGTTTTATATGCAATAAGGGTTAATTATAGCTTCATTTGGATCACGTACAAAGTACTGTTTTATTATTACAGAGAAAAAAGGAAATCATTTTAAAAAATTTGGATAAAATGGAGTCTATGGGAGAAAGCCATTCCATAATTCGGAGCTTTCTGGATAAGGGGTTTCTGGATAAAGGATCCCATACTGTACTTGCAGGTGAACTAGAATATAAGAAGAAGTAGGGTTCCGGTACACTGCCCTGGGCTAACAGCTGATAAACCATAATTATAAAATCTTGTGTGCGCCAGAAGTTAGGCACCCAAAGCCATTATATATTCTTACCCGACACCCTGGGCTGGTGCTCCTATCAGCAGAAAACTGCACCAGTCTAGGGGTTCTTCCAGTCAGCACCACAGAGCGATCGGCTTCCTTCTTCAAATTTCCCGGAGAAGCATGCACAGTAGAACGAAAAAGCCGGCTTCTTTGTTAAAGTTCGGCTTTTCGCACTACTGCACGTGCACACCCGCGCAAAGAAGGAAGCCGATCGAGAAAAAACGTAGGCAGGGCTGTTCTTCATTGTGACATGAGCCAAACCAAGATAACTGGCATGGGGCTGTATTTATTATAGAACATCATTATCAAAAAATCTCTTTATCTGGTTTAATGTACAATGGACCTTTCGGAGTCTTATTATATACTGAGCAGTACTCAGGGGTGCTTCGCCAATGAGGCAAGTTGAGGCTGTCGCCTCAGGCGGCAGCGCCCCACTTGGTACCAGGGGCAGCAAAAATGCTGCTCCTGGTACTTTAAGAGCAAATTTCCGGGGGACGGGGGGGCAGCAACTGCCGCTGCCTCAGGTGGCGGAGGGGCCAGGATCACCCCTGGCAGTACTGTAATTTGGTTTATGAGGCTCTGTCAATGATAAATCCCATAGAGGTATCATACTGATGTCTCCCTAATCCCAGCACACATTTGCAGCCTTTAGCAATATATCTGGAGGCTGTAGGTTGGATAACACAAATATGAAGTGTAACTTACTACATCTTGCCTCACCCCTACCACCTTCCCTATATTGCAAAACAGCCCTCACAATCTCTGTGTTAAGGTTTATGAAGGAAAAATAAAAGGGTTGTTTACTAACAAATATTCCTAACTGCTCCAGTGTAGTTACCCATAGTAGCCAATAAGATATTTGCTTTAATTTTCTATCTTATAAACTGAAATAAGCCATGATTTGTTGCTATGGGTTACTGCCCTTTTGGACTTTCGTTAGTAAATGAGTGTTAATACTGGAAGTCTGTGTACCAAAGCAAATGAAAATAACCAAGGCCCATTCTAGAATGGAGGGCACTGTTGGATCCACTGGCATAGTCTAAACTTGACGAGGATGGATGCCTTGTAGATGATTTGCTGGAATGGATTAATAGGTATATATTCAGCAAACGGTGGTCTTCCTATAAGAAGGGGATCTAAATCTAGCAGTATGTGTATCCAAATGCCTGCACTATGCAGAGGTAGATATCAGTAACTGTGAATCAACTGAAATGGATGATTAAGTAACCCTAAATTGAACCACCATCAGAAACCCATTATTTCTCTTGGGTCCCTTCTAACATGATTTTACAGACAAGACACTGATTTCCCCTCACTTCAGTTGTTCTATCAGTGTCCACCAAAGGCTGTTAAATATTTTGACCAATTATCAAAATTTTCCTGAGAGTAAGGAAAGTTATTAGCACACTGACAAATCTATGAAAGAAGATGCTAGATTTAATTTGTCAAAATTTCTTTAACAGCTTTGAGCAGCTGAACAATGTAAATTGTAATGGGTATTAGTACCCTCTGAGCTTTCTTCCAACCAACAAATTGCAGGAGGAGAAAAGCTAGGAACAATTATTCCCCTCAGTGGATCATTCCAGTGCAGATAACTTTTGGATTGAACAGTTTATTTTCTGTAATGTTTTACCAAGTGGTAACTAATGCTACCGCTTGGTAAAATTTAGTTATACCTAAAAAAAAAAGCAAATTATCGGATGAGTTATCAAGCAGAGGGTTTGCAGTATGTAAAGATTAGGCCTACACACTGTGAGCTGAAAATGAATAGCAAATATGTATTTACAAATTAAGTTCCACGTTGTATTAAAGGGTTTAAACAGCCCTTAAAAGTAAAAGCAATGTTTTTTAAGGATTAGAAAGGGTTTAAACTAGTTGCCAAGTTCAGCAGTTAGTAAAGGGTTAAGTAGTGCTCTGGCACAAAGGGCACTAAAGGTCACATCTGGCATTTTGTTTTTATTATTTAATGGAAAGTAAGAGAGGGGAAGAAGAGAGAAAAAAAGGGATGGGGGATTCACTGGACAGATCCAGAGCTGAAAAAGGAGAGACACCCAGACAGATAGAAAAGGAAGACAGATGTTCTGGCAAAGAAAGACGGAGATGTGCAAAGGGAGAGAGTGGCCTCAAACACACTGAGGACAGAGGTGGGAGAATAAAGGGCCATTAGAAGGGAAAGATCAGGCTAATGCTCCCAATAGAGAGCAGAGAGAAGGGCCAGACATGCAGATAAAATGGGGATGAGGCAGTCTGAGGGATTACACGCCAGGGAGTGGGGGAATGTGACACCCTGCAGGGTGGGGAGAGCCAAGAAAAGGGGTGTGTGGCAGATAACAGGGTGGAGACTGCAGGAAAAGGGGGATTGTGACAGCTGGGAGATGGGGAATATGACAGGTTACAGTGAGGAATGAGGGGGAACTGACCAGTCAGCACGGAAGGGGGAGAAGGCTGACAAGTGAATAGGGAGACAGCCAGCAGGGAAGAAACAGAGTATTGAGATGGGAATGTTGCAGTTAGCAAGGGGAAAGGAATAGTGATGGGGGGGGGGGGGGGGAGGTAGTGAAGGCTACAGCCATCTGGGGGAAGAAAGGAAAAATATGCAGGGAAAACTGAACTGTGACAGTGTTGAGCAGGAAAGGAATAGAGGGAAGACTGACAGAGAGTAGGAATGTGACAGCTAGCAGGGAGGAGGAGAAGAATAGAGAGAGAGAGAGAGAGAGAAAGAGAGAGAGAGAGAGAGAGGCGCAGAGCTCAGGGCCCGGCGATACAGGGACGGATGTGGGAAGGGAGTGCAGGGTACAGGCACTTACCGCAGGGAGGAGAGGGTGCAGCCACGTGACACGATCTTGTCCCCAAACCGCAGAGCACTGGGGGTCAACCAGCCCAAAGCGTCCCTGCTGCCTCCCCCTTATCCCTCCCTCTATCCATCCCTCCCTTCTCTCCTCCTACAGACACATCATAGCTAACACACACACAGACATGTTGGATCCTTAGCTCTAAATCAAGGAATGGGCAGTTACCTTCAACTACCGGGCCTGCCCAAACAAAGGCACAGCTCTTGGCACAGAGGAAACAGTGGCTGCTTCACCCACATGCAGGGAAACAGTATCTCTACTAACAACTCAATTAATTGCTATGCGGGAACCGCACCCTCCACTTTCCCTTCATGGCACCCAGCGAGGGATGCGGACGTTTGTCAGGTCCCTCGGGGCTCTTTTGTCATAGGCCAGCCATCAGGAAATAATACATCTCCTTCCACCTAATATCCAGACCTCGGCCAATACTACCTCTCCCAGGTCTGTGCTCACTTCTGTCCACCACATATCGTAACCCCCCATCTCTTCCACCGGATTTATAGGAAAATATCCAGCGGCAGTGGAAGAGGCTTCCCCCCCCCCCAAAAGTGTTATCATATAATCATTCAAAGGCTGCACATCTAAAGCTGCTGCCCTACACAGGGGTCATTGAGTACCTATACAGTAAATATGCCTCTGGATATTGTGGTGTTGTACCTCTCCGATACCCTAATTCCAAGACATTGTGATCATTATCTGTCCCCTTTCCCCAAACGTCAGGAAATCATACCTCTTCCCATTCTCCAAATATTGGGATATCATACCCAACCCCTCCATCTCAGGCTCTTACACTGTTAAAGCATTTAGCACATAATGTAGAGGAAAGCTGAGACCCCACCTTTTTGGTCTAACTGGTGCAGATTGAAACCTCACCCCTTCCCACATTATTCAGGTGTCTCCTTTGGCAATTATTCATCTTCTTTTCCTATAATATCCAAACATCACAGTGCACAGTCATCCACTACCTACCACTCACTCCTAATGCACAACAATTCCATACCTACCTCTCATTCCTAATGCACAGCCATCTACCTCTCACCACTAATGCGGTCATCAGCCACCTACCTCTCACCAATGATGCACAGCCATTAGCCACATACCTCTCACCGCTAATGCAGTCATCAGCCACCTACTTCTCACCATTTATGCACAGCCATCAGCCACCTACCTCTCATGGCTATTGCACAGCCATCTACCTCTCACCACTAATACACAGCCATCAGCCACCTACCTTAAATCACTTAAATGTAATTGCCATTTATGGTCTGCCTCAGCAGTTGCCACAGGTTTTGCATCAGACTATACACCCACCGGTTTTCCAGATGCTACTGACTAAGTTACCAACCATAGAATTGGAAATGCTCAGAATTTGGCTGAAGATGATGTGGAGTAGGATATGACACACAAAATTCCATTTTCTTCACCACAGTAAATTGTGGCCGTGAACAATGAAAATGTTGATAGTATAAATATATTAATGCAAAGAAAGAATACAAAGAGTTACGCTTTTTGGTTTTGGCTCACAGAATGTTAAACCTACTTCTCACCACTAATGCACAGCCATCCATTATGTATGAATAAGCCCTAATAAACACTCATCCACTACATACTACTCACCTTATAAACAGTCATCTGACTCAGTACCAAGATCTGAACTCTTGAGGCTTAGAAGGTTTTTCTCCCTCCGAGCCAAATTCGTAACATGCTTGAAAGGACCTGATTGACGTTGGTCTTTATTTTCAACCTCATCTTCTCCCCCATCTGCCTATCTACCTTTCTAATACATGGATATATGTTCACCCTTTAAAACAGGACACATTTGCGCTCTATATGCTAAATAGGAGCATAGCAATACATCCACATATGTGGAGGATTCAGGCTGATATATATATTTATATCTGGTGGTAAATGGGTTAAGCGAGAATCCTTCCTACAAGTATGCATAAATCCATCTAAAGCCCTGCCATTTAGACATAACCCTCTCAGCCATCTTTTGAATACACAACCGTTACATTTGTCTCCTTATAGTCAGCAGCCCATTTCAATGCCAGAATTCCTAAACTCATCCTTCTTTAGATGGTTATTTTTTTTAATATCCTTACCAAATCCTCAAACCTATTAATAAAGGCATCAGAAACTCCTGCTTTTTAAAGATCAGAATACAGAGATCTTTACCCCCATGCAACACAAAGCAAAATAACACACCTCTCACCTGATTCAGGTCTACAAACATGCATCCATTCATTATTGTTAGTAAGCCTGTATTTCCTAATTAGGGAGGGGCTATTTATTTGACTCTTACTAATAATATGCTCGGTTTAGAGAAAGTCGCAGAGTTTGATAGTATTTGTGTGTGAATCAACACACTGGCCAAACAGTTGTTCTGATCAACGGAACTTAACATCTAAACAAAACTTGCTATAAAGAAGCAGAATTTGGTTTGATAGTGCAGATAGCTGATTAGAGCTAATTGCTGATATGAGGTATTGCTACTCCTAAGTAAAATATATGCCTGATACTTTAAAAGAGTAGGTCCATCTTTGCACTAGTATAGTAATCCATAGAAACCTAGTAGATATGTAGTTGAGAAGTAAAATGCACAAAAATAATAAATTAGCAGGAACATTCCCTCGTTTAAGATGGCAGCTACTATTTCTATAGATGGTAGAACTTCCACTGCAAGTTGACTCACTAATATATATATATATATATATATATATATATATATATATATATATATATATATATATATATATACACATATATCCAGCACAGTGTTATAGTATATAAGATTGCTGAACATATATGCATATCTAAATGTAAATACTGGTGAGAGGGAGTCTTATCTTGATAGTCCAACATGTGTAGGAGCTAATTGGATCCCATTTGTTACAAATAGTGTTACACACATGGCTATCTGGGAAGTCATATACATGCACTTTTTGTGTCTCATATGTAACAGTCTGCCAGTTCCTTGTATACATTTGGTTCAGTGTATTGGTGACAATAGGTGTTGTGTTGCATTTATTTTTAATGTTTTTACTATTTCCCTTTATGTTAGAGTGTCTCCTCATCTTATGTGTTCACATTGGCCAGGGCTCTCTGACCATTTCTGTCTGCCCAGGGATTTCAGCTTCACAAAACTGGAGTTCATTTTACTTCATTTTTTAAACCATGCACCATTCATTCATACCATCCAATACTATACTTTGCATTGTCATTACTGCACAGAATGTGTTGTGCAGGGGGTACTGCATTCATTGATTTATACATTGAGTGAATTGAGTGAAGTAAAATGCTGACATCAGCTGACATGTTGGGCTGGGAAGATTTCAGCAAAGACCTGCACTTCTGAAAAACATAAACACAGTGGTGCCTGAAAGCCCTTTTGAAGTTACAATATTTCTGTATAAATACTGAAAACATGATCTGTTTTTCATGCAAGAAACTAAATAATGAGAACCCAGTTCAATAAATGAGTCAAAACATTATACACGTTCATTCAGAGGTGGGCCAGGCGCCCTAGGCAACCCAGCTCAAGCACGCATGCACGGTGACGTTCTTCGCACGTACATGCTGGTAGAGGAGCGTGCAAGTTGAGTGGCAGGTCTAGGGGTAGGCAGACGAGGTAGCTGGCCAGCGCCCCCCCTCTTTTACCCCTAGTTTCCACCTTGTGTTCATTTATTTATTGAATGCCTTAATAACGGTCATGGAACTCTGAGGGGACTTTTAATATCCTCATATTTATAGGGATTTTTTTTTTACAAATGACAGTATTACAAATTACGGGCATCAGTTAATATATTTCCTCCAGCAGAATCCTGCGTTGAAATCCATTTTTCAAAAGAGCAAACAGATTTTTTAATATTTAATATTGAAATCTGACATGGGGCTAGACATGCTGCCAGTTTACCGGGTGCCCTCAGCTATGTAACTTGTACTCTGATAAACTTCAGTCACTCTTTACAGCTGCACTTCAAGTTGGAATGATATCATCCTCTCCCTTTCTCCCCCCCCCAGCAGCCTATCAACAGAACAATGGGAAGGCAACCAGATACCTGTGCACTGACACCTGCATTGCTAAAAATGCTCCCAGGCCCCACCTAGAGGTAAATATAAGAACAGCACTCAATACTAAAAATCCAAATTTGGCTAACCCAAGTCACAACAACTTCAGTTATATTGAGTAGGAGAAACAACAGCTTATCTGAAAGCAGTTTTAATGTTAAGTGTTGGCTCTTTCTTAAAGCATATGGCCAGGCAAAATGACCTGTGATGGCTGCCTACACACCAATATTACAACAAAAAACATAAATGTGGTTCAAGAAAAAAAAAAGGTAGAATGAATTATATGCAACATACACAGGGGCTCATTTATAAACTTTGCGCAGGGCAGATTGGTTTGCACAGTGAATATATTTGCCCTGCACATGATTACATTTATAAAGATGAATAAGAGTGCTGAAACAGAATTGTGAATTATTTTTCACACTGCAAATGTCTATAAGAGCTTTTTAAATATGGCAAAAAACCCAAATTGTGAATATTATGTGGACACTCTACATTTGAATTATGCCACAACTTTGGTGGCAGAGAAAATATTTGCAAAACAGTTTCGCAAATTGCGAATTTATGTTACTGTCAACACTATTTTCGCACACAACAACCTTGCACAGTGGGTGCACTCACGCAAACACCCATCTCATTTGCGAGCCATTTGCGAAAATGTATTCTCAATGTGAATTTGCAAAAAATGGAAAAACGGGCACAGCAGTGCAATATTTTAGCATTCAGGTAAAACAATGGGCAATACAACCATTTGCGAATAAATATGTGCTGCACAAACTTTCTAAACAACCCCCACAGTATAATTTAGTAATAAAAATGATACCATAAAAATCATGACAGAATCTCTTTAACAACAGGGGATACATTACTTATTAAAATACATAAGTTAAGTGAGCCATGTGACAGAAATGATATCACTAAGCATTATTACCAATGACATCACTAAGCACTATTTATAAGGATATAATTTACAGGATATTAATGGTTCTTGTCAGGGGTTGGCAGAGTAGGCACGTGCCCAGGGCGCAAAGCTGGGGGGGCACCAGGCACGTATCTGCTCAGTCGCCAACCCCATGTCCAGTCCCGTCTCTAACCGACTGCCGCTTCTATCCACTGTGTAAATGTGTTTTTGCGCATGTGCGCTGGAACACAGCTCCGCACATGCATGCTGGAGTGCAATTTCGTGCATGCTCTATCGAGCATGCACTCAGCGGGCGCCGTGGCCAACCCGGTTGCCTAGGGCACCTGGTCGGGTTGGCCCGGCTCTGGTTCTTGTCTATTATATATATATATATATATATATATATATATATATATATATATATATATATATATATATATATATATAGTCTATTGTAAGCAACCACACTCAGATCCACACACATACCTCTACAGACCTACCAATAAACTCACAAATATAAAACTATATATTCTCTTACTTATACTGAACTAACTGCAGAACTGAAGATCACTAACAGTGTCGTACTGAGAAACCAGGGGCCCAGCCAAAAACCAAAGACCTGGGGCCCACCAAAGACTGATAGATCAAGGGCCCACTCTCAGTACTATTATTATTCATCGCTTCACTCAACTGCTATTCTCCTAGTCTCTATTCTTTACATAGTATAATATATCATTTCATCTATTTAGCCTCTTTGTTCTCAAAGAAATAGGAAACGGCCATGAAATATGCCAAATCTTTTGCAGCACAAGGGCTCCCTAACACCTGGGCCCACCGGGAGTTTTCCTGGTATACCGGTGGGCCAGTCCGACACTGATTACCAATATACAAATCATCCAAGTCAATCTTAAAGGCTTTAAAGGGGTTGTTCACCTTCAAACACTTTTTTCAGTTCAGGTGGTTTCATATAGTTATTCAGAAATAACGACGTTTTCCAATTAATTTCTATTTTCTATGTGTGACTGTTTTTCTAGTAAAGTTTAATTTTTCACCTCCTAAAGCAGCTCTGGGAGGGGGGTCGCCGACTCTTAACTGTTTTAAATTGATACTTTAGTTGATACATTTATTATCTTTGTCCCTGGTGAGCAGAATCCCTGAATTTCATTAAAGACAGCTGTTGGAATTGATACAATAGTTGCTAATATTCCACAAATGCTGCTAAGAAATGTATCAACTAAATATAGCAAATTGTAACAGTTCAGATGCTCCTGGATCACTGAGCTGCCAGACTGAAACGCCAGAGACAGGAACATTAAGGTAAAGCAGTATACAATAAAAGATGAAAAACAATTGAAAAAAGTCTTTGTTTATGGAGAACAATTTGAAAACAACTGAACTGAAAAAAGTGTTTTGAAGGTGAACAACACCTTTAATTGAATCTGTCATCACAATCAGTGTCAGACTGGGACACCAGGGGCCCACCAAAAACCCTTAGACCAGGGGCCCACCCAAAAACCTTTAGACCAGGAGCCCACTCTAATTATTATTTTCTTCCGCTACTCACTCAACCTTTATTCTCCTATTCTCTTTTCTTTACATACTATAACCTATTATTCCATCTATTTAGCCTCTTTATTCTCATAGAAATAGCAATGACCATGAAATAGGCCAAACGTTTAGAAGCAGGAGGGCCCACTGACACACGGGCCCAACGGGAGTTTTCCTGGTATCCCGGTGGGCCAGTCCAACACTGATCATAATATTTTCTAATAGGCATGACCTATTGTATAAAAGATGCCCCACAAAGTTTATGTCCTCTGATGTATTTGTAAAGAGTAATCATGTTATCATGTTGTCTCACAAGGGCCTTTACTCCAGAGGAAACAACTCTGACTGTCATGATTTACAGCAGAACCCCCATTTTATGTTTTTCTGGGGACCAGAAAAAAATTGTGTAAAATCCGGGAAAATGTAAAATCAGGGAAATGTATTATGCATAATATATGGTGGACCACAAACATGTAAAATGAGGACACTTGTAATCAGGGGATATAAAATTGAAGTTTCACTGTAATTAGTTGCATGTCTCACTACTTTTTCCAGCAGTAATATTCTTCTTAAGAATGGGACCCAAACCTTTTTATTTTTAAACAATTTAAAACTATTTTAGTTTACTCCCAATGCCATTTCATACTCTACTTTAGCCTAATAGCTTTTTTGCATGCTTTATTGGCTTCTTTGTGCCTAATAAAATTTTCAGCTGACCCAGCTAACTTAAATACCTTACCAACCTCAACACTAACACTTCTATCAATCCTTGACGTTTTGCTTTGTGATGTTTTCTTTTTTGCTTACAAGGGGAATATACTGATGTGTATTTGCTAAGCAGCATTTTAAAGACTTTCCATTTTTCTAGGTTAAATCCTGTAAAAAATCTTTCCTAGTTAGAATGTCTAAAATATAATGTCTTAGTTACGCCCTTAAAGTGATACTGGGACTAAAAAAACGACTCTTAAAATATTAAAGTACATTCAAAGTTACCTATAGATCATATTGATCATTTTTTGTGATAGTTCTGCTTTTGTAAGTAATTGTTACTTGAAGCTTCTAAACCTGACTGTTTTGTCCAACCTGACTGTCCCTTCTCAACCTGTCCCTTAGAATTTTTAACAAAAGACTGCAGCACAAATATGGCAGTGCCTCATATAAGAACACGTGGAATAACATAGGTAACACATCACTATTCTATAAACAAAGATTTCACTAACTCCTCCTAGTACAGGTGTACATTTGCTTCCCCCGGCACCCCAGCTTACTTGGAGCAGAGGTGAAGCTATGTTCTGATGAGCTGATGCATCTGCTCAAGAAGACCATGTCATAATTACTTTCACACTAGTTCTGGGGATAATTTCATTATTATTAGTTATTATCAGATCCAATAGAGCATATATCCTAGTTGGTTCCTGAACTACTTGAAATCAGTGAGTTGGAAGCTAATGTCAGTGTATGGGCCCCCAGACAGGTCTGCTGACTGATAACTGGCTGAAAATTAGGATAATATCAATCAGGCAAGTTTGAAAATCCCATTAGATAGGGGGCTCAACGGCACATTGATGCAGTCCTCAACTGGTGGGTCTCAGTAGGCCCCAGTGAATGATTAGATCATTAGCCATAGGGCCAAGTAAGCCAAGAATTGGATCTGCCTATTTTGCCCAGTATGTGGGTGGCCAAATTGAACTCCTGTCCCCTTCTGGGGACCTCTTCAAACAGAGGGGAGCAGTTACTGTTAGAGTTTTTAAACACATCCTTAACAGTTTAGACACTCCTATGGCTTCTTAGCCTTCTTTCTCCTGGCACAGTGAACTCTAGTGATGTGCGGGTTGACCAGAAACCCTCGGTTGAGTAGGTTTGGGTTCAATTTTGGCCAACCATTGTGGATTAGGCTTGGTTGTGGGTCAGATTGGGTAAGTACACTCCTCCACTGCTCCAAAGATTCCCTGTCTTGGAACCAGAGGTGCACATACAACTAGTGTACAGAGTGAGAAAAAACAGGTACAGTTTTGGCACTGGTCCTACAATGGCAACATTTTAGGGTTAGGGTTGAGTGCGAGTTAAGGTTTTGCAGGTTAGGGTTGGGTGCGGGTTGCGTTATTCCTGACCAGTGCATCACTCCCCTCCATTTTGGTGCAATAAGTCACAGTAATATTGGTTGTATCCCAAGGAAAAATCAGGCCAGTGTTTTAGGAACCCCAATCCTTCTTTCCTATACCAAGATGCATTTAACTCCATAAGCTCCTACTAGCTTCATAAAGTTGCATGGGGCACAGGAACATTTTCTGGAAAATGGTCACTGGAAGTCCTTGCATGGGACACTGGTAACATTTCTGAAAAAAGGACACTGGAAGATCATTCTTTAGCACTTTACAGAGATTATACATCATTCACCTCAATACCTGCCCCAGAGGAGCTTACAATCTAAGGTTCCTATAACATTCATACACATTTGGGTCAATTTAATCAGGAGACAATCAACCTGCCTGTATGTTTTTGAAGTGTGTGAGGAAACCAGAGTACCTGGAGGAAACCGACACAGCCACAGGAAGACATACAAACTCCTTGCAGATAATGCTATAATCAAACTCAGGACCCAGTGCTGGAAAGCAGCAGATCCTAGGCCCCTGAACTTCTGCTGTAAAGCCCTCTATATTCTATTATTTTGTAAGCCCTGCTCATGTCCATGTTTATTCTGTGATAATTTCTGTAGAAGCTGTGACAGTCCAGTAATTCCTACTTCTTTGTTGGGTTCTTTTTACTGATAATATTGGGCATTTCACCTGGCATTTGGCATGAGCAGCCTTTAACAGTCAGTGATTTTGACCTGTTCTGCCATTGACCTGGATTGCCAGGTGTCCTGTTTTTCCTGGTTCCTAGTGAAATTTCAAAGAAGGGGTCATATTCTCAGGAGTCTATTTTGTCAGTTTTCGTGATCCACTTTCTTTATCTCAGTGGAAAACACTTCCTATATACTATTAAAAAAAACCACTTTTTTTATTTTGCATCTTCTGTTGGTTTAGATAAATAAACCCAAAGGAAATGTTTTCTGATAAGTCCAAAAACTATGAATAGCTCCTACTATATGAACAATGTATTTTATGAAACTATCTTTTGTTCTAGTTTTATTGTAACAAGGGAGTTAAATATTTTAAACAAATCACCAATGTACATTACTTAAAAATGGTGATTTTAAAGGATAAAGCAGAAGCTAGCTCAATGATAGGGGAGAGCCGACCTGACATTGTTTCAAGAGTCAGATTTAGAGAAAAGAAAGGAATAGACAAATATTGCTTTCAGTTTAAAACCTATTGAAAATGTGCAATATATTTTCTGAAATTGTTTGGCATTACACTTTCTTTCAGAATTATATGAGCAACCATGTACCAGAATACATTACCTCCAGGAAAACCCCTATATCCACATTGCAAATATCCGTTTCCTCTGTCTTAGAACTTTATCTCAACCTCCAGACATTCTTTATTTTTAAATCACCACATTAAAATGCCATGCCCCCATATTAACCCTGACCCAAGCTTCCCTTGCAGCTTTATGTCAATACTGCAGAACACTCGGATCATTTTCAGGCGAATATGGCACTGTTTAACTTTATTGTAGGTTTGGTATTGTTAAATGTGGCTTTTGTCTTCGGAGATAAACAGGTACATTTTTAGAATTTATTTTTGTTAACAATATGGTTAATATTTGCAAATATGCAAGGGCTAATTTATTATTAATTGAGTGGTGAGATTGGTTCTTTCATGTAAAAGGCACACATGAGTTATTTAGCTTGCTAGTGTTTGCTTTTTTCCCATGGTCATTTTATTCTGAACATTGTGGTTTATTTATTTTTTTAGAAAATATAAAGCTTGCCACTTTTTTACATTGAAAGACCCAATCCCAATTTAAGATTAATAATGAATAAGGATTCAAATAGTAGGATTTACATAAGGCTGCAGGTAATATTTCAGTAGAAAATGGAGGTGGATATTTTCCCATGAGATTTTTGTTTGACTTTGTAATGCAGGATGGTATTGCAGATGTGTTTGTATGATAGCAGTACTCTCTTCTCATTAATGTTAACCACACAACCTTTGCATTATTTTTCTAAACGTATTTAATTCAGACATAAATATATATTTCACTGTCACTAGCATTATCATTATATGACTGATGTTAAACTGCTAAACAAGGATCTACTTTTACCCTTTTTGCTCTAGGGATGTCCCCATAGGTGTGAATGCCCAATGAGTGACACATGCAATGCAGAAGTAGAAAAAATCTCAGATACCTGTGGCTGTGGATGTGAGGTGTGTGCCCAGGAAGATGGTGACATATGTGATGGACTAAGACCATGCAATCCAAATCAGAACCTCAGCTGTGAATATCCAGACTTGCAGGGGAAGCCAGGAGTATGCAGAGGTATGGGACTTCATATTGTATAAAGACATAGAAGATTATGAAAGAAAATAGTCTATTGATCCGGTTAATCTTGTGTTTGTTAGTACAGCATGAAAATAAAAAACTAGAATTCAGTAAAATCCTGAACCACTTCTAGATTTCCACATCTCTGAATAGTTTCTAATTTAGGTGCATGCACATTCTACAAGGGGTAACATAACCCCCTTTGTGTTCTGCTAAAAGCTCCCCCTATACAAATCAGTATTTCATTTGCTGCTCCCATTGCTTCACTGATTGCTAATTATTCTTCAGGGTGCATTTTACTTACAGCATAACAGAGAGTTTATCTGCCGCTCATACTCTCATGCTGATAATAGCAGTCTTGTGCCACAGGGTATTATCAACAACATGACAAAATATACATTTATATATACATAACATATGTTAAATAAAATATAACAGCTTGTATTTTGCTTAAAAACCTAGCTTGGAGGTGTTGAGCGAGCCTAAACATCAGCCTAGCTGTCTGTAGATATAGACTATAGGGTTTACTTATCTGCCATAGACTCCTTCAAGTAATGCTGCAACCACAAGGGTTGTGGGATAAAAGACATTTTGGATACCTCTACTTGTTCATTTGAAAGGAAAGCTGTTACACTTCACCTAGGTTGAGCAGCAGAATTTTAATTGCTTCCACAAATAGTAGCAATAAAAACATCACTTGTACCATGGCCATATCTTAAAGTCTATGATGGCAATTTGTTCCAAAATGCTTATATAGCAGAGTGAAGAATGCTGCTCTGATTTCATTGTTGTCTGGAGCCATTATAGCATTGGCATTTCACATGGATTTTATCAGTGAGTTTTAACTGCAGAATACAGAATCTTTTAACAAACAGTAATATGCTATGGGATGAGTTAAAACATTTTTAGTAAATAAATTATAGGTATGGGATCCGTTATACGGAAACCAGTTATCCAAAAAGCTCTGAATTATGGAAAGGCAGTATCCCATAGACTCCATTTTATCCAAATAATCCACATTTTTCAAAGTGATTTCCCTTTTCTCTGTAATAATAAAATAATACTTTGTACTAAGATATAATTAATCCTTATTGGAAGCAAAATTGGCCTGTTGGGTTTACTAAGGGGCAGATTCACTAAGGGTCGAATTTCGAAGTTAAAAATACTTCGAAATTCGACCCTCGAATTGAAATCCTTCGACTTCGAATATCGAAGTCGAAGGATTTAGCGCTAAACGTTCGATCGAACGATTAAATCCTTCGAATCAAACGATTCGAAGGATTTTAATCAAACGATTGAATGAATATCCTTCGATCAAAAAAAGCTTCGCAAGCCTATGGGGACCTTCCCCATAGGCTAACATTGACTTCGGTAGGTTTTATCTGCCGAAGTAGGGGGTCGAAGTTTTTTTAAAGGGAAAGTACTTCGACTATCGAATGGTACTTCGAATCGTTCGATTTCGTTCGACTTCGTTCGAATTCGAACGAATTTAACCAATTCGATGGTCGAAGTACCCAAAAAAAACTTCGAAATTCGAAGTTTTTTTCATTCAAATCCTTCACTCAAAGTTAGTGAATCTGCCCCTTAATGTTTACATGATTTTCTAGTAGACTTAAGGCATGAAGATCCAAATAATGGAAAGATCCTTTATACGGAAAACCCCAGGTCCCAGGCATTCTGGATAACCGGTCCCATACCTGTATCTCTATATAGCATGAGAAAAGTGAAAAAAAAACCTAGTAAACAATCCCTGAACTGACCATTATAGTAACTACTAGGTCCCTGAAGTATTGCTTAGAAATCTCATGTGCAAATGTCATGTGCTCTTCATGAAAGAAGATTCAGTCATTTGTACATTTCAGTAATGTTCTCTATCAGTTTACATGTTGTTTCTGCACAGTATAATTGCATAATGACCAGAAATTTTTCTGCATCATTTCTGCATTATTTTGCATTGTGTATGCATTCTTGCCCAGAGGCCAATAAAGACTATTATTTTAAACTTTTATGGAGTATGCGCTGCTGTCCACTTTTTGAGAAACATGGTGGAAGTTACCGGGAACGCCTGAGGACTTGATGCCTCTCCAAAAACAAATGGTGCACTTAAACAGCTGAATTTGGTAGTGTTTTTCTTGCAGTATTTGCAGTTAAGTTTCTACTCTACCCTCTATACTACCCCAAACCCATATACAGTATATGTTAGGGAAGTTAAACTTTAAATTTCACTTCCTTTTTTAAACTAGGACCATGTCCGCTTTCTGTTAGTCTTGTGACTCTGTTTCTGTGGCCTTGAATATTCATTTATTAGTATGGTAGATTCTTGGTACATGTAGACAATGTCTATGAATGGAGTGAGCTGCTTTTAGAGTAGCACTATATCACTTGGAAAGTCAATCAATATGACTGTTTTAAATAATAAAGCTATTGTGCTATAGTCTACAGTGCTAGACAAATATACTATGGTCCAGTTGAAGAGCATGTTAAATGGTATATCTTTCTCTTTTTTGATTTATTCACAGATGTAAGCAAGGATAGAGAGACAATTACCAAACCAGTAATTTGCAATAAGGATCCAACAGAGTGGACACCATGCTCCCAATCTTGTGGATTTGGCCAGTCACTGAGAATAAAGTATGACAAGGAAACTTGCACTTCCAGAGCAGAGAAGAGACTGTGCATGATTAGACCCTGCAAAGGGGACTACTCCACAGCAAACTACACAGTAAGAAAGAGGGAAACGGGAAATATAAGGAAAAAGATGGAGAAAAACTTGGCATGGGGAGGGAAAACAATGGGAGAGACAAAGTAAAAGCAGAGATATTGTAGGATGGTTCTTAGCTTAGTAGTATTCCCTAGGCAAAGTTATTGGCCGGAAGCCTCACTTATGAGTTCTGCTTAAAGGAAAACTAAACCCTCAAATGAATACTTGAGCAACAGATAGTTTACATCAAATTAAGTGGCATATTAAAGAATCTTATCAAACCCAAATATATATTTCAGTAAATATTGCCCTTCTACATCTCTTGCCTTGAACCACAATTTTATGATGGCCTGCGTGCTGCCTCAGAGATCACCTGACCAGAAATACTACAACTCTAACTTTAACTTGGCTCATGTGACCTAACATGTATGGTTTGTTTGGTATGTTTGTGTGCACTATGAATCATATGAACCCAGGGGGCGGCCCTAATTTTTTAATATGGAAATTTTCTATTTAGGATTACCCAATGGCACATACTACTAAAAAAGTATATTATTATGAACATGGTTTATTTACATGAACCAGGGTTCTACATATGAGCTGTTTTATGCAATATATTTTTTATAGAGACCTACATTGTTTGAGGGGTATAGTTTTCCTTTAAGATCAGAATGTAGTTATCTATGGTGTTATTATTATTAAATGGCCTTGCTGAGTTGGCAGAGACGACTTTCTTCAAACAGATATTTTATTCCATTGGGTCAAGCTTTGGGAAACACTAGTTGCATGATATCATTGTTCTATTTGATCTCAGCAAATAAAAAATATCAGCTGGGACTGAAGCAGGTGGGGTTATTTTTTGTTTTATAATCTCTCTTTCTTTTCCTTCTCTTAGCTTCTGAAGATCACAAAAAATTGCAATCGTGTCTTACGCTGGTCAGAACCTCTCAGGCTCAATCACCGTGGATGTCACACAAAGCATCCTCTGCGCCCCAAATTCTGTGGGCTATGCTCTGATGGGCGGAAATGTTTCCCCTCAGATTCAGAGACACGCTCTGTGCCCTTCAAGTGTCCCCTGTCTTCCAAAATAGTTAAACGCCAGTTTATGTGGGTGGTGAAATGCCAGTGCAAGAATTTGTTAAGTGGTAAAAACGGCAAAGCAGAAAAGGGACATAAAAAGAAAAAGGTGAGAGAAAGGAAAGAAGAAAAGTTTAACACTATAGAGGAAGAAATGTAACTAGTATTGAGGCAAGGACAAAGACTGTAAGAAAATGCTAATAAAGATTAATAACGGTTAATAAAGGGGTGCAGACTATAGGTTTGATTACATTAAGAGCAGTAGCCAATGGGAAAATTTGTTGTTGAAAACCAACTTATCACAGCTAAGTTGCCCAAAATTGTCTCTGGAGGAAACTTTGAGAAACTTAGTGATATGCTGGTTTTACTGCCACCAACTCCACTTATTTCCAATGGAGAGGCATTTTCGGAAGATTTGTCGTCCACAGTTGTTCATAAATAATCGCGGGCGACAAATCTACCTGTTGGTCACTGTCCTAAGTAGAGATCACAGTAAAATATTATAGGAATCAAACTGTGATCCACCAGCTATCCTATGGGTTATCTTTAGCGTATACATGCATGGTTTATTTATGTACTCATGTTTTTTAAGTGTTTCAGTGCTCATTGATCTTTACACATAAAGAGATATTGTGCACTTCTTGGCTCAGTTACAGTCTTTTTACTTTTGCTATCACTGATGACAAACCTTCCTGTGTCAATATAAATGCAATAAATTGCCATCATATGATTTGAGTGTTTGATTCAATTACATTACTACATAACAGGCTGGAAATGGTGAAAAAGCTATTTGGGGAGATGGTCAAACCATGATCAAGGGTAAATATAGTGAGATGGTAATTATATAGACAAAAGGGTAAGATAAGGTTCAGAGTGGTAGGGGGAATAGGACATTAAACAGGGGAGCAGTAATAAATAATTGCCTGAAAAAAAGAAGAAAGCATTAAAGAATGAGTGCTTTTTGTATTCAATAAAAATTTAAAAAAAAATACTAGATGAAACCCACATGTCATATGACAAGCACGAGGAGGAAATAATTTTTTGCATAGATAGGAATTAAACTGTGATACACCAGCTGTCCTATGGGTTATCTTTAGCTTATACATGCATGGTTTATTTATGTACTCATGTTTTTTACGTGTTTCAGTGCTCATTGATCTTTACACATAGAGATATTGTGCACTTATTGGCAGCGCCGATCCGCGCTTTTATGCCGCCTGAGGCGGCCTTCCATTGCACGACGCTAGTGCAGAGAGGGCAATTGCGCTCTCTGCACTAGAAGAGCCGAATTTCCTGGTTGAAAACCGGAAATTCGGCTCTTAGTTACCAGGAGCGGCATTTTTGCCGCCCCTGGTAACCAGGGGGGCGCTGCCGCCTGAGGCGAGTGTCTCAACTCGCCTCATTGGTGGAGCGCCCCTGCTTCTTGGCTGTGTGAGTATAAATGCTATAAAGTGCCATCATATGATTTGAGTTTTTAATTCAGTTATATTACTACATAACAGTAGTGATGGATGAATAAATTAGGCAGACATGAATTTGCAGCGAATTTACGCGTTTTGTCGCAAGTGAATTAATTTGCGAAACTGCAGTGACAATACGCTGGCGAAAAATCCGGCTCATTGTCGCATGTCAAAATTGGTGCACCAAAATTATTCAGATGCCCATTGACTTTAATGCATTTGGACCAAACAGTCGCACATATAAAAATTGTCACTCGCATCAAAATTGACACACGTCCAAATTATTTTGACCCCCATTCACTTCAATGCATTTCGCTAATTTTTTGCAATTTTCACAAATTTCTCTAATTTGTCCCATCATTACATAAGAGGCTGGAAATGGTAGATAAGCAATTTGGGTGAAACCATGATCAAGGGGAAATATAGTGAGATGGTAATTATATAGACAAAAGGGTAAGATAAGGTTCCGAGTGGTAGTGAAAATAGGGGAAATGAAACAGGGGAGCAGTTATAAATTATTGCCTGAAAAAAAATAAGAAAGCATTAAAGAATGGGAGCATTTTGTATTCAATAAAAAATACTAGATGAAACCCACATGTCATATGATAAGCACGAGGCAAACTTCATAAACAGCTGAAAGAATAAATACACTGTCTGCTCTGCCTCTGCTGTCCTCTCACACAGCTCTACCATTATAGCTCTCAGTGCTAATCAGCAACCCATTCAGCTATCCCTGTACTGGTGCAGAATGCTGCGAATTATCATGTTTATTCTTTCTTATCCCTTTACTCATGAATAAAACTGTATACAAGTAATAGACCCACAAAAAAGTGTAGTAATCCATAGCAACCAGTTTGCCATCAGCTTTAATCTAGTGCAAACAGAATAATCATGCAAAATCTCTGAATGGTTCCTATAGGTTATATTAAGAATAATGGGTAGCACACTCGATTTGAAAAAACAAATAAATTTATTACAAAAAGAAGAAAAAAATAAGCAAAAATAATATACAAAAAATAAATGAATATAATAAGGTGAGCCCAACGTGTTTCGACCTTAAGGGTCTTCCTAGGGGGCACAAAATAAACAAAAAATCTATTTTATTTTTTCTTGTATACAGTTTCTATCGGGTGTGCTATCCATTGTTCTTAATATTTGCAATTCTATATGGAGACCCTTATGGGGAGTCACCTATGGATTAGCACCCCGTAGTTTAATTTAAGGGTGTGTGCCTTCTCTCCTTATACTGTATATGGTTCCGATCGGTTAACTCACTAATGCATGATGAACCCGTGTTAGTAAATTTGCCCTGCAAAATATGCAAATATGTCATAACTTTGCTCTGTTATCTCTGTGCACATGATTCTAAATGCCATCATGAACTGAATCCTTTTACTAATCATAGATTTATTTTTTAAAAAAAATAAAGGGCACTGTTGTTCATGTACTGGGTCTGAATAAAATATATTCCCATGCTAAATACACCCAATTGTGCCCCTTGCTTCTCCATAGTTCCCATACTATATAGCTCCTGCTTTTCACTTTGTAGCAGCTTCTGTGCTAAATGTTCCTGACAGCTTGTTGCCCTCTGGCTTTCACCACTATTAACTATGTTTCCTGCATTACTGACTCATTGCATTGTCTTTGCTTAATGTCTCATAGTACTCAATGCTATGCCTACACAAAGACACTTTTGTTTTAATATTCCGCCCCACACTGCATGCATGTACAGAAGATATAAAAGCGATGTCACTGAGTGCTGCCCCAAATATCTTCATAATGCTGAACTAAATACACAGAGTGTCCAGTGTGCTGTCTATGTCACAATATACATAGTAGCAGCTTCCATTTTGTATTTAAGCCCTAGATATCATTGCTGTTCTGGGAGATGTAGAACCTGTGCCAGGGGGCCTTTGGACTATATGTATATGTTTCTTTTACACCTGCAGCATAGATGCCTGTTCCTTTTATAAATATTCCGTCAGAATAAACTTGCAATATTATAATCATACAGTTTTAACAATAAGACCTGGCTATCTTACAAAGACCTGGTGATTTAATTTACCCTCATTCCTGTTGATGTTCCTCTCTCATATCTGTCTTCTCTTAAATTAAATCTTTAACCAGTGAAGGTGCCATGTCTCACATCTCACCTCTCCTTGGGGCAAATTTACCAATCTCCAAAATGCTGCAGTGACGGCTTCGCTCACATCACAACACTTCAACTGGAGTAGATTCACCACGACAACGCTGACAACGCTAATTCACCAAAATCCGAAGTTGCGTCCAGGGTGCCGAACACTTGCGAAGTTGCACTAGCGTTACTGCAGCAAGCAAAGTGAAGTTACGCTAGCGTTGCCTAATTTGCATACAACGGGAAGTTAAAGTACAATGTACAAGTATATGTTGCAGCAAACACATTACACTACAGAAGCCTGGGTTGTTATATTGCCCTACACACGAGCCCAGTGTATAGTTTATGTGCTATATGTTAGGAAAATGTAGGGGAAAGCCAGTTACCCCCAAAAAAATGTTTAGATCTTTTGCAGCCTATCACCCTGTAAAAAGGAAAAGACGCCAGCATTTTTTGCGACTTAGAAAAATTTTCAACTATTAAATTTTTTGAAGAACTCCTGTCTACTCTATTGCACTTCGCCTGGTCTGAGGTGGTAAAGGCAAGTCTGGCGCAAGAGGTAACGTTCATTAAAATCTGCATCATAGTGAATTTGCATCCCTTCGCCAGAGCGCAAATTCGACTGGCGTTAGGGAGCGAAGTACCGCTAGAGTCTATCTCCTTCGCTAGCGACCGTTAGTAAATTGGCTGAGTTCCGAAATGACGTCACGCTGGCGAATTTTCGCCAGTGTTAGTCACTTGGCCCCTTTAGTAAATTTGCCCCCTTATCTTTATAAAAGTGCAGCTCACCATAACAAAAGGCTTTAAATATTGACTTTTTTCAGTTGCTTCCTAAATGTCTAGGTTTTAAAAATTAATTAGGAGTATTCAGGCATATTACGATTTGCTTAAAACCTTACATGACTAATTTACGAGTGCAGTGAGAGAAGTCTGCAAATGACTGTGTTTTTATCAGCAATCCATAATTCTAATTGCATCCAAGAGGGGGGGGGTTGTGTTTGGCACAGCTGTATCTAAAACATTACAATGCATGCAATTGCCCTTGTACTTTATTGAGAATCTGAGGAAATTGCTTTGAAAGCCTTTAATGGTGTTTTCCAACTCCTGGTATTATCTAAAGAGATCCGGTCATACTTAATTTAAAACTGTTTTAAACAGAAACAGACCTAGGGGCATATTTATTATGCTGTGTAAAAAACAGCTGGATAATACACCATACATCTCCAAGCTTCGGCATGTAAATAACGGCATGAAAATGGTGTAAAATTTTAAATGTAATGTAAAATAATGGCCATGGTGTTCCCATAGCATAAAATTACACACACACACACATTTTACACAGTTTTTTTAACACAAATTTTGTTTTACACAGCATAATAAATATGCCTCCTAGTGAATAACTTGGTAATGTTATACAGACCTTAGATCCAGAAGTGAGCCCCCCCCCTCAAAAGACATATTAGACCTACCTGTCAATCAAAATCTGACCCAGGCATGCATGAAAAGAAAATGAAAAGGGACAGGTTAATGAGAGGGGGAGAGAGTGAAGAGTAACTGTCTGACATTTATATCCAGAGATTGGGACTGCAAATCCACTGCCCTGATTTTATGTGGCATGAAGTGTAATGAAGCGGCAGCCTCCCTAGGAAAGGGCATCAATTTCTTATTTAAAAACTGAAAATCCAGCTCTTAAAGGAACCAGGAGCAACTTTTTTTCCCCTCTGTGGTTGGTACTGCTGCCTGGTGCAATGCCCCTGTCTGGAGTTCTTTTAGTAACCTGTATCAGTTGTCACAACTGACTTGTGCCAGATAAATTGCATTCTAATGATGTTATTAAATGTTAATAATGTTGTGAGCAGGAAATAAACCCATACTACAATAAAAAATAAGCAACTGCATCCAACTGCATGAAGTTATTCACTGGTGTGGCAAGTTGTTGAATACAAAGCTAAATAACTACAGTATAAACTAGGGATGCCACGAATCCACTATTTTGGATTTGGCTGAATACCGAACCAAATCCTAATTTACATATGCAAATTAGGGGTGGGAAGGGGAAAACATTTTTTACTTCCTTGTTTTGTGACTAAAAGTCATGCAATTTCCCTCCCCATCCCTAATTTGCATATGCAAATTAGGATTCGGATTTGGTTTGGCCGGGCAGAAGGATTCGGGCGAATCTGAATCCTGCTGAAAAAGGCTGAATCCTGGCCGAATCCCAAAACGTATCCTGGATTTGGTGCATCCTTACTAAAAACCCACAAATAATAAAAACCGACTGCAAATTATCATTCTCTACATCATCCTAAAAGTTAATTTAAACAACTCCTTTAATCAGAGAAAGCAAAAATGAGGGAGAGATGACACAGGTGGCAAAAGGCAAATGGGCAGAGGTGAAAGTATTATAGACTGGCATATAAAGATATAATAAAGTTAAGAGACATCTATTAGTATTGTACCCTTAGCAACTGTGGATGAAAATCTGTCCCATGTCATAGATTGTAATAGGTAAAGAAAGAGGTATAATACATGTATGGGACCTGTTATCCAGAATGCTTGGGACCCAAGGCTTTCTGGATAATGGATCTTTCCATAATTTGGATCTTCATAGCTTAAATTTAATGAATCATTTCTTATTTTGGATCAAGTACAAGGTACTGTTCTATTAGTACAGAAAAAAAGGAAATAGTTTTTAAAATTTTGATTTATTTGGATAAAATGGATTCTATGGGAGGCCTTTTTGTAATTCTGAGCTTTCTGGATAACGGGTTTCCGGATAACCAAACTAACTTTGTATTTATCACTAATGAGTAGTTTTTCCAAGACACACTATTGTGGCACTAAAATAAAGTTGCACAATGTGTTCCACTGGAAAAAGATGAAAACTGTAGTATTAGTTGAACATTCCAATTGTTGTGGGAGAGCAAAATAAACAAGAAATATGCAGTACTAGCTGCAATTATTGTGCTTTGGTGCTCTTTGGATAGGGTTAAATGTATTCTTTAGAACTGCACATCTATTCTACTAGCAAACATTTTACAAATTGTAATGAGGGATAACACTGAACCTCACTGGGCACTGTAGGCATTACCACTAATAATGACAATGTTACACACAGCCAACAAAGCAGTCTGTTGCTACCCTCTTGAGTTTGTGATCAAGTCTGCAGGTTTTAATTAATGCTTTTTAATGTGCCAGCCTGATATTTTAAGTAGACTCATCAGTTTTTGAAAAGTCATTTTTCTATTTGTAGTATGGACAGCACCTTCACTGAAGGAACAACAAAAACTGATATGCATTTCTCTCTATTGCTATCTGTAATTCATAAAAAAGTTTTTTCCTCCTCAGGGGTCACCTGATGTCAACTATTATGTGTCATTCTAGCTAAGAAGAGCTCTGACCACCTGCCCCCTTAGCTGCCAGGACATGGCTCCAACTCAATAGTTACTCCTGTGTGGACTACCTGTATTAAATACACATGGCTCAGACCAAAAAGTCTATCCACGTAGTCTCATTTGTGGTTTCTTTAGTAAACACTGATGTAGGGATTTCACTGTATCGTGAGCTTTTGCACTTTCTGCCATTCCTATGGTAAATACAAATACACATACAGTAGCTTGCTACCTGCCCTACAGCTCTCCCTGTTGATTTTGTGTTAACTCTTCAGAGCTGTTAGTTGTTCAGCTGACCTCCTATGCTCTACCTTGCAGTTATTAATGAGCTCAGTGCAGTCTCAACAACCTACCCTTTATTACACTTGGGGGCAGATTTACTAAAGGGCAAAGTGGCTAACGCTAGTGACTTTTCATCAGAAATCACATCCGCAGGGACAACGCCAATCAGGGCTGCCATCAGAAATCACGGGGCCCCGCACAACAATATTTTCTGGGCCCCCCCCCTCACCACCCCTCCCTCAGTATGAAGGCCACACAAGACACAGGCATTAAAAGATGAAGTGCCCCCCTACAAGTTAAAAAAATAACTTTGGTGCCCAGACCCCTCCTACAAGTTTTGGTGGTCAGGTGGTGGTTAGAGAAAAAAAACATTGGTGGCCAGGGCCCCACACATAAAAAAAAAAAACAATTAGCCAGGGCCCCCACCCATCTTTAAAAAATAAAAAAAACAATTAGCCAGGGTCCCCACACATTTTTTTAAAAAAAACTATTAGCCAGGGCCCCCACGCATCTTAAAAAAAAAACAACAAAATAGCAAAGGGCCCCCACACATTTAAAAAAAAAAAAAACAATTAGCCAGGGCCCCCACACATTTTTTACAAAAAAAAAAAAACAATTAGCCAGGGCCCCCACACATTTTTTACAAAAAAAAAAACAATTAGCCAGGGCCCCCACACAATTTTTACAAAAAAAAAAAAAACAATTAGCCAGGGCCCCCACACATTTTTTACAAAAAAAAAACAATTAGCCAGGGCCCCCACACATTTTTTACAAAAAAAAAAAAACAATTAGCCAGGGCCCCCACACATTTTTTACAAAAAAAAAAAAAACAATTAGCCAGGGCCCCCACACATCTTAAAAAAAAAAACAGCAAAGGGCCCCCACACATTTAAAAAAAAAAAACAATTAGCAAGGGCCCCCACACATTTTTTTTAAAAAAAACTATTAGCCAGGGCCCCCACACATCTTAAAAAAAAAAATAGCAAAGGGCCCCCACACATTTTAAAAAAAAACAATTAGCCAGGGCCCCCACACATTTTTTACAAAAAAAAAACAATTAGCCAGGGCCCCCACACATTTTTTACAAAAAAAAAAAACAATTAGCCAGGGCCCCCACACATTTTTTACAAAAAAAAAAAAAAACAATTAGCCAGGGCCCCCACACATCTTAAAAAAAAAAACAGCAAAGGGCCCCCACACATTTAAAAAAAAAAAACAATTAGCAAGGGCCCCCACACATTTTTTTAAAAAAAAACTATTAGCCAGGGCCCCCACACATCTTAAAAAAAAAAATAGCAAAGGGCCCCCACACATTTTAAAAAAAAACAATTAGCCAGGGCCCCCACACATTTTTTTTTAAAAAAAAAAAACTATTAGCCAGGGCCCCCACACATCTTAAAAAAATTAAAAAAATAGCAAAGGGCCCCCACACATTTTAAAAAAAAACTATTAACCAGGGCCCCCACACATTTTTTAAAAAAAAAAAAACTATTAGCCAGGGCCCCCAAACATCTTAAAAAAAAAATAGCAAAGGGCCCCCACACATTTAAAAAAAAAAACTATTAGCCAGGGCCCCCACACATCTTAAAAAAAAAAAAAAAAACTAGCAAAGGGCCCCCACACATTTAAAAAAACAATTGGTCAGGGCTCCCACAAGTTAAAAGAAAAAAAAACTGCACTTACCTTAGCCAGGGAGTTCAGATGCCGGTATCTTCAGTTTCTGTGCTCTGATTCGCCAGTGAAATGTAAGTCCCGGTAAAGGCGCATGGTGATTGGATAATGTAGAGGGGAGGTTCAAACTTCTCCCAACCAATCAGCATGTGGCTTTACCGGGACTTACATTTCACTGGCGAATCAGAACACAAGAAGGAGTCATCGGCGCTCGGATGCAGGGGACCGGCTGTGCAAGTAAATGCAAGTAAGTGCAGCACGGCCGGGCCCCCCTTAACTCCCCAAAACATCCGGGCCCGGGACAACAGTCCCCCCTGTCCCCCCCTGATGGCGGCCCTGACGCCAATTCACTAACAGGTGCAGGCATCAATTTGCTAGCGAAAGAGACAGTTACTACCATTTGTTTGCATTCTGCCACCAGGCAACTTTTCCCTGTGGCGAAAGGTCGTTACGCTGCGAATTCAGTAAAATGGGAATTTTACTGAATGTTACCTCTTTCGCCAGAATTGACTTCACACCTCAGACCAGACGAAGTGCTAAAAAGAAGTTAAATCTTCTGTCACTTACATCATATCCTGTGTGCCAAAAATGCATTAATGTTCCAAAAACCCTGGCAACTTTTCCCTGTTTGAAGTGGAATTGCCAGCAAAAGTCCTGACTTAAACTTTTTTTGGGTAACTGGTTTTCTCCAGACATTTCATAACACATGGAACATTAATTTTACAGTGGGCTCATGTATGTGGGGCATTATATTATATACAGTAAACTCTCTTGTTTTTATTAAGGTTCCCTGGAAATTTGTAAGAAAAAGTGGAAACTTCAAGCATTTGCACCAAAATTTATAATAAAGACCTCCATACAACTTTAAATTACCCGCGGTATGCAAATTGACCTAACAGCAAGATCATTAGTGAATTTTCACAAGGCACAAATGAATGTTAGCACAACTTCGCTATGAAATGTTCTCACTGCCGAAGTAACGCTAGTGAAAAGTCGCCAGCATTCGTCGCCCAGGGCGTATTAGTGAATTAGCGTAGTAATAGCGAATTTGCACCTGGCCAATTGGTGCGATGTGTGCGAAACGGTCGCTGGTGACAATTCGCCCTTTAGTGAATCTGCCCCTTGGTCTTTCCTGAACTGAGCTAAATTCTGATCTTTACTGTTATTTCCCCTGCCATAATATTAGGTTGCCGCCTTAATACAATTTCCTGATTTTGGAGGCATAATAAAATTGGATTACTGTTAATTGGCAGAAGAAGGCTAATAATTACAGTGAGAGAGGAAGTCATATAAGAAGGAGGAATACACACGCAAACACAGAAATAGCTTGGGATTGTAGGACCAGAGATGACCACCTCAACCATGTTTTTATCATTGATGCTACTATTGCAGAGTGGTAAGTAGAGGGGTATGAACTATTTTGGAATGAAGCAGAACAAATGATTTCTCATGGAGACTAGAATACATTGACCAGGAAAGTAGTTGTAGTGCATTACTATTAGTAGGTTTCATAAACAAGAGGTAACTCAGTATTCAGTATTTGTGCAATGAAGCTATATATTCAGCCAAAGTAGTAGTAAGGATTGGTCAAACACAGGTAAATGCTGCAAATTCGGGTGCTTTTATTGACACTGTTGATATGTAGGAATGAAAAACAGCTGGCCCTTCTGGAATGTAACAGGAATAAGAAACACTGGGTATCATAAGGTAGAATAGAAGGAAGAGATAGCGGGGATTTTGTTAGGTTACAGCAATAAGTCAGCTGGGTATTATGTATGGGAGCAGCAGAAATGTGTGTGAACATTGTAAAGGTTTCGGAGTATCTGTAAAATGGCTGATATGTGATACATTTTAATCACTGTTTTAGGGTTCCTCTTGGGGATTATAAATAATCTGAGTGGACTATAGAGATTTAGGAACAGAACAGGCATTGAATGATTTTTGAATCCACTCAGCAAAACAGGTTAATCTCTCATGATTCACTTTTTGTAGATAAAATTGTGATGCTTTGTCTACAACATTCAGTGCAGCGAGTGCTAAAACACAGCTTTCTAATGGAAAATAAAGATGACATTTGTAAAATAAATTGTGTTCTCTGAGAAACTGGTATTTTATTTTGCAGGAGACTCTTTGAAATGTTACACTTGTCTTTTCCCAACAATTTCACCCCTGGAATGTTTAAAATTCCCAGTTTCCTGCCCTCCCTCTGAAAGGTGCCTGACTTCTACAGCCACTGGGAGAAAAGGTATGTTCAATAGCTAGAAATATATTTTACATTGCTAAGTATATTACTGCACCAACACTTGAGTTCACTATATTGAGCATATGCTGCATGGATACTGTCCATGATGTATTATAAATACAAGGAAAAATAAACTCTCTATTGTAAATAAGGGAATTACAAATCAGCTCTTTTCATGACCATATAAAGACACAAGGCTGAAGGCCAAGTGACAGAACGCCAGCATTTTCGTGAGTTGTGCGATACAATTAGCATCACAAAGCACCATTTACAAGGATACATTTTACGGATGCAACTGCATCTCAGCACTATTGGCAGAATTCTCATTTGATGGAATCTTAACTGCTTAGAACACAATCACTTTAACATAAAACATATTCATTTTATATTTCTATAACTGTATAGGTAGCTCATAAGAGCGTGAGCTGATATACGGCCCCACCACAGAGCAACCACTTTCATTGCCAGGGCTGTGCAACAGATAACTGGAGAAAGGAACGGCAATGGGTGAAGAGAAGAGCATAGATCATTTTGATATCTGGTCCAGGTTATATAACCTTGTTGTTGCATACCAGAACCCTAGTGATTCTGACCTGTACTGCCTAATTATCAATTTGTACTGTATCATGTATATGTATTACTTCTTAGCTTGGCGCTGTACTAAGACACATTAAGAATTCAAATACACATCACTGAGTTGCTGATGTCAGTATAATATCATTCTCACTACAGTGTTAAAATTGTACATCAAAGGCAACCCTTTGTACAGGTGAGAAGTTCCAAGCGATACTCGAGTTTACAACATCCTATTTTGCACTAAATGTATTAAAGGGTGTGACATTGATAAGGGATTGGCAATAATGGAGATAAACTGGCCATACCAGATTGTACATTCCCTGCCAAGTTGTTTAACTGCCTTGAACAGAAGCCACCAGGCTGTTGTTATTGTCCTTACTGCATGGAATATGCGCCTACAGGCTATTTCAAAGCAGGTAATACTTTGCTACTTATGTCTGGTGTTGCTATGTGCAGGTTTCAGGGCTGACTAAGGAACTACAGATACATATTTTCTTACAAAAAGAACATATCCTGTCTTTATTGGCCTTCATTGATGTGAATGTCTTCCACAGGTGACTTCCAGTTTGTTCTGCGTGAGAGAGGCTGTGCCATAAACAGCCTTTGTGACACAAGTGGCCAGAGAAGTACACTTGGCATAAATGTGACCTTTCATAACACTTGCTGCGACACAGATCTCTGCAATGCTGCCACAGCAGGAAAATTAACTCTGGGAAGTGTGCTGCTGTCATCCCTACTCTTGCTTATTCTATTTCATCCCTAGAAATTAAAACAATGGATGAATTACAATACAACCATATTCAAACTAAAGTTACTACATCCCTTTGTTCTTTGTAAACAAATGAATTGCTTCGTTCTAAAAATATTCTTCCTGCCAAGTTCTTATTGAAAACTTAAATGTACAGGCCTGAGCCCAGGCAGCGCAAAGCTCAGTCTGTGTATTTTGTCTAGTCTGAAAGTGCCAAACACTGTTGGATTCATTTATAAACTTTGCGCAGTGCAGAATATTTGCCTTGCACATGATTATATTTAATGCACAAACAGAATTTCGAAATTTTTAAATCGCACTTTCAAATGTCCATAAGGGCTTTTTACATATAGCATAATCCGAAATTGGGAATATTTATGCACACACTCTGTGTTTCAGTTATGGTGGTGAAGAAAATAATTTTTTTTTGGTTTTTGCAAATTGCATATTTAAAAGACTGTCAACGCTATTTTTGTGCACAACGACCTCGTACAGATGCAAATACCTATCTTACTTGCAACTCATTTGTGAATATTTTTGTGCAATGCGAATTCGCAAAAAAAAAAAATGGAAAGACTGGCACAGCAGTGCAATATTTCAGTGTTCAGGAATAAACAGGCAGTACAACCATTTGCAAATAAATATGTGCTGCGCAAACTTTATAAACGACCCCCTGTATCTCTTAAGCTGGCCATAGACGCAAAGATACCATGATACGAAACAAAGGTTTGTACGATTTTCAGACCATGTGTGGATTATCCTGACATTTTTCATACCATGGAGATCGGTCGTTCATTTGATGAGACAGGTTAAAATATTTATATTGGCAAACGATAAGATCTCTGAATGTATTGCCTATGTGACGATATCAATGGGTGACTGTCGCTACTATTTGACATAAATTTCCTACGTTTGCTGCCTGTCAATTAATGGCCCGGGCATAGTGTGATTTGTTCTCTTTACTAATTTATATTAATCTGAATGGTTAGTTGCAGGTTGGAAGATTGGAACAGATGATCGTTTGTCTGACATAGGCTGATAATCTGCACGTCTATGGGCAGCTTTGCACTAAAACATAAACTAAGGATTTTAACTGCTTCATTATTTTAAGTTTTTTGAAGAACATGTATCATAGCTTCATGCTCTTTCCAGTCCCTATGGATTGTGAATGTGTCTATCTACCGTATGTAGTATAGTTAATCCTCAGGCTTATCATACAAACCAGCATTGACTTTGTTAGGCAGCCTACATGAAGTAATTGTGAACAGGACACATATTTTGGAGAAAATTTCCTTTTAATATAAACATGAATATTTAGCATGTAATACTCAGCATATTAAATATATAGAATTTATTCTGAGTACACAGTGAAAAAAAAGACAATGTGGTATTTTACACTACTGAATGCAAAAAAACAATCTGCAGTCTAAGTTAAGCAAGAAGAGAAATGTGTGTAGGTGATATTCTGCTAATCAATTCAGGGGAATACAAATGTGATCTATAATTTAAATATAGTTAGCATTGATTTTCTAATTGCAGGTGAATGATGTGTCAGTAGATTAAATGACAACAACCTCAGCAAGTAAAAAAAAACAAAAACTCTGAGTTAGATGTTGCCATCAAAATGACTGCTGTCTGTCACAGACCCTTGGCAATTTAATAGCATGCCCCACATAGAGTAGAAAGTAAGAGGGCTGGCAGCAAGTTGTCCTAGTATGGTGGTCTGCCTGAAGCAAGGTTTTTTTTACAATAGTATTAAATACAAGATCTCTATTATCTCTGCCGTGCAAGTTATTTTAGTGGTTTAGCCACCTCAGCATATACACGTAAAATTTCAGCAGCATCGGGGCAAGTGCTGGCAAATTCTTCTCGTTTATAAGCATTCTGGAGATAGCGATGGATTCCAGTAAATTCTGCTGGAATCTTAAAACCCCGAAAATGTTCACATACCACCTGAGAAAAGAGTGAAACAAAAGAGCAACAATGTATTTATACGTTTAGTTGAAATCCATCCTACATCCTTTTTTGGAAAATACTGGCTCAGAAAGAAAAAGTGACATATTGTATAATTTTGTGCCAGGATGTTACAATGTATTCTGCCCCAACTGTATGTCTATTCCAGGAAAAGACCAGTAACATTAAAAAAGTGAAAATATTTTATTGACATTTAAAGTTTGTATTTGTTCATCCAAAGAAATTATTTCTATGTGCTGTTTTATATAAGTTCACTTGAACTTAGGAACAGCACTCACCTGCTCTAACCTCCTTTCAGATGCTATTCAATTTACAATTTACACTCCAGCACAGTCTATTACTTGTACATCTTTCAGAAATATTTTTCAAAAGCCTTCACATTTCTCTTAACCTGTCTCTTCTACTCACACTACTTTTTCCTCCAAGTATATCTACTGCCCCTACTTCTTACTAAAGAATGCAACTTTTCTGGACTCACTCTTCTCTTTTTTTTCTCATTCATCCTGCTTTATGTTCACCCAAATACCATGTCCAAATATCTTGCTCCCCAACCCCCCTGCCCCCTCTTGCTTTCCAATCACCTGACACTTATGCTTTTTGTCATTCCTGAACTACCTCTCCCACAATGCCCCCCCCCTTGCAATCCCCAAGAAAGCATTCTAGTTCTAACTCTGCTATCACTCAAATTCCCGTTTTTCATTCTCCTGCCTTCATGGTCCTGCTTGTCATTCACCCTGTATTGACTGCATCCCTCTTTTCTGCAGTAAAGCAAGGGCGATTAATGTTCATTATTTCCCCGTGACGCTGCCTTTTGGCCTTCTTTCTGCCTTTTGAGTGTTCATTTCCATAACTTACCTGCACTATGTTGAGCTTAGGGAGAAGGTTGCAGTCAGCCAGTGTCAGCTCATTACCATCTAGGAACTTGCGGTTAGAGACAGTCTCATCTTCTGCACAGTTCTCATCAATTTCATCTGGTAGGGGAGTATTTAGGTATCTATCAAGTACATTCAATGCTTTCAAAAGTCCATTTACCAGATCTAGGATTAAGGTGGAAAACAATGTGAGAATATAAGGATAAGGAAGACAAAAAAAAAACAAGGTTGGGTATTACATCAGACAAAATGATGGTGATAAATCGTAAAATCAGAACAGTCAATACAATAAGAGTTTTTCAGGGAACACAGTGTAGGAAGGAAGACAGTAAGAACACAAATAGTAGATTACTACTATAGGATGACAGGGACCACATTTCACCAGCAAACCCTCTAATCTGGAGCCTTAAAATGCTGGCTCCAGGGACTTTATGTGACAGATGGTTAGGTAAATTGACTTACCCTTTTGCCAAACCAAAAAAGATGCTCCAAGATTAAAATTATACTTGGAAAGTAAATATGCATATAAGGGTATGACACTGTGTACTTTGTGCAGCAAATGCCAAATATTAGGTGAAATCACAGGAAATGAAATGAGGAGCTGTGAACACAGTGTTACTAAAGCAACCACACTGCAAGTTTGTGTAGATTAAACTAATAATCACAAGAGAAGAAAAAGAAGAAGTGAAATCAAAACACTGTTAGTCCATAAAAACTCACTTCAAAGCAAACTAGTTCAGTGTGGAGCCTATATAGTATAATTGGCAAAAATGCCTTATATAAAACATAACTTTTAATAAAATTAGGCTAAAAAGAGGAGCGCCCACAAAAGACAAACCCACTGCTAGTAGCCCATAAGGCCGCAGTGCAGGAACAATGTCCTTAAAAAACATTCATTTAAATAACAGCAAATGGTGGAAACGGTGGTGTCTTAATCAGCCAACAAAAATACTTTGCCGGTAGTAGTATAAACCATAAACCATGGTTTATACTACTACCGGCGAAGTATTTTTGTTGGCTGATTAAGACACCACCGTTTCCACCATTTGCTGGTTTTTAAATGAATGTTAACTATTAGGTGAAGCTTCAGAATTACAATTAAGGCAAGAGAAAACACTGGTGAGAAGAAAATAACAGGGTAGGAAATAAGGGAGGAGCTGAATAGACAAAATAGGACTGGAATAAAACAAAGTAGAATGTCAAGACAAAAAAAAGAAAAAGAGAAGACTGAAAGAAAAACAATCACAGTATCACTATTGCACCAAAACAGCACAGATTCTCAGCACTGAAATAGACTCTCCATATGCTTATGGTGTCTTCAACCCACTCCACAACCAACCACTACAGTCAAGTGTCGGACTGGCCCACCGGGATACCAGGAAAACTCCGGGTGGGCCCAGGTGTCAGTGGGCCTTTTGCTTCTGACCATTTGGCCTATTTTATGGTCATTGCTTATTTCTTTATGAGAACAAAGAGTCTTAATAATGGAAGAATAGACTATAGTATGTAGAGAAAAGAGACTAGGAGAATAAAGAGGTTTATTGAGAAGAGGAGGTATAATAGTTTGGAAACTGGGCCCTCAGCCTAAGGTTTTCTGGTGGGCCTGGCATCCCAGTCCGACACTGACTACAGTTATGAGAACAAAAAACTGTGAATGCAGGATAAGGTTTACAACACTTCATTGGTTGTAATAATTCCTTAATCATTTGTAATCCCTCTGATGGGTTGTGGTAAATGAGGTAATGATCATGCCGATTGCTCTTACAAGATGCAGTGTCACTGACACCAGAGTAGGGTAATCAAGTTTTGAGAAATTTCCACCTACAGATAGGATCAGTCTACTTCTGGGCTTGTATGGTAGATAAACCACCTTTAGCCTAGTCCTTTCCAGACTTTTCCAGAGTTAAAAAAGGCCAAAAAGAGGAAAAGAAATGAGGGAATCTATGAGTGAATGCAAACATTTCTACTACTCACTTTGGTTAAGTGCTGGATTGGGATTCTTGATGTAGGCAGAAAATTTAGCAAAAACGTTGACTCCAGCGTTGTTTGATTCTGGGTTTCGACATGCCAGTTTTGGGTATCTGGTGAGATTATATACATTAACAATGAATAAACACATACATAAATAGTAAAAGAAACCCACACATATGTATACTTCACAAGGCATAATTATCTCAGTAGTTTATTCCTATACATACTTGGGTGGGCACAAAGTCTCCTCAAGAAATTCTTCTATCTTATTGGTATCTGTTCTGACTTCACCAGCAAACAGCAAGAATGGGGGCTGTGCCCCAGGTGCCAAATCCTTCAATATATCTGGTTTTCTAAAAGTGGAGAACAGAAGGAAATGGAACATATATAATGCAATTAGTACAAATCTGGGCAAAGCCAAAAGAGAAACATTTTTATAGAAGTCAGTCGCAGCAATTTACTGTAGATCAATATAGTTATACTGGAGCCACTACATCAAAGCATTAAACAATGTTCTTGCATTTTGATGCAGATGCAGTTTGCTCTAAAAACAAAATAAACGGCATGCTGTCTTTTCCAACATATTGACTTGGGATGCACCAGATGCTCTTTTTGGAGATTTGGCCAAATCTTGAATCATGGCAGTTTTGGCTGTATACATTTGCATACACAAATTATTGTTTAAAGTATTGTTAAAAGTTACATTTATACACTAGGATGTAAGTGGCCAGTCATAAAAAGGGCCATGATTGCTGGGATACAGCCCCCATAAGTACCAGAGGGTATGAAATGCGTAAGGCGGAATACCATGGGGTCTGTATGTTTATTCTTTTAACATGACTTTTTTTTTATTAAATACAAGCATTTTACGGTGTTAATGAGCTATGGGATATTTTTAGTTTTTTGATCTGAGATTCAGTTTGGCAAGGCACTTGGATTTGCCCAAATCCTCCTGAAAGCTGAATCGTGGCTTTGGTGCATCCCTAGTAGTGACACTACCTGCAGTGGGAACCCTGGAATTCCTGGCAGCTTGAAGATGGTGGCAGCTCCACAGTTCCACCTGTGTCAATAGAGCTTGCTAATGCTTTGCATACCCTTTTTGTTCTATTATCAGGTGCAAACTACTGACAGCGTGTGACTGGTCTGAGGAGGGATAAATCAAAGTGACTATAAAAATAAGGGTGAGTTGACATATCTGTATTATCTATTTGGCCATCCGCCATGTGTTGCCCCCATGGCCAATATAATCAGGCTACGCAGAAAGTTTATTGTGTATGGTCAGTTAAACTGCACTGCTTTATTTTTATATGCATTTTTGATTATCTGGATATTGCTGACTTTTATGAAGGCTGTTACCATAACAACTGCAAAATTTGGGGTGATCTGTACAGATTGTTGCACTGGCAATGAATCACAGCATTTGTGCAGACTAAAGTTCACACAGCGGCCTGTCATTTTGGTTATGCTGCTATCAGTTGCCATGAAGATTAGAGTTGTGCAATGAACAGACAGGATAGGCGTGTGTGCAGGATATGGAGGGAAAGGAGGGTGTGGTATGTTTAGGGCAGAATAGGGAAATATTCTTTCTTCAGTATTAAGAAAGAGCACTTTCAGAACTCTGCTAATTCCCTACTCAATTTCAGTTAGATTCTCAAGTTCCTCTATATGGAGGCAGCAGGGGATATACTTTGAACCTGTCTCTCATGTAATGTAGTAAGCAGATTTTATAGGAAAGTATTAAAATGATGCCACATTTTTATTTTCAGCACTCACTTGGATTCATAGATCTAACAGCTGTATGCACCTACCCTGCTGATTTAGATTCCTAATCCTAACACATACACACACTACATAGTATCGGTGCTAGTTAGGGGTGGCAACCAACCAGCATCTTCTTTTGGCCAATTTGTGAAAAATAATGTAAAAAGTTGATGGTTACTATGGGCAACTGCCCTTTGTATTTGTTCCCAAATAATATATACCTTTAACGGCATTATACCAATGTATCATGCGAAGTTCACAAACTTGGTATTAAGAATATACAAATACTGGTACTTCCTGCGTGCTTTCATCACTATGGTTGTCTCTGAGAATATAAAAACACCCTTGTGCCATATCCTTAACAACAACAATAATGTTGTGCACACAATTATTCGCCTTACAAGAATAAATGATTAATTCACTGTAATGGGTATTTTTTTTTTAAATTTAGGAGAATACATTCAGTGAAAGACTTGGAGACAAAATATTCACAGCACAAATTTAAATGCAAATAATGACAGTGTTGTACTAGAACTATCTCCTCACTTTTTCATATCAACTGTGGTGACATTAAATGTGACTCCTTTCAGCCAGAGGACCATGAAGAGGCGCTGAGAAAAGGGGCAGTTTCCGATGCTCTGTCCATCATTTGCAGCCTGGTCGGAAGAAAAGGAGGAATGTGATTAGTGGGATATCACAAATTAAAACGTTATTCAGGTAGGACCAGCACATTCTAGATATGTAAAAAAATGTCTATTCACATACTATTTGTGGTATATGTTCAAATATATATGAGCTGTAACCCCCTGAAGATTCCAAAGTTGAATCCGTGAGACAGCACTTAACATTCTCTTTCTGGTTCACATTTAGCCCCAAAGAGTAAACTGAATTGCCAAGCAATGCATAGTGCCTACTGTGGCCATCGTTGTCAGCAACCAATGAGTTAAACATACACTGAAATATAGCCTTTTTATTCTTTGATGTGAAAGTGACAAATAGGGAATCCTTTAACTGCTAATACACAGTCTTTTCCAAGCAGTCCCCTAATACAGGCACCCTAGAATTAGAACAGACGAGGCCTAGAAATTCAATGTCATGTGGCTGCTCCTGCAAAACCCTTCTGAAAGATAAAATGTAATACACTCTGTATACCGACTTCTGGAATGGTCAGAACGCAGCATGTATGGCGAGAAAAGTGAAAGGTAAGGCATTTTTGAAATAAGAGCATGTGACCATTAGCAAACGACATGGGAACTATGAGCAGTGATGATAGAAAGCCGGTAAGAATTGAGGCAAAGTGAAAGAATGAAGGATACAAATCACAACCATTCAGCACACAACACTGCAAGAGGCTGCTGCTCCAGCAGAATACAGAAGAGTCAGCTAGCACACAGAAAATAAATACTGGCCACAGCAACTGAACCTGCCTGCGCTTCTGCCAGGTTAGGAGTGTGGGTGGAAAGACACTTGTATGTTATGACTAAAGGATAGAAAAAAATATGATACGTCTCATTACGTTTTTAATGAGAATAATCTATGGGCAGAGCAAGAAAGTATACAGCACCGCACCCAAACACTTCACAGAGATGAGATCATTAGGTAAATCCGTAAATGGGTAAAAGGGTTCCTCCCAACAGGAAAAAACATATCACTTTTGAAAAATGTTCTGCTAATGGAGATGGAGTGACTGGCTGGAAAACAGTGGGCTTGAGGACAGGTAAAGTGTAGAGGCTTATTGTTCAATTATAAAGGTTATGTGCTGATAACAGTTGTGGGAGTAAAATTATCTAAACTGTCTAGGAGTGATCAACATACAGATACAATTCTTTCTGCACAGGCTGGTGTCTTGGCTGGTTGAAATGCTCAAATGATCCTTTCTTATGTATCAATACAGTATGCCCTGTACTGAAACCTCAAGGTAATAAGGGTCCCACTGAAACAAGACTACAATCTGTAGAGAATAGGGTAAACTAGCAACATTTATTCTGTCCTTACATGAACTAATATTGACTGGTCACTCTGCACGTAGCTATCTTATTGGACCATGTTTAGATTTAAAATGATTGTTTCCCTCACGCATCAGGACAGGACAGCCTAGACAGGTCCCAGGTGATCTGATCACTGGTCTGAGCTATAAATGACATGCTCAGCCCTATGCAGCCAACCATTTGGGTAACCAAAGCAGTCAACGATCCACATATTTGGGATTTCACTAAAATTACTTTCCCTGTTATAACTGCAAAGAAAAGTACATGTAGGAAGATATTTAAAGGTATGCAGGGGTTCACCTTAGTAAAGTAGTGTACTGAAAAAGGGTACATGAAAGGTTGTTCTTATCAAAATCATCATCCTTTGGGGTGTCTGAACTGCTGATTGCTTGGGGCAGGGGAAGTCACAGTAAATTGTTTGCTAATTTCCCCCTTTGAGCAAGGCCGAACGATGCAGAAGAATATATACCAGGAATCATTGACCTTGCAATCCACATAAATAGAACATAGACCTTTGTCATTGGATGTGAGCAATTACTGAATGCAATATGTCCTATTTTCTAGAAAACCTCCTTGTTTTAAGAATTAGCATAGTCATGCCAGAAGTAGTGCTCACTCAAATAAACTGTGACACTTCAGACAAACAATCCAGTAACTCTCAACTATGTCACCTAAAACCACGGCAGAACCTTGTCATCAATAATGGATATATTCACTTTAAAGGGGTCGTCCACTAAATTTTAGTATGGTGTAGAGTGATATTCCGAAACAATCTGCAATCATGTTTTATTATTTACGGGTTTTGAGTTATTTAGCTTTTTATTCGGCAGCTCTCCAGTTTGCAGCTTCAGTGATTTGGTTGCTAGGGTCCAAATTACCCTAGCAACCATGCAATGGTTCCACAGGGAGACTTGAATATGAATAGGAGAGGGTCTGAATAGAAAGATGAATAATGAAAAGTAGCAATAATACATTTGCAGCCTTACAGAGCAGTTGTCCTTTGGATGGGGTCAGTGACCCCTATTTAAAAAGATAATTTAAAAACTATAAAAATGAAAAAATGACAGCAAATTGAAAAGGTGCTTAGAATTAGCCATTCAATAACCTACTACATGGTGAACCATCTCTTTAAGAGTCTCACTCTTCTGCACATGTAAGGCATGTTACCTGTGAGTATATTAATCTGGAAAAGCGAAAGTTGAGCTCCCATCATCCATAACGAAACTCTGCCCCTAATTAGTAAAATTCTTTTGAAAAGACGGGAATAAACCAGGACTAGAATTTACCATGCATTAACTTTCAACTGAAAAAATTCTCAGAGATGGCAGTAGTGCCTGTACCTATATTTACTTATAAAGAAATATGTAATGTATGAAATGTATGTAAACATATGTAACATTTATTGTGTTCATAAGCCATAATTCATTGGCATAACATCCCATTTACTGTGCTGAGGAAATACAGTTATAAGGGTTCTCCATTAGTGCAATAGAAGTTAATAGGTTGACTACTATAGAAGTTAATAGGTTGACTACTATAGAAGTTAATAGGTTGACTACTATAGAAGTTAATAGGTTGACTACAGACAAGCTAATGATTAGACTGCTCTGGGTTAGTCACTGACCCAGTGAAGACCTGTAGAGGTAGCTGCATGACAATTGCTGGGAAAGGCTGATGAGTAACAACTGGCAATCGGTGTTATCAAGGTTTTGCTTTAGTTACAGAGTATCATAAATAGGACTGGCATTTTTCCTCAGTGCTTAAACAGCCGACATCATTTAACTGATGACAACAGCACACAGAGCTATATTGGGCATTTGCCTCACTAAAATTACAAATTAAAACACAAAACTGTCTCTCCAAGTGTTTGCCAGTCATATATGTAGTGGTGCTTTCATGTCATAAAATCCATCATGATTTACTACCTTAAGTGTAATGACGTTAACACCTTGCTACAGAAAACGTGTGTTCATTCATAATTATGGGTGAAGCCATGGGGCTCTGACAAGGTAACCTCATCATCAGTGGAACTTAACACACAGACCAATAATAGTCTGCAATGCCATAATGTGCCCAAATCACACAAACTAACAGCCTAGATTTAAATTAAAATGACATTATTTACCTGGTGTGCCCCTTCTCAGAGCATTCCTTTACCATTACTGTTGATAGTCAACAGTGCTCACTTTTCTGTTGGTGAGCCTCAAGCTAGAGACCTGTGTGGGTCCATTTTGTTAGACCCATAGCCGATCCATACCTGCAAATTTCCCCATTAATCTGCTATCCGACCCCCAACAGCCCAACTTACTCTGACCGGGGTGCACGGCATCACTTTTGACTGTAATTGACATCACCCTGAACTGAAACTGCATGAAAAGGCAGGAAAGCTGCTGGAACCACAGTGGAGGGCGAGAGGGATAAAGCCCGAAACGTTGCCACATACACAGCCAGGGAATCACTCTGTGGGTACCCAACCCGTTGTAGGACTCTGCCTCAAGCCTATGTCCTGGGACTTCTTGTTTTTACTTTAAACACACATAAATCGGCTCTCTCATGTGCTTTTTTCCCCCTTTTTCCACCAGCAATAATGCTGCCATTGGGGTAACATATGAGTTGCTTCGGCTTTCTGAAGTTAGCCAGAAGTTGCCTTGCAAGAAAACTTTGGGCTTCTTGAGAAACCCTCACCGTTACCACCTCACCATTCACAATTCAGTGCTGGTTTTCAGATTTTCTCATGGAAGTTTTACATTTATGACAAAATAATTCCTGAAAGTAAGACATTCCGCAAAACAACTTTTTCAGTGCCAACAATACAATTCATAACCACGTAATATGCCCACATTTATGGCACTTTCATTTCTTTTTCCTGATATAAAATTTATCCCATATGGTCTGTCATAAAATGTCCACATTCCACCTGTGCAACATTGATTCAACTCCTTCATTCTTCACAGTAAGTTTCAATAGCTGTGCCTAACAAGGTATACACACATATATGAACCCCACACATACATTGCCATTTTGTCATTGTGCAACTTGCATGCCATTCACTTACCATTGTAAAACATTAAATGATCAGATTCAAATGATATCTGTTATCCATTATTTAACCTGTGCCATATAGCCTTTTTTTCAATTTCCTCCATTGCTACACAGCAGCTTGTTTATATGAACTGTTTATTTTCCCTGATTTATAAAATTGTACACAGTTTTGTATTAAAAAACTGTAAAACTGTGTAAAAAACTGTTCACACTATAACAAAGTGTGTCTGACCTTTTGTTAGGCCATCCCATTAACTCATAATCTTACAGATATAGCAAAAACTGGTTTATAAGTCGTAGTTCCAGCGACAAATACATCCAAGGCAGAGGATCCATTGTACGCAGAGTTCCGACTAATTCTGCCCATGTATAGCCAGCTTTTGTCAACCTGGTGGCCACCAACATCTCACACCTTAATGGGTAGGAAAATTAATTTGTTCAACCGGGTGTCTCAGAAAATCAGGCAATAAACGAGAACTTTCCAATATAAAATAAACAAATGTACTGACTACATCAATAGAATAAACATATTGCTGCTCTCGGTCACAACCTAACAATCCAAATGTTATGCCGCAAGCTCTTCTAACAGTTGGGTACACGTGGTAATGCCCCAGGCTATTTTCAAATCTACACCGCTCCCAGCTGTGGAAGCTGGCTTGTCCTGCCTAACAGCTTTGTGGGACATTAATGGTTAACGGACCGCCACGCAAATAATGAAAATATTTAATTTTATGTAATGGAAGAACTTGTAATTCTAAACAAACTCCCAATATACATTGATTATATTTTATAAGATTATGAAGTTATTAGTAAAGCAGAATATGTTTGCCCTATGTTCTCTTTATTGGCCCTCCTAACTACATGGTTGAAACAATGTTGCAATAATCAACTCTCCTCCAGCCAAGACCCCATTTCCCACCATGCCCTGTATACTTCACATACTCACATAATTACCATGTCCATTTTACAAAATTTGGCAAGTTATGACAGTTTGAACACATTTCTGTGTTTTTTATGTGTTATCACAGTTTTGCTAATGAAGGTGAATTGCCATTTAGGTCAGAGACAGGCTCAAATTCAGGGAGATTTAGTCGCCCGGCGATAAATTGCCTCTTCTTCGGGGCGACTAAACTCCCCAAACTGCCTCTCGTCGGCTAGAATCGAAATCGCCAGCAGGATGGCACTCGGAGTACTACGTTTTCCGAAGTCGCCCAAAGTTTCCTCGTGAGGCAACTTCAGAAAACGAAGCGATCCGATTGCCTTCCCGCCAGCGATTTACATTTTCTAACCAGCGGGAGGCAGCTCTGGGAATTAGTCGATGCGAAGAAGGAGATTTGTTGCTGGGAGACTAATCTCCCCGAATTTGAGCATGTCTCTGCCCTTAAAGGAGAACTAAAGCCGAACTAAAGAAGTAGATAGAAATATTGTACATTATGTTTTGTGCTTCTGTACAAAGGCAACCACAGCCCTTTAGCAGCAAAGATCTGTGTCTCCAAAGATGCACCAGTAGCTCCCCATCTTCTTTTCTGCTGATTTACTGCACATGCTCGGTGCTGCTGTCACTTACTGAGTTTAGGGACCCACTCACATTATACAGTACACATAGAATAGAAATGTCACAATATAAGGCTGATTAGTACCTAATACAGATAATTACTACATGGCAGCACAGAAACCAGCGCAATTAGCATCAGGACTTAATAATCAGCCCTGTAGCATTAGCTTATATTACAGGCCAACCTCATTTCCTGCATGATAATTTATGACGACCTCTAAGCTTAGTTTCTCAACAGCTGTTCAGAGCCCACTGAGCATGTGAGAGTCACAGACACTTTCCAAGATGGTGACCCCCTGTGACAAGTTTGAAGTCCTGGATCATTGCTGATATTGAGAAGTTGAAACTTTAGGCCAGTGCAATAAGTTTAGCACATAAAATATGGCATTTTTAGACATTTTAATTTTTAATGTTTAGTTCTCCTTTAAATGGGTTGTTCACCTTCCAAACACTTGGAACACTTTCAGTTCAGTTGTTTTCAAATTGTTCCCCAGAAATAGACTTTTTTCAATTACTTTCCATTGTTTATTTTTTACTGTTTTTCCAAAATCTAAGTTTAAAGTTGAATGTTCCTGTCTCTGTTGTTTTAGTCTGGCAGCTCAGTAATTCAGGAGCAGATTCTGAACTGTTACAATTTTGCAACATTTAGTTGATACATTTCTCAGCAGTGTCTCTGGAGTATTAGTAACTATCGTATCAATTCTAACAGCTGCCTGTAATGAAACCCAGAGATTCTGCTCAGCAGGGACAAAGATAAGAAATGTATCAACTAAATGTATCAATTTAGAACAGTTTAAAGGGTCGGCGACTCCCCCTCCCAGAGCTGCTTTAGAAGGTGAAAAATTACACTTTACACTTCAATATTAGCGAAACGGTGACACATAGAATATGGTTGGAAACTATTTGTTTGAAGGTGAACAACCCCTTCAAGCTGTAAGTCATAGTTCTTATCTTATCTAAAACTGTTACAAAAGTATCTTAAGTATCTTTTATGGGCTCTCTGCCAATAGCCAATTAAGTGAGAAACTTTGTATCTTTTTCTGGCTGTTCAGTGCAGGAGATGAAAGAGAAACTCTTTACATATCAGTACAAATCTGGGACTGCGGATTGAGCTGTCAAAAGCGAGACTGTCCCGCTCAAAACGGGACAGTTGGGAGGTATGCTTTTAGGACCCCAACATATCCAGATGTTGTCCTGTTTTACCAATATATGTTGAAAACGCTCATTATATAGGGCCTTGTGGGGCTCCCTTTACCTCCTGGGCCCACTTGCAGCCGCAGGGTCTACTTTCTCTGTAGTTACGCCCCTGACTGCTAAAATAATTCAATTGTACATGTAGTCAGCAGTGAAAATAGAAAGGTACAGATTGTTTAACTGGCAATTACATGTACAAATGCATTAAAAAAAATCACTGAATGATGTAAATAATTTTATATTGTAAAAATGCTTAGAATTAGATTTTCTTTGATTAGACCAAAAAAATAATCCCCTATATTACGAACACCTGTTTTGTTAGAGAGCATTTGCAAAATGCTCAACCAGAGATGTGAGCCTTCCGCACACAGATTAGATACAAGGCATGGTGCTTATTATCTGCATATGATATTACTTACAAAGAATGCATGCATCATAAAAATATCTATTTTATTGTGTTTAACCTTTCACCTGTCACGACAGGCAGACACTCACATTCTCTAGCATCAGTTTGCTGCTCTGGGATTGTGCGTTGCCATGGATTAACATTTAACCCAGAGACATACAATATACATGTTGCCTGGAGACATATATTGTCAATATGCTATATTGTCATTGGCAGGTAAAGGGTTAAACACAGGCATTCTGTGTACACAGTGAAATGCTGGTAAAAAATATTTTCTAACTTGGTTATATATTCACAGGAAAATGTCTATATTCTTAAAGGGGTGGTTCAACCTTGAGTTAACTTTTAGTATGTTATAGAATGGCGATTTATAATCAACTTTTCAATTATTTTTTATTATTTATTTTGTATAGTTTTTCAATTATTTGCCTTCTTCTTCTGGCTCTTTCAGCCTCTTTCAAATGGTGGTCACTGACCCCTCCCCCCATCTAAAAAGAATACTCTGTAAGGCTACAAATGTGCATTGTTATTGCTACTTTTTATTACTCATCGTTCTATTCATATTCCAGTATCTTAATTAAATCAATGCATGGTGGCTAGGGTAATTTGGACCCTAGCAACCAGATTGCAGAAATTGCAAACTAGAGTGCTGCTGAATAGAAAGCTAAATAACTCAAAAACCACAAATAATAAAAAAAAAATTAAACCCAATTGCAAATAGTCTCAGAATATCACTCTCTACATCATACTAAAAGTTGGTGAACCACCCCTTTAATGCTGGGGGAAAAATGGGAATGTTAACTACATACAATGAACAATATACCTGTAACAATGCTATTTACTAAGTGTAGTTTGTGTTTATACTAACTTTTTGCAAGCTATAGAAGGGTCCATTATGTGCAACTTTTCAGCCTATCTTGCCTCTTTCCAGCCTCTATCTGAAAAATGCTGTTTGTTTACTGCTCAATGACAATTGCCTTGGCACAGGCAGAATTCTGAGCCAAAATGTTTGCGTACACATTTCACCACGCAAAATAGTAAGTCTTATGGTCTTCCTAGGTTTTCAGTCACAAACACCACGCAAGAGATATTCCTGGGAAACCCTTTATGGACAAATGGTAAAATTAGAAGGAAGACCATCAACAGTTACTAACATTGCTGAGTATGCACACAGGGTTAATCAATCTCTACATAGCAAGACAAGCAACTGAACTTGGAAGGCATCCATTCTTCCTCAAAATCTTGGCAATATGTAAAATAAGAAAAAAAATCTGTCACGTGGAAATGAATCATGTACACCCAGAAGCAGAGTTGAATCTGGAGAAAACAGATGGCTGAAAGAGGGTTCTTGAGAGGTATGGCTGCTATATTGTCAGGATAAACCCCATTTCCTGTAGAACTGAAGCAGCTGCGTGCAACGGAAATATCCCCATTATCAGCAACTCCATCCCTGCATATGGCCTATACAGTAAAACTGAAATGATCTCATCCCCTCACCCTACTCTCCCCTCCTATATCCAGTCCAACAATACTACTCCACCTCTTCTCTTTTTTTGTATCTCTCTCCTCTTTCCTTGCCAGAAAAACATCTATTATCCCCTTTCCTCGTACACCTCCCCACCCTGCTGCAATTGCTAATCTTGTTGCTCCTGTTACAAAACATACACCATTTATATGTCTTAGAACTTTATCCAGCTTCAAACATTGATTGCTTAGACATGGGCGGAGGCCTATTAATCAGGTAACCTTTTACTGTAAGTGTCAGACAGGAGGAATGCCATTGCAAACAGACAATAAAATCCTGCCACGCTATAGGATACCTCTGCTGATCCCTATTCTGATATCTCTGCTATCGCACTGAAATAAACTTTCATTTTCTACACTAGAGAGGTGGGTGGAGGGCTGGAGGCCCACCTATCAGGTAACCTTTTACTAGAAGTGCCAGAAAGGAGGAATGCTATTGCAAACAGACAATAAAAACCAGCCAAGCTAATTGATACCTCTGCTGATAATTCTTCTGATATATCTGCTACCACACAGAGAAAACTCTAATTTTCTAGCAAGTATGGCCATGGTCCCCTTGCCAACCACAATGCAATCTGAACCCACAAAAATCAGTATGGCCCTGCTTCCTTAGCAATTCCAAGGCAGTATTTCCCTGTTTTTGCCCCCTAATTCAACATCTTTCATAAGATGACCATTAACAGCCTAAAGCAAATTACAGTACCCCCCACACAAACTCCTAACCAGTATGGCAACTCCCCCATTAATGTGTCAGTCCATTACCATCGCTGATTTACTGTGACACTATTTTCAGTGTGGCACCATACCACAGCACAAATCCAGTGCATTAATCGAGTGTGTAGAGGCAGACTGCTGCTCCATAACCAAGTACATACAGTGCTCAATTTACTAAACACAAGTGTTTGGATGCTACTGCTCCCCTAACTAAGTGTGTGGTTAGCAGTTCCCCTGCTCAAATAGTCAAATGTGAAGCACTATACCCCACAATACTAACAATACATAGTGAATAAAATACTCCTTGTAAAATATAAGGATATTATAAGTTACAGAGAAGTCCCACAACCATATATACACGAGGCTGAAGGCAGGTCATGGAACTTCAAGGTGACGTCTAAAATCCTCATATTTTGCAACAGGGTTACCGTATTTATTATAATACTCAAGTTTCAGTGAGTAATGTGACATAAATGACATCACTAAGCACCGTTTATAAGGATATAATTTATAGGATATTCAGGATTCTTGTGTATTATGTGTAATATAAAACCATTGTTTTACTAACCATATGCACTGTAGATTATCCCTGTTCCACTAAGCACACATGTCAAGAGTGCCTTAATCCTTAACCCAAGTGTATGGCAGTGTAGCCTTATTCCATTAAAGGAGACATACGAAATAAATGGAAAAAGACTAATCTTGTATGATACTTGTCTTACTTTGCGCTAAAAATCTATACTTTATTTACAAACGGCCCCTTTATTAAAGCTACCTATAGATCTGCTACAGTTCCTGTTCAAATGAGAGATGAGCGTGTCCTAACAGTCCCTGAAGCACAATAAAAGGGGGATAGCCCATTACAGCCCCGCACAGGCAAAAGACAGGCTTCAGTTCCCTATAAGGTCAGACTAGCTGCTGATTGGTTCCCATCCTACAGTGCAGTTTGCTGAGGGCTGCAGGCTTCCCTACACAGCTTGGGAAAGGAGGCAACAAGAAGGGGAATGGTACTAGTATAATTTTTGCAGAAATCCTCAATAAGTAAGCCTGAAACATTACTTTTTTTTAGCACTTCTAATTATAGAAGGAAAAAGTATAATGTACTGGCACTTTATTGTTTTCACACAATATGTTTTCTTTAAATCTACCAACAGGCTTACACCTGCTCTGGTAACCACTGCCCCTATTAGCATGAAGTGCAAATGATGGGAATATGAATAATCAAGATTGTGTATAAAAAGGATAATAAATCATAGTTACAAAAAATATCTGATCTCACATGGATATTTTCAGGGTGCTAGGACACCTGGAATTGTACATGAAGAAAAAAAAAAAAAAAAAAAAAAAAAAGAATTACAATTGGTAATATTACTGGTTATATTACATATATCTATAAAATGAAACTACATAATCCCTATGGAGACATGCAGTGAACACCAATGTATTTCTTTTGATTTGGTTATACGGTTCATTACTAGGCCTCAGATACAAAAGATGCAATAGTTAGGGGGTTATTTATCAAAGGTCGAGTTGTTTTTCCCACAAAAAATTTGAGTTTTCAAGGGTATTTTTCAGTCAAAACTCAAATGTTTCTAGATTTATTATACCCTGAAGCTGGAAATAGCTTGAATCTTAAATACGCCATCTAGGTCATGTAGAAATAAATGTCGAGGTCACGTAGAAATAAATGGCAGTGGTACTTTGAACCTTCTGATGTTAATAGCCTTTGTGATGTTCGAGTTTTTTGGTGGCTATTGCTCAAAAACTCAATCAATTCGAGTTTTTCACCCCGACTACACTGATTCGAGTTTTTTCTTAAACTAGAAATCGAGCTGCCAGTTCATTCAAGGTCTATAAAAAAAAATGCTCACAAAGTTCTGAAATTCGACCTTTCATAAATACCCCCATTATGTCACTATTTATCATTGCTCCATTCATTAAGCTATTTATTTTACTATTTTGTAAGTTGTAAAGTGCAGGGATTCCTTCCTAATGTGTCTTTTACCACATGGCATTTAATCACTGTATATTTAGTTACCATTATTTATTATAATGTTTGTTAAATAGACATCCAACATTTCTGACCTTAGGATGCAGTAGGTTAGATGATTATAATGTCTGCCTAAGGCACGTACAGGGCAGCAAAGTGTTAATCGCTTACAGTATTGTGTTAACCTTTCCCCAGGCCCCAGCTGCTATTAAATTAATTTTATATTTGTAAGCAGCTGCAGTCAGTTATATGAAATAATGAATTTCTAATGTACGTCTCAGAATAAGGCTTTTACATAGACAATATTGATGCATTTTCTGCCAACTCTTCACTTCCTGTTCTAAATCAGCATGGTACAACACTATTTAGGAGGTCAAAACACTTTTCTTAATTCTAGTCTTCTAAAAAGCAGTGTATAAAGACCGTATAAATTAGTAAATGACATTCACCATAGCTCAGGGTTGAGACAGGCAACCTGTAGCTATTGCTGAACTACAGATTCCACCAAAAGCTGTTCGAGGATGCTGGAACTTGTAGCTCAGCAACAGCTTAAGGCTGGCATCTCTGGAATAGGGTGACCTGCCCAACATTAACCAGAGAAGCACATTCAAAATGCATTCTGCAGGGCAACACTTTAAAACATGCCTTCAGCACAGGGCTTTTTAGTAAACGTGGCTAGGTTTTTTTGGGCTACACTGGCTTCTATGATAGAACAACTTTAAAAAAAAAATGTCCACCCGATATTATGGGTTCCTGAGGTTGGCAAAGGTGCAATTTTAAAAGAACGTCAGGCTTTGTTTACTAAGAATAAACAGGCTCAGGAGTGATGCTGCATAATATTACAAGTTATATTTTAACAACCTGACCTCCAGTTCTTTACCTTTTGTGCTGAGCTCTCTTTGGAGGAGGGGTGGGCAGGGAGAAGGCATCCGCCATGGGCTCCAAACTTAGTGGGGCCCAGCAAAATAATAGTTTTATGCAGAGTTAAAATAAATAACGAACTTTGGCCTAGACATGAATATTTTCTGGTTGGTTACAGGTGTAGAACAGTGTCTTAAGAAGGCACAAATGTTGTGTGAATCACACTTCATTTCAAGTCTGTCCAACCTGTAGTCTCCATCTGTTGATGAACTATCACCAGGATGGGCACCACACAGTGTATTCTGCCCCAGATCATAACACCACTAAGGACAACCCTACCTTTCCTGCCCCTCATTGATTGTTGCACAAACTCAGCAGCCTTCCCCCATCAACCAATATACGCTTTACTGCTTTCTGTCTAATCATTATCCAGTAGTCAGAAAAAAAGGTTAAACCTGTTGCAGGTTTTCAGAGCAATTTGTATGTAAAGCAGAAGAGCCAGTGCACATGATATACTCCGTTCCTATATGGCTGCTGAATAGGATCCTGGGATGAGTTCCACAGCAACAGGTTGGCCACCTGATTAGCAGGCATTACAACAAATCTTACATTCTGGAACTTTCAGCGTTTCCCACATCTGAATTAACTAAACCATTAGAAAAGTATTTCCAGCAAATGGCAGTATTAGCAGCCAGTCAGTGGAACATATCACTCTAGCTACTACAGGAGTATGTATATTACATTTATTTACTTACACACACGACAAGCTGAACATGCAGAGACAAAGAGCACAGCTCACCTTCACAAATAATTCCACCTGAGGTTGTTCTGACATTTCTTAAATAATAAAAAAAGTGATTTCTTCAGTAGATGTAAAAGAATTAGAACTCCAGGGATCCAGAGATATGAGACTGTGTGCAGTTTCTCAGCGACTAGTATTTCAGAGAGTGAGGGTGGGGTGGGAAGTGACTAGAGGAGGGCCGGCTCTCTATCACTGGCAGGAAGAGACAAGACAGACTACTACAGGCAGACACACAGCACGGATTGGAGAAAGTAGAGGGGGTGTGGGTGTGTCTGCAGGCAAATTGCTCAGGTTTGATATGAAATAGGAGGCTTTCTGTGCGGGAAAAACACACAGCAGAACTTATTAAAGCAGGAATGCAACGTGGTGAAGAGGCATGCTGCAATAAGATAAATATGAGGCGCCGGCAGCAAGGGGGGCGGGAGTGGCACAGAGACTGCAGGAAACGGGAGGGAGGCAAATTGGCAATGGGCAACAGGGCGCTGCTCTGAGGTGTAGGTGTGTCTCAGCAGGACCGTTTAGTAGAAGTAAATAATGGTGGCGGAAAACACTGTCGAGCTGCATTTTCGTGTGAGGAGAAACTGAGCAGAGACTTCCGAAAGAAAGCGGCTTTTCTTTTTTTGCTGCCAGAGGGCATAGCTAAATAAATGCGAGGGTAAAGCAAAAGTGAGTAGGCTGGCTGCAGTGCTTTTGGAGCGAGCTGTAGGGCTGCTCTGTGTACTTCTCCCTTTTAACGGGACATTCCTTTGGCAAAACCTACAGGGCGATTTTGTTAATATTTTGCTACAAACCAGAAGCAGCTAAATTGGTGCCATTTAGCCTAGCCATAGAGAATAAGCTGAAATCAGATGGTGGCATACCAATGGCTCATGGCTGCTGCAATAACCATTTAAGAGGTGAGCAGAAACTTGGGGGCACATTTACTAAGCTCAAGTGGAGGATTAGAATTAAAAAAACGTCGAAGTTTTTTTTGGCTACTTCGACCTTCGACTACGACTTTGAATCAACGATTCGAACTAAAAATCGTTCAACCATTCGATAGTCTAAGTACTGTCTCTTTAAAAAAAACTTCGACTACCTAAAACCTACCGAGCACCAATGTAAGCCTATGGGGAAGGTCCCCATAGGCTTTTATAGCAATTTGGGATCGAAGGAAATTCATTTGATCGATGAATTAAAATTGATCAAACAATTTTTCCTTCGATCATTCAATCGAACGAATTGCGGTAAATCCTTCGACTTCGATATTCGAAGTCGAAGGATTTAACTTCGATAGTCGAACCCTCGATATTCGACCAATAGTAAATGTACCCCCTAGTGTTGGCTTTGTGCAGTAAGCACCTGGGCCCAGCAGGATTTGCTGGATAATGCCTTATTAAAACGTTGAATAGACTGTAAAGGGATTGTTCACCATTACATTAACTTGATATGATCTAGGCAGCGATATTTTGAGACAATTTGCAGTTTATTATTTTTGGTTTTTGAGTTATTTAGCAGCTCTCCAATTTGTAAATTCACCAATCTGGTTGGTAGGTCCAATTTACCCTAGCAACCATGCTTTGATTTGCATGTGAGACTGAAAGGTGAATAAGAGAGAGTCTGAATAGAAAGGTGAGTAATAAAAAGTAGCGATATGACCATACACTATTAGATTATTACTATTATTAGTGACCTCACCAAACAAGCGGATCTTAACCCAATATGGCCACTAATGGCTGGGCGATATTGGAGGAATCTGAACGTTCGGCGCCCTACAATGCGCGCCGACGGGTTGCAGGACCACATCAACTAGCCGATGCAGTCCTGGATCGCAGAAAAACTCAAACTTGCCCAATTTTTGGCCTGATATCGATCGAGAGGACCCGTTGAGAGCCCCACATAAAAGCAGATAAGCTGCCGAATCGGTCTAAAAAGGACTGATGTCGGCAGCTTTAATCTGCCAGTGTATGGCCACCTGCCTTTTAGTATTCTTCAGACACTTGGAATAATGCCCTTTACTGAAGCCTAGGGATGTAGCGAACCGCCGCCGATGTGTTCGCGAACGCCGTTCGCGAACACCGGCAAAATTGGCGAACAGTTCGCGAACTGTTCGCGAACTTCGATCATCCGAAAATCGTTCGATTCGAACGATCGAAGGATTGTAATCATTCGATCGAACGATCGAAGCCATTGGATCGAATTATTTCATTCGATCCAATGCTTCGATCGTTCGATTCGAACGAAAATCCTACGATTTTAGCGCTCGAATGGTCGAACGATTTTGACGCGAACGCCTATTGGCGAACGTCGCGCGACGTTCGCAAACTTGCGGCGGACGCGAACAGCCGGCGAACAGTCCGCGACATCCCTACTGAAGCCTGTAACCAAGTGACTGGTATAATTAATACATTAGTAGCTGACATTTCTCTAATGCTGCTAAGACTACTTAATAATAAAATGTAATGCTGCTAAGACTACTTAATAATAAAATGTCTACAGCCCCTTATTAATTATGTTAAAAATGTCTAGTCCTTGTTATACACTTAAATATATTGCCACTTTCAAAATTAAGTATAAAAATGTACTCATAAGTATGCAGATGTCTTTCCCTCTGCTTAAAAGGGCTGTTCACCTTTGATTCATTGTTCATTTTTTAATTGTGGTTTTTGAGTTATTTAGTTTTTTATTCAGCAGCTCTCCAGTTTGCAATTTTAGCCATTTGGTTGCTAGAGTCCAAATTACCCTAGCAACCATGCATTGATTTGAATAAACCTGTGCAAAGTGCGTTAGGCCTAACAGTTGCATTTAAAGGAGTATCCTGTGTACAGTGATTGTTGCAGTCTGTAAGTACTAAGTGCAACTATGTAAAACAAGAGTTGAAAGGGGAAGTTGCGATTTAGAGAATGACTAAAACAGAGAATAACAGAACACGTTTAGAATAAGCAGAATATATAGTCAAGGGGTAGCCAGAGCGGGCTTATTTAATTTATAGTGACACACAGTTGAAAGCCACACTACAAGTGAGCAGAACAAATAACTCTTTATATATAGGCGAGGCACTTCATACATTATGATTTAAAGGGGCTGTTCACCTTTTAAATTAACTTATAGTATGACGTAGAGAGTGATATTCTGAGACAATTAGCAGTTGGTTTTCATTTTTTATTATTTGTGTTTTTTAAGTTATTCAGATTTTTATTCAGCAGCTCACCAGTTTGCAATTTTAGCAATATGGTTGCTAGGGTCAAAATTAACCTAGCAACCATGCATTGATATGGTGAGTAATAAAAAAAATAGCAATCACAATAGATTTGTAGCTTTACAGAGCATTTGTTTGTTTTTTTCTAAGAAAAAATGAATACCAATTAAAAAGTTGCTTAGAACTGGCCATCATATAAAATACTAAAAGTTAACTTAAAGGTAAACCATCCCTTTAAGATGCACTGTTTTTTAAAAATGTATACGTACTGCACACTGCAAGCTTCTCCCAGTCTCTTTATTACAAGACCTTTCTATTGATACTATTGACTACTGCAAATGTCAGTGTATTAAAGCTGCTGGAGGAAGGAAGAGGGGGTGGGTAGAAGATATAGCCGAGGATGTCTAAAAAAAACCCTTGCAGGAATTAAACATCCTCTCTCTCTCTCTCTGCTTGGTTATACGAGAGGTTCTTTTCTCTAAAAACAGTGTATGAATGGAGCTGTATTTTAGCTCTTAAGTACATAAAATTTTAACAAGGGCAGTAGTCATGTACTGGTGTATTTTGAGATAATTTTATGTACTAGTTAGAACAATTATTTTGTAACTAGTTGTTTAACAGACATGCTGTAAAAGTAAAAATTTATACGCAGACTTTTTTTTGTTAAATACACAAAAAGTAGTAGTAGTAGTAGGTTCAAGTAAACGAAACCAGGGCCATTTTTGTTCTGTTGTGTTTTAAGTAACAGTTTTCATGTGTTAAAAGTGGTGTAATTTATTATATTATGTATATATAGTCTGGAAATTTACACTGTAATTTAACTCCACTTTTAGGGGCAGATTTATTAAGTAAATAGTAAATTTGAATTCAAATTTTCGAATTGTATTTTTGGTACTCACAAATTCGAATTGGTAATAATCCAAACTGAATTAGAATTTTGTGATTTATCAAGCCTGGACAGTTTGAATTCAACTATTCGCCACCTAAAACCTGCCAAGTTCATGTAGAAGTAAATGGCAGAGGTCCAGTGACCCAGTTGAAGATGTTAATACCTGACACTCAAGTTTTTTTTGGAGAAAAACCTTGATTTGAGTTTAGTCGAATTTGAGTGAAATTCAATTTGAGTTTTCAAGTCTGTAATATTCGTTCGAGTTTTAGATGTTCAAATTTTTTCCTTAACCTCCCATTCAAATTTTGAGTATATTTATAATTACAAAGTTAAATCAGGTTGAAAAAAGTCCATTAAGTTCAACCTCTCCAAATCAAAACCCAGCATCCATACACACCCCTCCCTACATTCACATAAATTATACATACCCATATCTATACTAACTATAGAATTTAGAATCAGAACAGCCTTTGATATTATGTCTGTCCAAGAAATCATCCAAGCCATTCTTAAAGACATTAACAGAATCAGTCACAACATCACCCGGCAGTGCATTCCACAACCTACGTTACTTCAAATGAAAGTTCTTTTCGTCTAGTCTAAAGGGGTGGCCTCTGGTGTGGTTATCCTCTTTATGGGTAAAAAGGTCCCCTGCTATTTGTCTATAATGTCCCCTAATGACTTGTAAAGTGTAATCATGTCCCCTCACAAGCACCTTTTTTCCAGAGAAAACAACCCCAACCATGACAGTCTACCCTCATTATTTAAGTCTTCCATCCCTCTAACCAGTTCAGTTGAACGTCTCTGTACACTCCCTAGCTCATTTATATCCCTCTTAAGGACTGGAGTCCAAAACTGCACTGCATACTCCAGATGAGGCCTTACCAGAGATCTATAAAGAGGCATAATTATGTTTTCATCCCTTGAGTTAATGCCCTTTTTTATGCAAGAAAGAACTTTATTTGCTTTAGTAGCCACAAAATGACACTGCCCATAATTAAACAACTTGTTATCTACAAAAACCCCAAGGTCCTTCTCATTTAAGGAAACTCCGAACACACTGCCATTTAGTGTATAACTTGCATTTAAATTATTTTTGCCAAAGTGCATAACCTTGCATTTATCAACATTGAACCTCATTTTTCTAGTTTTAGCTGGTGATCAGTAGATCTCAAGACACTTTCAACAAACAGCTATTCTATTCATGCTTCTCATTCAGATAGATATTACGTTAAGGTTACATAAGAAATAGTTGTTAAATATAGCAATATAAATTCTCTCATAAATCAATGTCATGTTTCTCATGGAACAGAATGCTAACAATGTTTTTATGGATGTAGATCATAATGAGAAAACATCACTGAAAGTAGACCTCGTATTAGCAAAGTATGGGCATTCCTGGTCTAAGAGTACAAATGCTTACCTCTTTTATGGATTTAGATAGGACTGAGACAGTTCTGTTATCTAGAAATCGGAATATGACATCTCATAGATTACGGCTGTATACGTGTTTAGGAAGCAATATATGGTTTTTATTGGTTTTACACTTTCATATGAAGTGATTTTAATGAATAAGACATCTTTTGCATTTATGTTACCAACATGTGAGTGTATACTATAATACAAAAACTACTACTGTGTATAATAGGAGGAGCAAACTGCAATTCTGGTTTAAGCTCTGCATGTTTTTAAACCTTTTTATTAACACCAAGATATGGAAATAACAAAAATATATTGTGTAGCAACTGATCATTGCAAGAATATATGTGACTATATATAATTTATATTATATGGTCGGTACGGATCAGCACTCTCTTGTATTCAATTTAAAACAAAAAACTCTTTATTTCACTTACTACTTGTGTCTTAACGTTTCAGTCCACATTAGGACCAAATTATCAAGGATAATTTATATGATATATATATATATATATATATATATATATATATATATATATATATATATATATATATAAATATATATATACATAATGTAGGGTAACTAGTAAGCACTGAGCTCCTAGCAAAAATATTTGGAGCGGGTTGACACTCACCACAGCCCCCATCCACAGTCTGCCCCCTTCCCTGTGCGCTTCCCCTTCCTCACTAGTGAGTGAATGTGCCATGCTCCTTGGCCTCTCCCTGTCAAAAAGAAAGAGGAAGCAGATCCCGCGGTTCAGGCGCCCCGCCACTGCAAGGTCTGCACCCTCTATTGTTACGCCACTGAATATCTATAAGATATATTTTATAACAAATATTTTTTTCTAAAAAAACTGTACAGGTTGACATTTCGGTCCCCATCTTGGACCTATATCAAGACCTGTACAGTCAACTTGTACAGTTTTTTTTTTTTTTTCAACTTTCTGTTTATTGAAGTTAACACAGCAATTCAACAGAATGCACTTGTCATTTCCTGTTAACATATTGATCAATAAACTTTTGCTGACATACATTCGTCGCATAATTTGTTATTACAAATCCAGCGATGTGTTAACAATTTTCCAACAATTACAAACAAGGAAAGGGGGAGGGGGAAAAAGGGGGGGAAGGGGGTGAGTGAAATCTCCTGATGGTTGAGGTTTTATATTTGTCGTAGCAGCAGTCCTTCTCTATATAACCAGATATTCCATACATCCTCAAATTTACTGAGCCTGTTGTTCAGCATAGCAGTTAGCTTCTCCATTTCGATAGACCACCACAATTTGTTTCGAATTTCCTGCATAGTTGGGGGTGGGCCCTTCCATTTTTTAGCTATTAAACCTCTAGTGATTAGGCAGAATTGAACACATAATTTATGTTCGTTGAATGTTAGCTGTTCGGGTTTACGTAGCAGGAGAGCTAACCAAGGGTCAGGTGGCATTGATGTCGCCAAAGTGTCATTTATCGTTTTAAAGACATCTTCCCATAACCTGTGTACTGTGGGACATGTCCACCACATGTGCATTTCATCCGCCACTTCCCCACACCCCCGTGGACAAAGATCAGAAGAATTAAACCATCTATGTAGTTTCTTAGGAGTGTAGTACCAGTCATGATAAACTTTATATTGTACAGTTTTTTTAATCCTTTTTAAAGGGGAACTTCACAAAAACATAATTTAAGCTTTTTGAACAGTAAACATAATTTCAAGCAACCTTGCAATATGCATCAATAAAAAAATATGCAGATTTTTAATGGTTTGGAACAGTTCCTTAAGCCTAGCCCCTTGCTCTCCTGCTGATCTGTCTGACTACCTTGCTGAGCTGGCTTACGACTGTTACTTCGTGTCAACAGATATCTGTCCTTAGCATGCATCCTCCAAACTAGGGACTCACCGAATCCACTATTTTGGATTTGGCCGAACCCCCGAATCCTAAAGAGTAGACCAAACCAAATCCTAATTTGCATATGCTAATTAGGGTTAGAAGGGGAAAACATTTTTTTACGTCCTTGTTTTGTGACAAAAAGTCACGTGATTTCCCTCCCCGCCCATAATTCAGATTTGGTTCGGCCGGGCAGAAGGATTCGGCCGAATCTGAATCCTGCTGAAAAAGCCCGAATCCTGGCGGAATCTTGAACTGAATCCTGGATTCGGTATATCCCTACTCCAAACCCCACAATTCCCTGCACAAGTGATTTCAATTAGGAAAGGAACATCACAGTGCAATACATTGTGGGTTATGTACATGCTGTCTGTAAGCTGTGGAGAAGTTGTTACAATATTTACTAGTTGCTTTTGATTTGTCATTGGTGTGTGGTGGTTCATGGGAAGATTTTCTTGTACAGTGGCAGGTCAGCATACCTCAAAGTACCTGCTATAACATGAAATAATTTACAAAAGCATCATTTAAACCTATACCTTTATGTGCATATGAAAATTCAATTGTTCTTTACACTTGATTGCGTTATAAGAATGCTGCCATAATCTACATGCAGTGCCTATTTGTTTTTGCTACTGCATTGCATTTTTTCTTATTCAGATTACTGTAGCAGGATTTATTTTACACATTTTTAGCAGCCATTGAGATGCATCAGTCAAGCACTGAAGCATGCAATCTAGTTCCCATTGGCTTGTTACCTTTAGTGGTATTCCCGCTCTTTCTTTTACCCAATCACCTTTAGTCTCTGTGGTGTGTGCTGAACTTCCTGTCTTGTATGAATTTACTTCAGCCTGTTCAGGTGAATCTCTCTTACACTTTTCACTACCCCCCTTCATATTCTGTCTTGCTTAAATCTGAAAAGGCTTATTCTTAATGAATATATTTAACATAGACACATTTTTAATGTATGTGACATCATTTGAAGGGGTCCCTAATAAAAAATATATAATTCTAAGTAACTTTACAATATACATAATGTAAACACATCCAATGTTTTAAACATTATTTGTAAATATAGCAATATAAGTGTTTGTTTATCCCTTTCTGCTCTCTGGGTCTTACCATTAAGGGCAGAGACACACGGTCAGATTCGGGGAGATTAATCGCCCGGCGACAAATCTCCTCTTCTTCGGGGCAACTAATCTCCCCAAACTGCCTTCCCCTACCTACCCGCTGGCTGGAATGTAAATCGACAACGGAATGGCAATCGGAGCACTTTGATTTCCGAAGTCGCTGAAGTTTCCTCGTGAGGCAACTTCAGAAAACGAAACGCTCCGAGTGCCATCCTGCCGGCGATTTACATTTTAACAGTTCGGGTAGATTAGTCGCCCTGAAGAAGAGGAGATTTGTCACCGGGCGATTAATCTCCCCTAATCTGACCGCGTGTCTCTGCCCTAAAATAACGTAACGGGTCAGGACTCCTTTAGGATTTGTAATCTGTTTAAATCTGCTGGAGTGCAACTTCTTTCAGGAGTCAGAGCCAGAAGTGCAGAGAATGTAAACAACCAGAAAGATGCTGCTTTCAACAGGAATTACATTTACAACTAATATTAAAAGTATGGAAATGTTCAATCAATGTATATTGGAATGTTGCTTAGAATTACATTTTCTATCACTATGAAGAAAACTGTTTTTGGGTGGAGGACCCCTTTAAAACCCACTTTTTTCTGAAAATGTTTTAACTGAGGTAAAAAATGCCATTTATCAATGTTCGAATGTGGGTTTTTACCGAAATTCAAGTTTTTTTTAAACTAAAACTAACAAACTCCTAAGTTTACTCACAAATTCGAGGTATTCAAGTTTTTTTCCAACAATTTTATTTAATCAAGTTTTTTATATTGAGATTTTTTAATAAACATGCAAACAATCAAGTTTTTTTTTAAAATGTGAGTTTATTCGAAGTAGAAAAAAATCCCTCTAAAATGACACACATTCAAATTTTTATAAATAGGTTTTTATAAATAGGCCTTTAACTGCTGGAGCCTATTTATTTCATCATCATTCTTTATTTATATAGCACTAGCAAATTACTCAGTGATTTACATTGAGTTATAATAACCAAGGATGTTACAAAAATGTAACAAACGGGTATACAGAGAAGAAAAGGTTTAGCGGGGCTAGCTACTTGCAAGAAATTATAATCTGAAGGGGTTGGGTACAATTTAAACATAAGGATTATAGAAACAAATTGATGATTTATGCTACAATGTCTGATTAATCAAGATACATTGAGTATACTTTCCTAAACATGTGGGTCTTTATGGAGCTTTTAGAGGTTTGAACTGAAGGGGAGCATATGATAGCTTGAGACAGAGATTTCCAGAGACAAGCAAAATCATGAGAGAAGTCTTACAGTGGGGAATAGGTTGAAGTGATAAGAGGATAAGACCGCTAAAGGTCAAAAGCAGGGTGTAGGTGAAAGAGACTATTTTGAGATCAGAGCTGACATATAGGGAGGGGCCTCATTTGTTAAGGGCTTTGAATGTGAATGTTAGTAATCTGAATTTGATTCTAGAGTAGAATGGGAGTCAGTGAAGGGATATGCATAGGGGAGTAGCTGGTGTGCTGGAATGCCTGCAAGGTGTAAGTTGTATTAGTCAAGTCAGGAAATAATAAGAGACTGAATAATTGCTTTAGTTGTATCTGAGATGAGGTAAGGTTGTATTTGGGCAATGAATATGAATGATTAATACAACAAAATTTGACAAGTGTTTAGATGTGTGGTGAAAAAGACAGGTGGGGTTATTGCTGTTGTTAAATGGGAACTGTCACCGAGACATAAAAAGCTGTATAATAAAAGTCCTTTTCAAATGAAACATGAAATCCAAATTCTTTTTTATATTAAAACATCTATAACTGTTATAAACTTGTTTAAAAGTCTCAGCCTTCAATCATATATTGCTTGCCCCTGCCTCTATGTCTTAAGGATAGAGGTGGGGCAAGCAATTTATTTCACTTTCCATTCTGCTCTTATTGGATATAGCTGCACTCCCCACATTCCCTCCTCACCATCTAATTGTGTAGCCAGTGCATGGGCATGGGCATCAGGTGCCCCATTATGGCACATAAACAAGTTTTTGGCATGATGCAAAGCTTGCGTTAATAACAAAAATGGCTGCTGCCTACTTGCTGTGATTGTAAAAGTGCAAGTGAGGTTTATATATGATATTATGACTAACATCATAAAATAGGAATTGGAATTATTTCTTAAGGTAACATGACCCCTTTAAGGCCAGTGTCACACTTAACTCATCTGCTCTCACCGACCCAGTCTGGAGTAGGTACTGACAGGACCAACTACTCAATGTACACATGGGGCATATATCAATGTGTATACTCAAGATTGGGTAGACAGGAGCAAATTGCCTGGCGCTGGCATATCTACGCCTGCGGAGAAAATGCAGAGTATGGTACTGCCCTAAGAGTTCAAATTTGACTTTAAATTAAGTTTGACTGGTGTAATGCATTTTAACTTGGGATAGTCAGCCCAGTATGAAATTCTAAGTCATACATGGTTAAGGTTTAACGAAATTTCCATTGGGGGTGAGATAAATGACCCCGTTTATACGTAAGCTTTTTCTGTTTTCGTAAAATTTTCAATAAAACATAATGACAAAGGGAACTCTGCTATAGTTACTCACCCTAAAATCTACCCCCCGCCCTAAGTAAGATTTTTTTATTTCCAGTTAGAAATATTTATACAAATTTGGCAACATTCATTTTAGAACATTGCGAGTACAATATGCTTATTTGCATTTTTTAATTACTTTTCCTTTATTCCTAAATCTCCCCCAAATAGACAAAATGAGTGAACATACTGTTCCCAATCGCAATCTTTACACCACACATGAACAAGAGGAGGAGGAGAAGGAACTGGAAGAATCTGAGGTAAAGTTATAGAGTATTAAGTTTCCATTTCAAAAGTGTTAAAAAAAACATTTGGTCAATACATTTTATTTGTGTCATATTAAACACCATTGGTCAAATGGCAATGTATGTGACAAACCATGGTTTCAGGTCAATCTTGTTAACTTTGAGGTTTTGGCAATATTGTATCTCCCAGTTTCAGCTAAGCCACTAAAAGCAATGTTACATACAAGATGTATAGCTCTTTTGTAAGACTTCAACTCACTTTACTGCATTTAACCAATTTAGAACTCTGTGGGCCTAATCATGATTGTAAGTTCCTTTATCCTTTATTGCTGGAAGAACCTTATTAAAAGGCTGGTGCAACCAAAAGTCACATGCCAGATTATGAATAAGCCAGAAGAATGACATGATAAAATCCTGTGCCAGGAGTTTTGCTTGATTTATTCCCATAGGTCACAGGCAGCCTTCTACAGGTATGGGACCTTTTATCCTGAATACTCGGGACCTGGGGTTTTCCAGATAAAGGATCTTTCCAGAATTAGGATCTTTATACCTTAAATCTACTAGAAAATCATGTAAACATTAAATACACCCAATGGGCTGGTTTTGCTTCCAATAAGGATTCTATGGGGCAGATTCACTAAAGGGTGAAGTGACTAACACTGGCGCAAATTCGCCAGCGTGACGTGATTTCGTTACTTCGCCGATTTACTAATGGGCGCTGGCGTAAATTCGCTAGCGAAGTGGACCTACTCTAGCGCTACTTCGCACCCTTACGCCAGGCGAAGTTGCGCTATGGCGAAGGGACGTAACTACGCTAATTCACTAACTTGCGGATTTTCATGTACGTTAACTCTTGCGTCAGACTTGCCTTCGCCAACTGAGACCAGGTGAAGTGCAATAGAGTAGATAGGGCTTGCTTCAAAAAAAGTTGAAATTTTTTCTAAGTCCCAAAAAATGCTGGCGTCTTTTCCTTTTTTAAGGGTGATAGGCTGAAAAAGATCGTACATTTTTTTGGGGGTACCCTGCTTCCCCCCTACATTTCCTAACATATGGCACCTGAACTATACAGTGGGCACATGTATAGGGCAAAATAACAACTCTATTTTATTTTATGAAGGTTTCCCAGGCTTGTGTAGTGTAATGTATTTGCTGCTACATATACATCCATTCAACTTGGCAACAGGACATGAAATTGCAATGGACAAAAAAAAAAATCTTTTTTGATGCTACTGGTTCTTTAAAGGGGCTGTTCACCTTCCAACACTTTTTTCAGTTCAGTTGGTTTCACCGGGTTCACCGGGAATAAAGACTTTTTCCAATTACTTTCGATTTTCTATGTGTGACTGTTGTTCTAATGTTGACCAATGAAGTATAAGGGCAGAGACAAATGCTTCTATTTCGGGAGATTAGTCGCCCAGTGACAAATTGCTTCTTCTTCGGGCGGCTAATCTCTCCGAACTACCTTCCCGCCGGCTAGAATGTAAATCGCCGGTGGGATGGCACTTGGAATGCGACGTTTTCCATAGTTTACATTCTAGCCAGTGGGAAAAGTAGTCACCTGAAGAAACGATTTGTCGCTGAGTGACTAATCTCCCGAAATAGCAGCGGGTGTCTCTGCCCTAAAGTGTCAGTTTTCACCTTTTGAAACAGCTCTGGGAGCAGTTTTGTCGACTCTGTAAACTGATCTAAATTGATACATTAGTTGATACATTTCTTATCTTTGTCTTGCTGGGCAGAATCCCTGATTTTCATTAAAGGCAGCTGTTAGAATTGATACAATAGTTGCTAATACTCCAGAGATGCTGCTGAGAAATGTATCAACTAAGGGGCAGATTTATTAAGGGTCTAATTGAAAATTCTAATTTTTGTTTTTTATGGTCAAAACTGTCAAATCCGACTAGGGAATTATCCAAACTCGATACCAGTTTTTTAAAAAATCTGAATTTTCAAGATTTATAATACCTGCCTAATGTCTTTATAAGTCAATGAGAGAGGTGCAGTGACCAATTTGGAGTTGTTTGTAGCCTTCCTGACATTCAATTTTTTTTTTTTTGGTCGAATTCGATTTGAGTTTTTGAGTCAGTAAAATTAGTATGAGTTTATTCAATTTTTTTAATAAATATTTCAATATTCAAATTTCGAGTAAAATCGAATTCATGTGAGTTTAAAAAAACGAACATAAATCTGAAGTTCGGCCCTTAATAAATGTGCTTCCCCATGTTGCAAAATTGTAACAGTTCAGAATCTGCGCCTGAATTATTGTGCTGCCAGACTAAAACACCAGAGACAGGAATATTAAACTTTAAACTTACATTTTGGAAAAACGGTAAAAAATGGAAAGTAAAGTAAAAGTCTTTATTTCTGGTGAACAATCTGAAAACAATTGAATGTTTGGAAAGTGAACAACCCCTTTAACATTGCATTGCACAGAAATGAAGCACAAAGATATGCCAATGCTCCTTTTTTTTTGAAAATCTAAAGCATTTTTAAAATTGCTTTTGAAAATGTTTTCTTTAAAGAAAGGTTTATACTTTTTGCCAACATAATATAGTGAGCATGGACACATGGGGGTATATTTATCAAAGAGTGAAGTTAATAGTGAAGTTCCGCCACTAGAGTGAAATTCCGCCACTCTCCATTCATTTCTATGGGATTTTTAAAGGCATATTTATCAAAGGGTGAACTTTCACTTTCACCCATTGATAAATACGCCATTCAAAATCCCATAGAAATGAATGGAGAGCTGCGGAATTTCACTCTAGTGGCGGAACTTCACTCTTTGATAAATTTACCCCATGGGGGCTGATTTACTAACATTTGGAAAATTCACTTTCCCAAATCTCAACCTTTTTCCTGTGTTGTCACTGCCAAAAAAAGTTATTTGCACAGTTAACTATTATATGAAAAGAATATTTGCACAAAAAAAATACAAAAATATGTATTTTTTCCTGAAGATTTTTTAGATTTTGTATGCATACATTATACCTGTGCTTCTGATATATTTAGGAAAGGTTATGTTTTTGTATTTGTGTTCTCCCTGTTTATGTGCGAACAATCATTTGTTGTAATTACTGTTACTGTGTCACTGTGCCTATGCTTTTATTGGATTGAATAAAGGATTACTGTTAAAGCACCTTCAGGATCACTCATCTGTATGAGAGAACACCATTGTTTGTAGAATAAGTTTGCTGCTTTTTTAGCTACTGGACACCTGACAGCATAGTCAGAGAAACTCAGCTAACAGGCTCTTCACATTCCTGAGCTGCCAATTGGTGAGCCGACTCATTGTATCCCTCTTTGGTTCAAATGTCATGCAAGTTCATTTTTCAAAGACCACTACCTTAGCAAAACATTGACCGGACAGCTTCCTGTGAAATACTTGAAACCGATTGTATACTTTAGTTTCACAGCATGCTGGTCCATTTCCAAATGCTACCCTGTGTAGTAACGGTTACAAAACAGCAAGAATCCCACAAAAGAGTCTTTCTTCCTAAGCCAGGTGAAGAAGTTCTTCTCCAGAAACCTTACATCAATGCAATCGAAGACAGACTAGCGCTTGAAGCATGGAGATGGGGGGTAGAAAAAAAAGGGATGTTGTGTTGACGTCACTAAGGATGCCGAAACATACCCAGAAACTGTTGCCACACACAGAGGTGCTGAGGTGAAAAGTTTGGTAGAGACCTGGAACCACCGGGGAGCTGTCTTTAACATCCCTGTGGACTCTAAGGGGCCTACTTATGAAGCCTTGATTTTTTTGTGGTCGAGTGGAAAACTTGAATTTATAGAAGAAAAAAAACTCAAACTTTTCGAGATTTATTATACCCCAAAGCTGCTAAAAATCCAAATCCAAAAATAATCTAATCTTAAACCTGCCGAGGTCACATAGTCATTGGCAGATATCCCTGAAGTTGTTTCTTGACATCATTATCTGCACTGGATAATCTGCTAAAGTTGGCGTTTTTTGGGTGACAACTCTTAAAGATTGTATGATTCGGGTGGCAAATTGTAAAAAGTAGTACAATCAGAATTGTCCTACAATTTTATTGAGTTTTTTTCCCCCACACTGATTTTTCAAACTGATTATTAGATAATTGAGTTAAATTCGTGGATGGGAGTTAGGTCAACTTTGTTTTAATAAAAAAAATGATAAAAATGTAGTAGTTTAGTATATACCCTCGAGATATGGACATATTTGATACACAATATTGTCAGTTTTATTTTATATATTATTAGCTTTTATGTAATGCAATAAAAACAGGTTTTAGCTATTAGTCCCCCCCCCTTCTTTTTATACAGTATATACAAGACACCTATTGTGTCCCTGTAGTAACAAATGAGAAGCGTGAAATATATATAGTCTGTGAGTAAGCTGTGAGACTTTTGGCGTTGATGGACACAAAAGGTTATTTGTGTTTGTAAGTGCACTGCAAGAACTTTTTTTTTTGGATAAAAAAATCACTTAATAAATAAACTATTTTATTGTTAATTTAAAATCAAAATGAATTGCTCACTGTAGCAATTTTTTTAGGTAACATACAATGGTGTTGTTGTACTTAAACTCTCGACACTTTATTTTTTGAAAACTAGATAAGCAAATGCACTTGCAATATTTGTAATTTTGAGAAAGGTATAACTGCCAGTATAAACACTTTGCACTGTATTATATGACAACTAAAGTATTTGTGACACTTTATCTTTATCTGCAGGGACAATAGAGTGTGATGGTACAATCACTTAAATACACGATCATAAGTCAATAAATCAAATCTACTACACTATATTCTTCCTTTTTTCTTTCTCTTCTCCCCCCCCCCCATCTCCATGCTTCAAGCGCTGGTGTGTCTTTGATTGCATTGCTGTGTAGTAACATAGAGTCTCATACTGAGTATAATACCTTTATTTTGGCATAATTAGAGAGAGATAAAAACCTGCTATTTTTTTGCCTATTATCCATGTACATTCAGTTCTAACATTGAATTGAAAGATGAAGCTCTTGCATTATTCAACACTCTCGCAGTAAGACAACCATAACATTTTATGATGCATAAGGATATTAAACAAAGTTGCTAAAATTATAGACAACTGTCCTCTCTCTGTTTGCAGATCTATTTGTCTGTACTGTGGCACGCTGGAGTACTGGCTGTGGTGTACTACAACTCAAATGATTGCTCTGTTCACTTCATGCCAGATGCTCCTGAAACCGAAGAGTTCAAAATGCTAAAAAGAAGTAAGGAAACTGTTAAACATAAAGATAATAATCATAATAAAAAATGTGTTACATGCATGTACGTTTGTTTTTTTTTACCATTTTACCTTTCACAGTATTGCTCTAATTTTCTGTTGATTACTTCTCTTTTTTTCTGTTTTTGGTTTTGCATCACAACTCTTCTAAAGGGCCACTTGTGGATTTTAAAACACTGGTGTCTTTCTATTTTTTTAGTTATTGCTGATTTGCACCCAAGGTGTATAGTGACAAGTGCAAAGCAGGACCAGCCATTCTCTGACTTTCTTCGATCCATGAGTAATCTAATATTTTATATACAGTATACTCATTGTATTGTCCATTCTCAGTGTATCATTAATGAACATAACTTTTTCAGTACTTTTTCAGTTCTAAACATAGCAGGAATGCAGACTTCAATGTTTGCAAACTTCCAAAAAGCAACTTTATTTCTGTTTTCATTTAAAATTTTTTACTCTATGGACTTTCACTGCTTATAACTAAACCTTTGAATATTTTTTCCTTTTTGGGGAATATAGACACTTTGTTTTTTATGGTCAAAACTGTCAAATTCGAATCGTAAATAATCCAAACTCGATTTTGAATTTCAGTTCAAATTCGAGATTTATCAAACCATGGCCCTTTAGAAATTCGAATCTGACTATTCACCACCTAAAACCTGCCAAGTTCATGTATAAGTCAATGGGAGAGGACCAGGGACCAATTGAAACATTTTTCTAGTCTTCCTGACATTCAAGTTTTTTTTTGGAGAAAAAGCTTGATTCCAGTTTAGTCAAAGTTGATTAGATTTCGGGTCATTTATATTGGTTCAAGTTTTTTAAATTATTTTATTAAATACCCCCCAATGGAATTTTGATTATATTCAAATTTATTAGAGTTAAATATAATTCAAATGAATTTGAAATTTGACCTTTGGTAAATGTGCCGCTAAGTGTCAGCAGGAGCCTGGGTTCATCAACCAGATATATTTAAGCAAAACAATCTTATAGTCTAAGTTCCTATTATAAAAAACTCTTTCTGTGGTTATACAAAGATTAATACTATGATTGCTAATGATTAAAGGGTCTTATATGTGCAGAAAGGGTTGTGAAATGTCAGACTGGGCCTCTTAGGGCCCACCGGAACCTTCAGGCTTCAAGGCCCACCCTCACAATTTAATGTAGACAGTGGCAAATTATATAGAGTTTATATAGGCTTATAAAAGTGTTAATGGGAATTTTCCTCAGCTGGTCCTGAGCTCACTAGAAAATCCTCAGGTACTCTAACAGGTCTGTCCGACGCTGGAAAACACCATGACTTGCCTGGCAGGTTGGAATTTAGGACTTGGTAGTAGGGATGGATGCATGGAATTTGGGATTTGGCCAGGATTTGGACTTTTTCAGTAGGATTCAGATTCAGCCATATCTTTGTGCCTGGCCAAACTGAATCCAAATCCTAATTTGCATATTAGGATTTCATGAAGGATTCGGGGATTCCGCCAAATCCCAAATAATGAATTCTGTGCATCCCTACTTGGTAGCATAGCAGAATAGTGACAACAGAGCTGGGAATACTGAATTACTATATAGCTGGGACTGCCACCACCTAGTAAGCAAATATATTATGCAAAAATAAAGTCCAGTCTGTATTAAGTCCTATTCTTTATTATGACATAAGGTTTGCTATGCTAAACTAGCTGGCAGTACACAAAGGTTCCAATTTAGCTGTTTAGTTTAGAAACATTATGTTACTGGGTTGTTTCTATAAATCTTGCTGTAATGCTAAACTACCCCTTTTATTGAGTACACAGTTCCAGCAATTGAAAGTTATCCAGTTGTTAATCTTGTATATGTTTTCACTTTGTCTACGTATTTATAATTAATCTTTCCCACTGGTTACAGAATGAAACCCGTTATCACTATTCTTACAGATTTTTGCAGTAACGAAGAAACTCGTGGAAGTTCCAGACCTGAGATTGTTGTATTCCCACATGTGGATTTTGGTAACATGCAATGCATTTAACGTTCCTGTTGGGGGCATAGACAAACTCATATTTAGGCACACTTCAGTTGTCTGAGATATATATAAGAAATAGTTTAGCTATTTTAGTTCTGAAAGTCAAACTCTGATTAAGGCCAGAAAAAGATGGCATGTAGGAAATGTTCAGAGTTCAACAAGATTTGGTCCTGTTGGTGAACTCTGAACATTCTAATAACCTTAAAACAATTAGTTTTAAAATTAAAGCCTGCAACTAAAAGCTAGAAATGGCTTGTCCGTGAACTAACTGCTCACACCCAATAGATGGCAGTATGCCTGCAGTAACACCAAGTTAGAGGTCTGTTATCTGATATGCTTGGGTATTAGATATGACTATGAAGATTTTCATTCATCCAGGTCATAGTATATCTAGTATAGGTCAATCTAAAAACAACTGGACTTGCTGAGTAATCAATGAAGACGTTTCACTACTCATCCAAGCAGCTTCTTCAGTTCAACTGAAGAAGCTGCTCGGATGAGTAGTGAAACGTCTTCATTGATTACTCAGCAAGTCCAGTTGTTTTTAGATTGACCTATACTAGATATACTTGGGTATTAGAGTTTTCAGATGATGTTACAGAGGAAAGGCAATGTATCAAATATAGACTTTTTATCTAATAAATATACTGAGGGGAATGATATTGTCTATATTTGAATTTCTCTGGATAACAGATCTTAACACTCGGGTGATTATTTACTAAACTTGTTTTTTTTAGGCAAAAACTCAAATTTTTTTTAGATTTATTATAGCCCGAAGCTGCAAAAAGTCAAAATTTCGGAAATCCGCAATCTCAAACCTGTCGAGGTCATGTATAAGTCAATGAGAGATTTCCCTATACCAGTTTATAGATATCGTGGGATGTGATTCGGGAGTCACATCCAAAAAATTTGTACGGTTCAAGGTTTTCACTAGATGTTATTGAGACTTTTACTGAACCAACTTTTTAGAGTTATTTTACTAATAAATAAGGTAAAATCGTGGATGGGAGTTTGGCCGAGTTTCTTTTATTCAAATTATGAGAAACACTTGAGTTTTAGTAAATAACCCCCTAGGGTTGCTAACTTTTCTGTAAAAAAATACCAGCCTTCCTATATTTTTATCTTTATACACAGCAACTTGTTTATTTGAACTATAGTAGTGTTTCTGAAGCAAACAGATCAGTTTTACCAGTATAGGGCAACAGTGTATGATATTTTCATTACTTTAAAACACTTAGGGGCCGATTCACTATGGGTCGAATATCGAGGGTTAACTAACCCTCGATATTCGACTAGGAATTAAAATCCTTCGACTTCGAATATCGAAGTCGAAGGATTTAGTGCAGATAGTTCGATCGAACGATCGAAGGATAATTCCTTTGATCGAGCGATAAAATCCTTCAAATTGAACGATTTGAAGGATTTTAATCCAACGATCGAAGGAATATCCTTCAATCAAAAAAAGTTAGCCAAGCCTATGGGGACCTTCCCCATAGGCTAACATTGACTTCGGTAGCTTTTAGATGGCGACCTAGGGGGTCGAAGTTTTTTTAAAGAGGCAGTACTTCGACTATCGAATGGTCAAATAGTCGAACGATTTTTACTTCAAATCCTTCGATTCGAAGTCGAAGGTCGAAGTAGCCCATTCAATGGTCGAAGTAGCCCAAAAAAACGTAGAAATTCAAAGTTTTTTACCTTCGAATCCTTCACTCGAAGTTAGTATTTTTGTGTTACTGTTCCTTAAAAGCAAATTTAGATGTAGTTTAATAGCATTGTGTGTTTTTGTAACACCCAGGCCTGCAGATTTGCAAGAGAAGGATCCTTTCTGGGAATTTTCCCACTTTACCTTCTAATGTTACAGAATCAGAGAAAATTCTGCACCTCTCTTCCATCATTCCCTTTGACTGCCCAAAGATGGTAAATAAACAGACATTTCTTCCTCTATCTGCACTGTTCCTAATTTTATGAGTAGACTGCAGACTGGCACATATGCACGTATTAAAGATGTCACAAAGCCAATGATTTTCCTTCACATAATGTATGAGGATTGTACACAATAATATTAATGCACCCTTAAAACTCAATGTTATATATAAACACCGGGCTAATTTGTACTTGGGCAGTAACCCATAGCAACCAATCAGTGATTTGCTTTTTTTCAGTCAGCTGCAGAGTAAGCACTGAAATCACCTGATTGGTTGCCATGTGTTACTGCCCAGGAGCAATTTTGCCCAGTGTTTATAAATGAACCCAGATGTGTAATGTATGTGTAGTAATGAGTGGGTTCATGCAAGCACTGAAATTTAAACAATACTTGTGTCACTGAACAAATTTATTGATGTATAGGGGTACATTTTCTAAAATTCATCAAACTTCTCAGCCTTTTACCATATTTAACCCATCGGGTAAAAAAATCTATTTACTGTTGGTGAGGAGTCTTTTCTGCACAAATATGCATTGCAATTATATAAAGCACTAATTTGAAAATTTGTGCAGATTTTTGGTGAGCTTACTTTATAAACAGGGCAATTTCTTCAGAGCCCATTATCTACCTTTAAACAAACAAATCTCTTTCTTATGTAAAAAAACAGCCTTTGAGTAGCTTATTGCCAGGAGCATCTTGGTGGACTGGTAATTAGTTTTATCAGCGCCTCTGAAGTTGTGACTAACTCTAAGGGGCACATTTACTAAGCTCAAGTGAAGGATTCTAAGTAAAAAAACTTCGAATTTCAAAGTATTTTTTTGGGTACTTCGACCATTGAATATACTACTACGACCTTTGACTACGGCTTCGACTTCGATTCGAACAATTCGAACAAAAAATCGTTTGACTATTTGACCATTCGATAGTTGAAGTACTGTCTCTTTAAAAAAAACTTTGACTACATACTTCGGCAGTTTAAACCTATCGAGGTACAATGTTAGCCTATGGGGGCCTTCCCCATTACTTTTCTATGGTTTTTTTGATCGAAGGAAAATCTTTTGATCGATTGATTAAAATCCTTTGATCGTTCGATCGTAGGATTTGCAGTAAATCCTTCAAATTCGATATTCAAATTCGTAGGATTTTACTTTGAGGGTCAAACCCTCGATATTTGAGCCTTAATAAATGTGCCCCTAAGTGACAGGAAGTACTAAAGTGAAACTAACAGATGGCTGTATGTTTTTCATGTGTGGGAGTACCCAGGGGGAGCCCATGCAGAGAGAACAAACAAATGCCTTCCAACTTATCATAAATAAAGAAAATATTGGTATTATTTAGTAAAGCATAACACACATTTCATTTCAAGCTTTAATAGGAAAGTAACATGAGAGGTAATTAATTCATTTAGGATCCCTATTTCTTTGAAGAGGATGTTTCCTAGATTACAGTTCAGTTAACCACATAAAATCAAAGAGATACTGGCGGATGTTAACTATAGGTATAGATATATGCAGCCCTGTGATGCAATTACATTGGATATAGGACACTTTCTTATGTTTTTCCTGAGGTCTTAAAACTTATAATCTTAAACTTATTATGTCACTAATTTCTTGATCTTACATTTTTCTATGCAGGTCTGCACTCTAGGGGGGCTTTTGAAGTTTTTGGAACGTAGAAGGATTGGAGTGCAGCTTGAAGACTGTAGCATTGGAGTTCCTATCCTGAGCCTCAAAAAATATGTCTTGTATGTTCTGCAACAGTCATTCACTGTTCATTTGTTGCTGCCTACCTGAATAAACTTGGTATCCCTAGCAATTCACAATATGTGAATTTTGCTTTAAACTGTTTTTGCTAAATGTTATCAACATAATTTTGATCGCACTGTTTGATAGCTGCAGCTTGTTTTATTTTATTCATTAGATCAGACATTGTTGATATGGATCAAGATACCTACAGGTAGATATAATAGTTCTCCATGGAGGTATGGTATCACTAATCATGTACAGTGTTTAAGGTATTTTGTGAAAAGGCCTCCTCACCTAAATCCCCCAAAGTTTGGTGTATTTTTGCGGCAAGATTTCATATGTACTTAAAATCATTATTACATCATTGCAAGCGTAATATGTTGACATTTTTCTTTGCAAAATGATGCTACTGTATATTCCACATACATTTATATTGGGGAAAATACACTTGTTAGTTTGTTTCATAAAGCAATGACATATGGGATATTAGCATTGAGGATATAATGTATTTAACGAGTAGCCAAAGTTGCTGATCTATATTTACAATGGAAGTTCTCCAGCTTGGACCTGGAGAAATTACTTTTGGTGAAAAAATAGGCCAATAGTCGTCATACATTTAGGGGCCCATTTACTTTGCTCGAGTGAAGGAATAGAATAAAAAAAACTTTGAATTTCAAATGTTTTTTTTGGCTACTTCAACCTTCGACTACGACTTTGAATCGAACAATTCGAACTAAAAATCGTTCGACTATTCGACCATTCGATAATCGAAGTACTGTCTCTTTAAAAAAAACTTCGACCCCCTACTTCACCACCTAAAACCTACCGAGGTACAATGTTAGCCTAGGGGGAACGTCCCCATAGGCTTTCTAGCAATTTTTTGGTTGAAGAAAAATCGTTTGATCGATGGATTAAAATCCTTCGAATCGATTTTTCGTTCAATCATACTATTTGCGTTAATCCTTCGGCTTCAATATTCGAAGTCGAAGGATTTACATTCGGCAGGGTTATCGAGGGTTAATTAGGTTAGGTTAGGTTAATCTGCCCCTTAGTAAGTTTCTGATGTTTTGGCAAATTTTCACATATAAGTTTACATTTTGCTTATTTTGTCCCTTAAACTCTGAGTTTATTGATTGATATTTATTTTTCCTTCCAGTGTTCTGCAGATATTCAAAAGTGAGGTGCATCCATCTGTCTATAAATTAACTTCTGGAGTGAAAGAAGGGCTTAGTCTGTATGGTAATTTGTTTTCTCCTTCTACTCAATATATATCTACTTCCACAGCAATTCCAGCTTTCAATTCCATACATATACAAAATAAGGGGCAGATTGATTAACATCCAAAATGAGTTTAGCCACATTTCATTGAAAATAATGAAGGATCGTTTTTTTGCAACCATGTTTTAAATTGTGAACATATTTTAAATATTTTTTTTTAACTTGCTAAAACTTGGTAAAATTTTAAAATAAAATAAAAAAACACAGAAAAAATTATCTGGAAGGTTAATAAACCAGTCTAATAAATCAGTAATTGTAAGATTTAGATTTAATTTTTGTAAGATAATATTTCATTTTTTATTAAGATGCAGACTGATATTCTGCAGTTGGCATTCTTTTATATTATAGTATTTTAAAACTGGAAATAGGAGAAAAATAATTCAGAATCTATAAAAAAAAAGAATAAAAGTGGATCATATATTATTATAGGCCAGATTCAGTTAAATGAGATATTATTTTAGGTTTTATCACGTGAACACTTACAAGCAAGATTCAATTTGTGGATAAAAATTTCTCCAAATTCAGGTCCACTTTTTCCCCATAAACTTCATTAGAGTTTTCTTGTGATAAACAGTAATATACTGTAAATTTTTCTCATTGAATTGTATCTGGCTCTAGAACAGAATAAGGAGAGTTTTTTTCATCAAATTGAATCTGACCCTATATTCTACAATATACTAAAAGTTAAAAAGGTGCAATAGCACACAGGATTCAATGGGGCAAATTTACTAAAGGGCAAAGTGGCGAACGCTGGCGAAAATTTGCCAGCATGACGTCATTTTGGCACTTTGGCGATTTACTAATGGGCGCTGGCGCTGGTGTAATTACGCTAGCGAAGGAGATAGATTCTAGTGCAAATCCGCACTCTTAACGCCAGGTGTATTTTCGCTCTAGCGAAAGAGGGTTCCTACGCAAATTTACTAAGTTTTTGTTTTTACTGAACGTTACCTCAATCGCCAGACTTGCCTTCGCCACCTCAGACCAGGCGAAGTGCAATGGAGTAGATAGGACTTAGTTGAGATTTTGTTCCGTTTTCAGGGTGATAGGCTGCAAAAGATCGTAATTTTTTTAGGGTACCTGACTTCCCCCCTACATTTCCTTACATATGGCACATAAACTATACACTGGGTACATGTGTAGGGCATTATAATAACTTTATTTTATTTTATTAAGCTTCCCGAATTTTCACCCGTTAGTGAATTTCCCCCAATGGGTGAAGTAGTGATAATACTAGAATTACCACTTGTTCCTGGGCAAGGAGTAGTGATAGTTTACCCTGCAGTGAAGGGCCTAGCCAAACAGCAATAATTTATGAAAACATCTGTGTGTGCTGAAGCCATTCATGTAGTATATGCTACATTTGATAAATGGCATCAAATAAAGGAGCTTCTTTACGTTTCTAAGTTTTCTTAGAAACTGTATGTTTCTTTCAAAATGCTCTACATAATTGATGGGACATCCTCCCACACTTCTAGGTACAATTTACTAAGGAGTCAGGATGAAGCTGTTCCAACTGAAAATAAAGCATTTCAGTGGCCCTGAGATTGCCATACACATGATTTCAATCTATAGCATTACATTAATTCCTTGTGTACAGATGGACCATAGCCCCAATGCCTTTATTAGCCATTTTTGAATCAATATCAGTGTGATCAATATAAACTTGTACTCAATCTTTGATTAGCATTTACAAATTGCATATACTGTACCTAGATATTCAAAATGCTTACTACTGAACAAGTACATATATATTTCCCTTAGGACTTTTAAATCGTTGTTGTACCAGACAGGGAGAAAATACGATGAGGTATGTCTGTTTTGTAGCATTGGGGTTGCCATCTGAAACTTTGAATGTCTCCCTTTCTCTTTCCTCTTGGTTGCTTAGTGACCATTTATTTTTTAAGCAAAACATCTTTATTTTCTCTTCTACTTGTTGGTAAAGGATGTGGCTAATGCGACCTACTACAAACCAGTGTGAACTTGATTCTCGATTAGACGTCATTGAATTCTTCATTGCACCACAAAATCAACATATTGTCGAGAATATCCAGAGCAGTCTGAAAAGCATCAAAAATATCCCTGTAATTCCTTAATATTTTAATCTATGTCTGACTTTATCATCTTTCTTCATCCCTTTCTACGCCTTACTGTTTTTTTCTTTATGTTCTCTATGTATGTATCTAGTACATTTTCTAGAACAAATGTCATAATTGGTCATTAAAGTGATGTTACAATACTACAACTGTGGGCCAAATGAACTTTTTGGAGGCAGGAAAAAGTCATACTTCATACTGTGCTACAAAAATAATTATAGCTATTGTATCATTCTGACAATATAAGAACAAAAATCCATTATGTTATGCGCTTAAAATTAGATTTTTTCACTTGAATGGTATTTTGCAGAGGGGGCTCAGGATTCTGCCGGAAAGTACATCAGACTGTGGGCAACATTTACTATACTTTATGTGGAATTATCTATTAGTCTGTGCTTCCTGGTTGTAAGAAGAATGTGCAGGAACACAAATTAAGCTTTCTTTTTATAGACTTTTTAAACAATCAGTCAAAAGGCAAGGGTCACTTGATGCTGACTAAAGGAGGATACTGCAGCTGTGTTCCTTTGAGTTCCACAAAACCTGGACTCTTACAATGCTTGCCTCTCACATATGTAGCTGTCCCTCTTTCTAGCAGTTGATAAGTGAAATAATGTAACAACTGTTACCCATCATCCATAATAACCTTCTACAAAGAAAGTAAAGGAAGTGTAAACTAATAATAAAAAAAAAATCTAGTAACTGTACATAGCAATTAAAATTAGCAGAATATATCTAGAATATCTTAGGATAGTTGTAACCCTGGCTGGGCTTTAGAATTAGTTAAAGTAAAAATAGGCATTTCCCCTAAACTTACCCTAATTAAACGTTCTACAGACTCTCTTCCCAAGGGTGCAGTCCCACAGTTTGCTGCTTTACCCACACATTGTATTAATATAAGATACGATAAACAACAAAATATAGTAGTGTAATGCACATTTAACACTGATACTGTTTTTACTCAACTGACTAATGCTAACTGGGCCATGGCAACACTGTCTCTTTCAATGCTAAAACGCCTACTTTGCTTTCTTTGAATTATTCCCTTTAGCTCCATTATCCTATGCCATTAAAAAAAACTTTCTTCATACCAATCAGTGTGTTTTGTAGGCTTCAGGTTTTTATACAATGGTTGTTTTGTTTCAGCTAATTTTAAAACGCATGACACTGTCTAATACCAAGGTGACTGATTGGCTGGCTCTGCATAAGGTAATATTTACAACACTTTATCAGCTCATAGATATAATTCTAGTGTGTAGTGCAGAGCTACCTTTATTACTTTAAGATTAATCTGAAACATGTGGATCTATTCACTGATCTGAGATTTATTTGGGCGACCTCACAATTTGGGTTTTAGGTTGATCAGAAATGATTTTCCTACCCTCTTTGCATATTTGAAAACTCAGAATAACAGTTTTGATGATGTCTCATTCAAATCATAAAATCAAGAATTATAATTCAAACTAGCATCTTTTTATGATATGGTCAATCCCAAAATAAAAATTTACCTAATTAAAGAAAACATAATTCTAAGTAACTTTCCAATATACATTTATTAATAATGTTCAGGGCTTTTAAAGTTATTTGTAAAAACAATTGCTGTTAACTCCTGCTTGCTACTATTTAAACAATGTTGCAAAAGTCTGTTAATCAGCTGCCTTTTCTTACATTGTATCAACAGTCTGGCCTTCAGGGCAGAGAAGAGAAAGGGACAGAAAAAATGCTATTTTCAATAACATCACATTTACAAATATTTGAAAAACCATAGAACATTTGTAATGAATGTATAATTTAGGAAAAAAATATTTTTTGCATTGACATTCCCTTTATTTGGTTTTGTCAGTCACAAAATTTAAATGCAACAGATGATTTAAGTGCTATTAAATGCCAAGAGTATATTTAAAATAGGTCTTGTATTTTATCATCACCAACAGTGTACATGTGCAATAAATTTTAAACTTTACTGATCAAGGCCTTGGATTTAATTTTAATAGATATGATGTTCTGAACTTTGTTATACTGTGCCAATGTTTACATCACTCTATAATATGCTTGTTTCCCTATAAATGATGTTGCATATTTATTATTTTTTTTTAAGCATTATTCTTTTGTAATTTTTTTGTTGCAGACAGTTTGCAGTGCTAAGTACATTGGAGACACCTGCCACTCTCTACCTCAGACTGTGTCTCTTTTTTCTACCATCTCTTCAGCATTCAGCAATGAGCTTCTGTACATCAAAAACCTAATTGCCAAAGTGGTTAGTTTCTTTGTGTATGCTTATTTCCCTTGGCATTGGATGGCATCTTGCTTAAATTGCTGTGGCGTAACTACTTGACGGCAGGCCCTGGTACAGGATGGGCACTTGTTGGACCTCCCCCCTATGAATCATACGAGATGTAAAATCTCCCCCTTTACAGTCATTGCCGATAACCGTTATCGTGGCTCCGGCGGGCCCAAAGGGTGTGCGGCCCAGGTGTGATTGCATCCCCTGCACCCCTGGTAGTTTCAAAACAGGGGGGAGGTGGAGGGTTTGATTGCTGCTGTTAGGGAAAACAAGCAGAGGTCAAAACGCCCCTATCTACCTATAACAACTTCTGATACAATCACATGAAAAGCACCTTTCGCTGTTCCTTCTGGGTCACAATGGTTTCCATTTAATATTATCAGGCGTGTAATGGGACATTTTAGCTGCTGCAAACTTCTAGCAGGCAAAATTCCCAGTGTGCTATAGCCAATCTGGCTAGCACTGCTAGTACAGGTTGTTATTAAACTTCTCTAATGTGTGTTTTGGGAACAATCAAATTCTCAGGCAGTTTCAGTAAGTGGCATTGGTGGTTTCAGGCTTTTTGCCCCACATGTCATTAGCTTCAGACTCTGTGAATCAAATTCAATTTGTACAGTACAGGCCATATATATACATAATGGTACAATGATTCAAAAAACAATATTTCCACATCCTAAATAACTACACAGTAAGTGAGAAGCAGAGGCTACTGACACCCAAAATATATGAAATACAGTTAGTGGCAATGGTTTCTAGAAAAGAAATGACTGCAGCACCTCTTTGTTGCAAAAGTGAAAAAGTTGTGTTTTTTGGTCAGAAACCAACAGGCAACGTTTCGGGCTTCCTTTCGCCCTTTCTCAAGCCTGAGAGGACGAAAGGAGGCCCGAAACGTTGCCTGTTGGTTTCTGACCAATAAACACAACTTTTTCACTTTTGCAACAAAGATGTGCTGCAGCCATTTCTTTTCTAGTATATGTTTGACCCCTGGCAAGGGTCTCTGCACTGCTCTGAACTCTGCCCAAAGGGGTTCCGGTGAGGTGGTTGAAGCACTCACATTTCTATAAGTGGCAATGGTTTCTGACACCCGAGACACTACATAGACACTGCTATAAGAATATTAGCCAGCAGGAGAATTGGGATAAGATAAGAAAAGCTACGGCTGTAGTTGATTGAAAGGAACTGTAAGTTGCTCTGTACTTGTTAGCTGTTTCTGTGGGCACATGCTCTTACATAATGAGCTATAATTGCTGCCTACACACCATTATTAAAAGGTAAACAAATTAACATTAGTCTGAAAATAAAATTGTAAATAGTAGCACGAGTTTGTTTACCTCATATTAAAAATAACATCATAAAAATTCTGACAATATCTCTTTTTTAATTTCGCTGTCAGCATGAAACAGTTTTTCTATTTACTGAAATCTATGTCTAAATCTATGTAATGTAAGTAATGTAATTATGGGGAATATTGTAAACGTGGTGTAACAACTGAGACTATGCACCAGCTCCATTACTCATGCTTTCTACTTAATGTTGTCCCAGCATATTCCTAAAATATCTATGTAAAGACTATATTTTTTCTTTCTTATATATAGGTGGATTTTGAAGAAAGTTTGAAAGAGAATTGTTTCTGTGTTAAACCCTTTGTGGACACTGCTGTGGATGAGAGTAAGTGACCAATAGATTAGAATTTTAAATTACATGTTAATTCAAAAAATTTAAAGTAAACAGTTGAGTTATAAAATCCATTTGGAAATGATTTCTGTTCTCAATTTCGAGTCAATCAAGCAAGATTTTCTTAGAGGGAGGTGTTGTAATATTATCTGTGGCTAAATTAATTTTGTGCAAAACATTTTTATGTTCCCAGAATACATAATATGTATAATAGCACCATTTTGGATCTTTTGTAACTAGCCTGTAAAATAGGTGTAGTTGGAAGTATTGCTATTCCACTAAGAATTTATTTGTAGACATGAGCCTCAAGTTTTCCATTAAAATGTGAAAAAAGTTACCACCCCACGAGCATCTCTCCCACCCTAGGCCAGGGCCGAAAAAGAACTGGCACCAGATACACCCGCAGATCCCACCCCAGCAGACCTCATGTCGGCCATCCTGCAGTGTCAAACTACTTTAACCTCAATGTTCACCTCTAAGATTGAAGAGGTTGATTTTTTATTGATCAAGCAGGACATCCAGAACATTAGAGAGAGACTGGGTGAGCTGGAAGAAAGAGTGGGTGGGAAGACCATAATGCTCCTCTGCCTCAAGAAGTAAGCAACATCAAACATCAGCTTCAAGCTATGCCAGACCGCAAGAATGATATGGAAGACCGCCAGTGCCTTTCAAAAGTCCGGATCCTAGGTCTCCCTGAAAGAAGTGAAGGCTCTAACCCTGAGATATTTGCCTAAAACTGTCTCAAAGAAATATTGGGTCAGAATATATTTTCACCACAATTTGCAGTAGAACGCACACATCGGGTTCCATTACAACCCCTTCCTCCGTCTCGAGCATTCCTGATTAAAGTGCTGAATTACCAAGATAGAGATATAGCACTCAAGGAGACTAGGAAATAAGGTGATATACACTGTGCTGAAGCTTGGATCTCCATATACCCGGACTACTCATCTACAGTACAAAAGAAACGTAGTTCTTACATAGGAGTCAATCGTAAACTTCAAGACCTAGGCTTGTGTGGTGTTTGTGCAGATGGCCTGTAGATATCACTGTGCTCAGACTTATACTGTGCATACTTCCTGTCAGCTTCAAAGTGAAAGTGAAAGTTACTGTGTAATGGCTGCATGAGAGCCTGCTAATAAAGCACTGTTATACTCTTCTCATCCTCGGCTACCCAAAACATAACAAATTGATGATGAGATGGCTCTTCTACCTCTGCAGCAGCCTGCACATTTTCTTCCAAACCCTGGTGAACCTAACATACCTTTTACTGCTTGGATCCATATGTTTGAAAATTACATTATTGCTGCTGACCAAAGGGATATTTCTGCTGCTAGAAAGAGTGCTTTACTTATTCACTGCCTGGGAGCAGAGGGATAGCATATATTCTATACATTACCATTACCTGATAATACTTATGAAACTGCTCTTATTGCTATAAAGAACTTGCCAAGAGTAAATGTGGTTTCTGAAAGATATAAATTCTGCCAACGTGGACAATGTAATGGCGAATCCACAGAACAATTTCTAGCAGTTTTTGAGAGCTGTGAGTTTTGGACTCTAACAGATGAAATGCTAAGAGACCAAATAGTGGAAAAAACAAACTCACCTTGCATTAGAGAGAGACTGCTCCTAGAGCAGGATTGTAACCCTTGCTAAATTGAAACAGTAGTGGCAGAGGCTAAAACTCTCAGTCAGGGAACTGCTGGGAATTTACAGATTGTGAATTCAACACTTTGGCCTAATAATACACAGTCACAGGCAAAATACAGTGCTAAGGAAAGGGATTCACCTACACTGCAAAACCATACAGTAAATACAAATAGAAAATACTGCTTTCGCTGTGGTTCAACACAACACACAACGCAAATCATGTTACATATCCTACAAAAGCTATACAGTGCAGCAAATGCACAAAGGTAGGACATTTTGCTAAGATCAAGTTTATATGCACTGTCAGTGTTAGTACTGCTTCTGCTGACAAGGGACACCCCATTAACCTTATGCTTGATACAGGTTCAGCTGTTTCTATACTACCAAAGGATATTTTCTTGAAATACTTTGCAAAAGATCCGCTTGTTGCACCTGCCCTGAAACTGGTCAGTTACTTAAAGGATCCAATCCCTGTGCTTGGTTGCTTGCTAGTGACAATTTGTACAATTTGAATCAAATACTGCAAAGTGTGACTTTTACATTGTGAATAAGGGTACTACTACTTGGAAGGGATCTCTTTGCTGCATTAAACCTACAACTAATTGATGGTCTCATTACTACAGAATCAGTGCCTGCCACACAGCCAGTGTCTAAAATTTCACCACAAAGCAACACTTCACTGGGCTGTGCAAAGAACTTTGTACACAAAGTTAAGTTGAGACCAGATGTAAAACCAGTACCATTTCCTGATTCAGCATGGGAAAATATTGATATTGTCGGTCCTTTTATAGATGCTCCTATAGACTGCAGATTTGCTATAACCTTGATAGACTATTACAGTAAATGGCCTGAAATTGCATTTGTTTCTCATATAACATCAGCTACAGTAATAACATTTTTGTCTACAGTCTTCAGCAGAGAAGGTAATCCAAAGGAGTTAATATCAGAAAACGGACCACAGTTTGTCTCATCTGAGTTTGAATTCTTTCTGAGAGAGAGAAATATTGTGCATAGGAAATCTTCAGTGTATTACCCACAAGCAAATGGAGAAATCGAGTGATTCAACAGAAGTCTGAAAGAAGCACTACAGATAGCAAATCTTACTGGGAAATCTTGGAAAGTATTTACAACAGAATTCCTACATAACTACAGAGCAACGCGCCATGCAACAACCCAATCATCTCCAGCTGAATTATTACATGACAGATGCGCAGTAAGTTACATGTTGCAGACATCAAACTTCCACAAAATACTGTGCCTACAAAATCATCTATTGCTGACATTGTGAAACGTCAACAAGCCAAATGTAAGGCTTATACTGACAGAAAAGTGGTGCCAGAGAAGAACACTTTCAGCCTGGATCTTTAGTCAGAATTAAGAAACCAGGACTACTGAAACAAGGACAATCTAAATTTACTACACCACTTGAAGTGAGATGCCAGCGAGGACCATACACATATGAACTGTCTGACGGACACATATGGAATGCAAGTCGTCTCGCTCCTGTTAGGAATGACTTTGGAGAAGCATCATTTGATGAAGGACATTTTCCTACTCCTGATGTCAACTGCAATAGGCCTGAAGAAAGTGAATCTATAAGGCGTACTGAGAGAATCAGAAAACGACCTGCATGGACCCAGGACTATGTGATGTGAATAATGCATAATATTGCTTTAAAATGCATACTGTTGAATTGTTGTTGTTTATTTCATCTGCCAAATGCTTTCCTACTATAGGGAGAATATGTGGTGTTTGTGCAGATGGCCTGTAGATGTCACTGTGCTCAGACTTATACTGTGCATACATCCTGTCAGTTTAAAAGTGAAAGTTACTGTTGTGTAATGGCTGCCTGAGTCTCTGCCAATAAAGCACTGATATACTCTACTCATCCTCGGCTACCCAAAACATAACAGAATGGAATATGCTACGTTATATCCAGCAAAACTTAAAGTGATGGATGGAGGAAAAGTGCATTTTTTTGAACGACCAGAACTAGCACTCGAATGGCTGAAGCAAAGGCCAGCCAACGCCAGGAGCCCTTCAAGAGATATTCAAGTATATAATATATACTTTAAAGGAATTGTTCAGTGTAAAAATAAAAACTGTGTACATAGATAGGCTGTGCAAAATAAAAAATGTTTCTAATATTGTTAGTTAGGCAAATATGTAATGTATAAAGGCTGGAGTGACTGGGTATGTAACATAATAGCCAGAACACTACTTCCTGATTTTCAGTTCTCTTGGTTTACACTGACTGGTTACTCTGGTTACCAGGCTGCAACCAATCAGACTTGAGGGGGGGCACATGGGTCATATCTGTTGCTTTTGAATCTTAGCTGAATGCTGAGGATCAATTGCAAACTCACTGAACAGATATGTACCATGTGGCCCCCTTCAAGTCGCTGACTAGCTCAAAGTTATAGAGCTGAAAAGCAGGAAGTCGTGTTCTGGCTATTATGTTGGACATCCAGTCACTCCAGCCTTTATACATTACATTTTTGGCTAACTAACTATATTAGAATTTTTTTTGTTTTGCACAGCCTATCTATTTACACAGTTTTCACACTGAACTGTTCATTTAAGATCTCCCATGAAAACTGTCACTCTAATTTTCCATAAAACGGTAGTGTCTGCCTATTAGGCAACAAGCAGCTGGTCCAAATGGTCCCCACTCTGGGGCAACAAAAACCTGTTGCAGTTCCATTCCCTTCCAGATGCTGTCTGGGCCATGGCCGGAATTAAACATCTGGGTGACCTGGTGAGTGCAGGGCAGCTCAAGCAGTTTGCCCAAATTTATTTTATGCCCAATTCCCGGAGGGTGCCCCATGCACTACCCAATCAACCTTAGAATGTTACCTACTTGGCCAGAACTCTCCAAACCCCTAAGCTGGTTCTACACTATTCTGCTACAAGATAACTTTGACCCTATAAAACATATTTGTAATAAATAGGCCCAAGATTTTCCATTCTTTGATGAAGGATCTTAGAAAGATATTCTTGAACAAATACCAGAAACATAACTGTAAGGGATTGTTACATACACCCTAAATTCCTAAATAGAGTTTACTTGACCCCACACAGGCTGGCAGAAAAATACCAAGGGTACCCAGACTTGTGTTTCAAATGTAATGCTGATAGTGGTACTTATATGAATGTATTTTGGGAATGCCCTAAAATTCAGCAATACTGGACTGCAATTCTTGCATTTATTAATACCTTTTTGGGACTATCCTAAAATTCAGCAATGCTGGACTACAATTCTTGCATTTATTAATACATTTTTGGGACTACCATAAAATTCAGCAATACTGGACTGCAATTCTTGCATTTATTAATATCTTTTTGGGAATGCCCTAAAATTCAGCAATGTCGGACTGCAATTCTTGCATTTATTAATACCTATTTGTGACTCCCAGCTATTCGGACACCAGTATTCTGCCTACTGGGACATCTAGAGGGACTTACCCTTTCATATTGTGACAGGTTAAGTTTACAGCAGCTCCTACATTATGCAAAGAAATCTATTTTGGTCGCATGGAAAGCACTGGAACCTCCTTCCCTAGCATTCTGGATAAACATTTTTCCGAGCCACAAACTGACATATATAACGCGTGGATGCCAAGACAAGTTCAAGAAAATTTGGGACAGGTGGCTTACTGAACCACAAATGGACAGTGCAACCATATAACTTAGGGACTATGAAAGCTGCTAACCAGGTTTTGTAGTGATACAATCTATTACATAAAGGGAATGCCCACCCTCCTATCTACCTTTCTTTCTTTCTTTCCTCCTCTTTCTTTCTTTCTTTTTTAATTCATGAATGCAACTTATGGCAAGGCATTCAGGCTGTCACACAGTACAAGCCTGCGCAGAGCAGCAGCGACGAAGACGCCACACTCCCAGAGGAACTGAACAAGTTCTATGCATGGTTTCGATGCACTGAACAAAGAGCCTATGAGGAAAACCACACCTCCTCTCAAACCTTAAACAAGGTCATTCCATGAAAGTCTGCCGGACCAGACAACATTCCTGGTCGTATGCTCACGGACTGTGCTGATCAGCTGGCTGACGTCTTCACTGACATTTTCAAACCAGATGATCACCCCCCACATGCTTCAAGTCCACCACTATCGTTCCAGTGCCAAAGAAATCTTCAGTAACCTGCCTGAATGACTACCGCCCTGTTGCACTAACCCCGGTCATCATGAAATGCTTCAAGAGACTTGTGATGGCACACATCAAGAGTACCCTTCCCCACTCACTGGACCCACTACAATTTGCATACCGGCCAAACAGGTCAACTGAGGATGCCATATCTTCTGCTCTCCACCACTCACTAATTCACCTGGACAAGAAAACAGTTATGTGAGAATGCTGTTTATAGACTTTAGCTCAGCATTCAATACCATCATCCCTCAAAAGCAGTCTGGTACAGTAGTGCCAGTGCTGCTGACCGTAAAAGTCTACATCAGACTGTCAGAGCAGCTGGCAACATCATTGGAGTGGCTCTTCCATCACTGCAGGACATCTTCCACAAGCGCTGTGTAAGAAAGGCCTCCTGAATTGCACTGGACTCCACACTCCCTCACATGGACTGTTCATGCTGCTCCCATCCGGCAGACGATTTTGCAGCATTAAAGGGCAACTAAAGTCTAAAATAGAATAATGTTAGAAATGCTGTATTTTGTATACTAAATATAAACATGAACTTACTGCACCAGCAGCCTAATAAAACAAATGATTTATGCTTTCAAAGTTGGCGCAGGGGGCTGTCATCTTGTAACTTTGTTAGACATTTCTGCAATATCAAGACTTGCACATGCTCAGTGTGGTCTGGGCTTCAGTTGGGAGGTTAAGCTTAGGGATTGTCATAAATTATCAAAACAGCACAAGTCAAATAATATCTGCCATAGAAGTCAATACAGCAAGACTGATGATTAATCAGAATATAAAAACTGCACTGAGTCTCTGGATACAAATCTCTACAGGAATCCAACAATGCTGCAAAAGTTCTGGGAAGTAAGGTGGGGTGCCATTTAAAAGTATGATCGTTTACCTGCACAGCAGTTGGGGACTGTCTGACAATTCCTATCCACAGCAGTAAAAGAAGGGGCAATATCACTGCATACAGTCAGGTTTATTATAAAAACAGTAGACATTTTTTAATTAAAGTATATTGGAGATAGATTTATTTTTCATTAAAGAAAGTAAAAATGGGATTTTATATTTTTGCCTTTACATCCCCTTTAAAGCCCTAACATCCAGGCTGTGCGAAAGCTTTCAGACTCCTCAACTCACTGCCTGCCCCCCCCCATTACATTCTAGACACACCTGCACTGTGAACTTAACTTTGTGAACTGTTAATTTATTTGCACAATTCTAAAGGTTTACACATGTATATATCCAATTTCTGCCAATATATTGCACATTTCAAATGTTTACATATTTATTTTGTATTGTAAATCATTTCGTCTCGTCTTACTGTGTATTCGTATACTGCTGAGATGACACTAAAGTTTACTTTGACTTAGACTTTGAATCAATAAAGATAATCTTAAAAAAAATGTGAAAGAAGTGAGAAAAGGGAGCATCCATTTATTTGATATGATATGATTTCATAATAGTGGTACTGCTGAATGTAAAACAGCTAATGAGAATGAATGCATTAGCATGTTTTTATTACACATTTGCTGATTAGGTGAAAATAATCTCACATCTTTATAACAGGGAACATGGTCAAGTTTAGATGTTGTAGGTGGGTTCTCTTCCTATAATTTCAATTTTAAACATGTCCTTAAGGAAATATCATAACTCGGCTGCTGGAATAGACACCTGTTTCAACAAGACTACGCCAGTACTGTTTTAGGCTTCTCTAAAAGATTGAAAAGAGATTTTACTCAGCGATGAATAACTTTTTCTTATAGTTCTGTATTTTCTTTCTCTGTGAAAGCCACATGTTCAGGGTATCTTTGATATGCTATTAAAAGCAGTATTTGTTTATCCCTTTCACCGATTCTGAATCCTGGTTCTGAATTAAAGGAAGAGTTCAGTGTAACAATAAAACTGTCCCATGTTCCCCCTACTGGTCACTGACTGACTAACAGGTTAGAGAGAGGTAAAGGATGAAGTTGTATTCCACCTTTATCCATCTGTTTACTCCAGCCTTTATAGATTACATTTGGCTAACTATACTATATTGAATTTTTTTTTTATTTTGCACAGTTCATCTATTTACCCAGTTTTAATTTTACACGGAATAGTTAATTTATTGATGCAAAAGTCAGCTCTACTACAGCAAGTTGTATCTATTACATGGATAATCAAACGTTGCTTAGCATTATAGTTTCCTTTATTAGACAAAATTGTATTTTTTTTCCTCTGTCGTCTTAGGGGGACACAGGGACCGATGGGGTTAAGCTCCACCCTCCAGGAGGCAGGACACTTGGTAACAATTAATTAAGGGGCGTGCCGTGCTTGGCTTAACCCCGCACACAGTGCTCAACACTCAGTTTTTCAAGTGTCCTGCTACCAGGAGGTTGGATTTTCCCTGTGAGGAAAGATTTCTTCGGCTAGCTGAGGCTGGCACCCGGGGTGATACCAGGAACAGGGCTGCCTGTATCCTCTTTGGTTAGCCCCCACCATGTAATGTTCACCGGGGTCATTACTTAGCCTGAGGGCTATACCGACCAACCAGACAGTGCCTGCTTCCGTTCGGTTGACAGAAGGTCTGGCCGTTGTGAACCTACCATTGGGTAAGTAGGCTGGCACCTGCCTGTAACCTCCCTGCTATGGTGGCACCAGCTGTTAACCCCCCACCCCCCCTCCCCAATACCTCCCCCTCCTCCTCTCCTCCCCTCCTGTGCTGGTGTCCCCCGGTACCTTTAGTGAGGGAACCGGAGTGGGGGAAAACAGACATTGTATCATCCTCTCCCTGCAGCCGAGCATCAGGTACTGACACGCTGGCTCTCCTCTTTGTACTGCGCATTCTGCGCATTGTGTAGAAACGAGACCAGACGGCAGGGAGAGGGAGTTTTTTGGCACTGGGGAGAGATCCGCACTAACAGGGAGGAGGGGCGGGGAGTCCGGCGTCTGCTGAGCACTGTTTCTTTTTGGCGGGCGTCGCCATTTTGGATCGCGCTCGCGCTGGAACGCATATGCGTTCCAGCGGCCATCTTGTCCCCGCTATTTCAACAGAGAGGACTGGCAGGCTGCGCGGAACGCACAGGGGAGAGGCTGACACAGCTCCACAAGGCACTCTCCTTGTTTTGAGCTCAGTGGTGGCACAAGCGGAGTGGTTGGGACTTATCCACTCTCCTTTACTACAGTTGCAACAGCTGGAACTTGACTCAGCTCTCGCACACTACTTTCCACTCAGGTGATATCCAATGGCAGAAGGTAGGCCAGTGGGATTATTCACTAGGGCGGGGGGGAGAGTACCCACAACAGCAATGGTGACTTACTTTGCCTGTACAAAGTGCCAATCTAAAATTCCTGGGGGTCAGAACGAGCCACTGTGCAGATCTTGTTCAATGGGGCAGGGGGCTCAAAATGCCTCTTCCAACAACCCGGTTCCAACAGAGACACAGACAGAAAATTCTGAGTCAGAAAGCCCTTCTCTACAGCCGGGGCCCAGCTGGGTTCAAGATCTACCGGCTCCCCCCTGGGCTATTCAACTGTCTCAATCCTTAGCATCCTTACAAGGATTACCAGCCATTGCTAATACCCTAGGAAAAGCCCTGGCTAAGTTTAGTCACAGACCAAGCGGCAAACGCAAACGTTCTCATGACTCTAAGGCCGATTCCTTAGCACATGTATCTTCCGACGAGTTGTCTGCAGAACTAAATTCCTCTCAATCAGAAGGCGAACTTCCATTTTCAGCCGAGTCTTCGGGGGACGAAGAGGAAGATCATGATAGTGAGAGAGACCGTGATTCCCAACATGATGTGGATGGCCTCATTAAAAAGGTGCTCGAAGTACTTAATATTTCTCAAGCACAAAAACAAGCTGAAACATCTAGGTTGTTCAAGAGACAACACAAGTCCGCTACAGTTTTTCCATCGCATGACCAGCTGACGGACATGATACAAGATGAATGGAACAATCCAGAACGAAAATTCCAAGCTACAAGGAAATTTTCTAAGTCCTACCCCTTTCCCAAGGAACTGGTGGATAAGTGGACCAATCCTCCAATGGTGGATGCTCCCGTGTCCAGATTATCAAAATCTACCACATTGCCGGTAACTGACGCAGCGGCTTTTAAAGATCCGTTGGATAGACGGTTAGAGGGTTTTCTAAGAGCTATTTACACGTCTTCTGGATCAACCTTGAGACCCTGTCTCGCTTCAGCCTGGGTGTCCAGAGCTATTCAAGCATGGGCAGAATCTTTGGCCACAGACATTCAAGACGGAGTGCCCAGAACTGACCTACTGTCATCTGCGCAAACAATTGCAGAGGCATCCGCCTACCTCTGTGATACTACCCTAGATATTTCACAGATTACAGCCCGAACGTCAGCTCTATCCATAGCGGCACGGAGGACCTTATGGCTTAAAAACTGGTCAGCCGACCTGAGTTCCAAGAAATCCTTAACCTCACTGCCCTTTAAAGGTCAACGGTTATTTGGTGAAGAACTTGAGAAAATCATTTCACAAGCAACAGGGGGAAAGAGCACCTTCCTTCCTCAGGCAAAGAGTAGGTCTATGGGGACTGCTAGACGCGGAAAGTTTTTTCGTGGCCAAAGCGGACGTTACACACGCAAGTACAGCCCACCACGACGCTCACACTTTCGTAACAAGACCAACGATAAAACTCGCACCCCATGGAAGTCCAACAAAACTTTCACGAAACCCGCAGGCGATAAGTCTACCTCAGCCTGACGTGGCACCCCCTCCGGAATCGCTAGAACAAATAGGGCCATTCACATCCCAGGGGTGGCCAACATAAAAGCAGACTTTCTCAGCCGAAATCAAGTACATCCGGGCGAATGGGAACTTCATCCGGAGGCATTCATGGAGCTAGTAAACCTCTGGGGCTCCCCACAGATCGACCTCATGGCGTCCAGAGCCAATCGAAAGGTTCGAAGGTTCTTTGCTTGTTCCCGAGACGCAATGGCGGAGGGAGTGGACGCCATGACTCAGTCTTGGTCGTTCGACCTGGCATACGTCTTTCCTCCTCTTCCGATGTTGCCTCGAGTCCTCAAGAAGATCAGGAGATCAACCATCACGGTAATTGTGGTAGCTCCATATTGGCCTCGAAGAACATGGTTCTCCGATCTGCAAGAGATGTCCATAGAACAACCGATCCGACTACAACACAGACCAGATCTGCTCAGTCAGGGTCCAGTGACACATCCCAATCCCGGACTGTTCGCTTTGACGGGATGGCTATTGAAGCATCCATCTGGCGAAGAAAAGGGATAGCAGAAGATGTTATTTCTACTATGCTAAAAGCACGTAAACCCACGTCTTCCAAGTCTTATCACAGAGTGTGGCGTTCCTATTACAGTTGGTGTGAAGAGCTCAACCTGCCCCCTCTAGAACTCAGCATACCTAGAGTGTTGTCCTTTTTACAGCGTGGACTGCAGTTAGGTCTAAAACTCAGTTCATTAAAAGTACAAGTATCTGCATTGTCTGTCCTTTTTCAACATCGTCTTGCAACAGAGGATTCCATACGGACTTTTCTGCAAGGAGTGGCTCACGTCATTCCTCCATTTCAACCGCCCATTGCGGGTTGGGACCTTAATCTCGTGCTCGAGGCTCTACTTGACCCTCCCTTCGAACCCATGAGTTCTATTTCCGACACATGGCTCATTTACAAGACTGTGTTTCTAGTGGCAATCTCGTCAACCAGACGGGTTTCTGAACTGAGTGCACTATCCTGTGATCCGTCTTTTCTGGTGTTCCACAAGGACAAGGCAGTTTTGCGGACAGTTCCTTCCACATCAATCAGGAAATCATAGTTCCCTCATTATGTCCGGATCCCAATAATGACAAGGAACGACGTCTTCACAACCTAGACGTGGTCAGAGCACTCCGGTGGTACCTTGAACGGTCAAAGCCCTTTCGGAGATCTCAAGCTCTTTTTGTTATTCCTTCCGGACCTCGTAAAGGTTTACCAGCATCGAAAACTACCATCGCCAGATGGATCAAACAAACCATCTGTCAAGCCTACCTGTCAAAAGGTAAAACACCACCTCAAGGTGTCAAGGCTCATTCCACAAGGGCAATGGGAGCCTCATCGGCATGGCGCAATGCTGCCTCATTGGATCAGATCTGCAAAGCAGCTACCTGGTCCTCTGTTCATACATTTACTAAATTCTACAGACTCGACAAAACTTCGTCGGCTGAGGCCTCCCTCGGTCGCAAGGTTTTGCAGTCTATCTTCCACTAATTCAGTTAAATTTGGCTCGTCCCACCCTGCTGTTTTTGGGACTGCTTTGTTAAGTCCCCATCGGTCCCTGTGTCCCCCTAAGACGACAGAGAAAACAGGATTTTTTGATACTCACCGTTAAATCTGTTTCTCTGTAGTCATAAGGGGGACACAGGGCTTCCCGCCCTAGGACGAGCTGTTGACCTGATGGTCGTGTCCAGGATAATCCCTGGTTTTTCATTCTGTTATATGTTATCGTTCAGTTATACTGGTTACAAGATTTTTTGGAACAAACTGAGTGTTGAGCACTGTGTGCGGGGTTAAGCCAAGCACGGCACGCCCCTTAATTAATTGTTACCAAGTGTCCTGCCTCCTGGAGGGTGGAGCTTAACCCCATTGGTCCCTGTGTCCCCCTTATGACTACAGAGAAACAGATTTAACGGTGAGTATCAAAAAATCCTGTTATTGAATTCCCCTTAAAGCCCTCTTTTAACATTCTCTCTATTTGTGTGACAGAGAAACGTCAACTTCGAGGGCTACCTGCATTTCTTACTGATGTGGCAAAGAAAGAGTTGGAGACCCTGGACAGACAGATATCATCTTGTAATATTATCTATATCCCTTTGGTGAGACAACAACTGTAATTGTTAAGGTTTACTACCTACTAGAACCCTGTTTTCTTTGCATGCAAATCAATGTGCATCTTGTAGTTCTTGTTCTTTCAAAAGCTTAACATAACCATCTTAAAGTGCCCTATGTGTCCCCACCCTTAGTCTGCTTCTATCTTAATATATAAATCATAGTTATCAGATGGATAGCTAAATATATGTTTCAGTTGGCCTGCATATATTTGTTAATCTATGTAAATACTTAATGCAATGTCTTTCATACATAAATACTTAATGCAGCGTCTCACACCTTTATCTTCCACAGATTGGATTTCTTTTGTCCTTCCAACGTCTCCCCTTCATGGAGGACAAGAATGATTTTGAGATTGCTGGCCTGGAGTTTATGGTTAGAATCCTACATGCTACTTCTATATGAAATATTGTTCTGTAAAAAAAAAAAAAAAAAAAAAATATATATATATATATATATATATATATATATATATATATATATATATATATATATATATATATATATATGAACTTTCACCCATTGATACTCCTTTAAAAATCCCATAGAAATGAATGGTGAGTGGCGGTATTTCATTCTAGAGGACTGTGATCTCTAACTTCACTCTTTGATAAATATACGCCTATGTTCCTAATCTATGAATAAGCAAGAGTTCCATTGGCACTAAATCCAACTGGCATTCAATTAACCAATTCAACAGCTAGGTACAGAATTATCTGAGCTGCGACTGTCTACTGTAAATGCTCTTTTTAAATGTTTGGCTCTGACCCACTGTTTAAGTTATATTCAAATATATAGCTCTGGTATAGCATTACAAAACAGGGCAGCTACTTTTGCATCTTATTATTTAAGTTGTGTACTCCTTGCTGTTATCATACATGCATCATTTCTTTATAGTGTAACTTTCCCCCACTACAATTGTAAATGCTCTGATGAATTTACACAAAGCACATTACTCCCACAGTAGCGCAAGTAGAAATTTGACTAAATATGCAGAGTGCCAGGAAAATGCACATTTAAAAACAACAAATGTATGCCAAGTGTATCCCACAATAGAAACTAGTCTCAGAAATACATTGTGTGTAAATTATCAGATATACTATAACACATGTCACAAAGGGCAACTAAATCTCAGACATAACAGATGTAGCCCTTTATGTACCCTACATACCACCTGGGTGTACTCTATCTGGGCCCCCCACTAAAAGTTATAAAATCTACTACTCAGTTTGGCATTCATGCACATGGATGTTGCCTAAAAGCATGGACCTATGTGTTCCTTTCAAACTGTGCAGACATGTTTGTTTGTACCGAAGATGAATATTGTAGTGTTTGCACACAACAGTATTTACCATGTAACCTCAAAATATTATATCATAGGCTATGATATGATATTTAATGTTTTTGCACTGACTCGCACAAGATACTTGTTGTACAAAGGAATAGTAAGTGGCTCCTGTGAGCTTTAATAAGTAAAGTTCAAATGCAATATCCTTAGATTCGTTTTGTAATTTTACAAATTAATTTATACTGTATATTTTTGGAAAAGATGAAAAAAATAATGCATATTGAATTTAATGGTATTATGAGATTTTTTATTTATCCAAGGTGATCTATGCGAAGATCCAGTTACATAAAAAAACAGATATCCTCAATATCCGAAAATGATCAACTACTTTTGTAATGTTATTATTTTAATTTATAAGATATAAACATTTTTGTATCAGTTTTTGTTAGAAGGTCGACTGCATTACAGAAGTGCCCAGACCAGAGAGCTGGATTCATTATTTGGGGACCTCCATTGTGAAATCCGAGGTGAGCCGGATTACTATGTGTTTTCATTAGATGGGTGAGATGAGTGTGGAGGCAACACAGGAATAGCACAGTTTTGTGTAGAGATGATGACGGTGTTAGGAAGATGTTAGTGTTAGAAGTCAAAAGAATTATAGCACATTTAACTAACACCGTTGCCAACATTAGATTTTCTCTGTTTGCATTCTCTTTGGCTTTTGAGAACATTCGCAGTGTATGTATTAAAATTTCACAACTGCAAAGGTTTTTCTCCAAGTCATCTTGGGGGACACAGGGACAGTGGGGTATAGCTGATACATCCAGGAGGGCAGGACACAACAGTAGGAAAAACTAGTCCATCCCCTACTGGCTATTCCCTCAGGAGGATAGGATGTAAAATTTACTTCTCTTTATTATTTTGGTTGCTTGACACCTAGGGAATGCCCAGGCCCTCTACACAGAGCAGAGGTTTCCCATAGGCATTCCCAAACTTGGGACCTGTCTCCGGGGTCCCTAATATTCAAGACCACCCAGTCATTCAGGTCTCCCCTTTGTGTCATAGGTGGAGACTGACTGGCCGTAGGACAGAGGAGTGTGTTCAGGACACAGTGAGTATATCTGTGCTGCCTTCCCTCCTCATTTAACCCTCTCCCTACCACATACCCATGGGAGATTGGTAGCAGGGTTATTCTCTTAATGGGCCAATTTCCTACCCCCCTCGCAAGCTCTAATGCACTGCCTGCAAGAGTGGAGGGTTCATTGCATTGCAGCAAAGCACTGCCTGCCTCTATAAATTGGCCTGCTTACCTTCCAGAGTAAAGAGTGAGCGCACAGGGAAGAGCGCTAATTCTGGGATGGCAACGGTTTAAACAGCTCAGTAGGTGGCTGTTTATTGGAGACAAGGTTGTCTCCAATAAGATTAAGGGCTGCTGAGAGGGAACGCTGACGAGAACCGAGCCAATTAGGCTGGCACCATTCGGTTTTTGTTCTCGCGTGATCTCATTGCGTTCCTTCAGGCGTGGCCCCCATTTTGATTCCACATCAGTGAGTGGGGTAACGCTAGTAAAAGGCATCAGAATTTCGGTCTCTCTCAGAAACTCCCTTGCCTTTGGGTCCTCCTTTAGCCTGTGCCAGAACTCCCGCAGCCTCACAGCTACACTGCGGTTTCAACCCAGAGTGTGATATTACAACTCAGCTCACCTGGTTGCTCGGCTAGTACTTGGGGACGCTAGTAAGCACAAAGAGAGGCAGGCTACCGCAGTAAAGGCATTTTGTCTCTAACCTGGGGTTCTAGCACTGTAGACCTCAGACCAGTGGACATATTATATATTCATATATATATATATATATATATATATATATATATATATATATATAAAATAGTCTCTGTGATCCGCACTCCTATCGGCAATCCCTCTTGTACATACCCAGGTGCTGCTCCTGGGAAGTAATAGATACAAGAAAATGTGGTAGCACACTCCTGGGATTTCTTCAATAAAAAATAGTTTATTTCGACATGTTTGCAGTAATCAACGTTTCGGCTCGTGTCCAGAGCCTTTATCAAGATTACATAGCCATACAAAAATACTGATTAAATACATATGGCCCCAAAAGGGCGTGCCAAGTGTCACACACTAACCACCAATCACTAAATACCGTTAGACATCATCACTACATAATCCCCTTTAGGTTAATTGTTATTAAGACATTAAAGGGGACCCGTCGCCCAAAAAATTTATTCAAAATCCTATTTTATCACATTATTCAAGCAAAATGAACTTTAATTACACTATATAAATTATTTGAATCGTGCTTCCTTCAGTCTGGAATTTTAAAATTATAGCAAGCAGGCAGCAGCCATTTTGTGCACACTGTTATTAAGACAAGCCTTGGATCATCTCAGAATCTTGTTTCTGCACCAGAATGTGGGACCTGATGTCCATCCCCATGCCCTGGTTACACAATTAAATGGTTAAGAGATCAGGGGAATGTGTGGAGAGCAGTGACATCTAGGATGTGCTAAATGGAAAGTAAAAGTAATTGTCTGTCCTGCCTCTATGCCCATGGCATAGAGGAGTGGCAGACAATATTTGATTGACAGCTGAGAGTTTACAACAGCTATGAATGCTTTAATAAAAAATAGAAATTGGATTTCATGTTTAATTTGAAAATGACTTTTATTGTACAGATTTTTATGTCTGGGTGACAGGTCCACTCCAAGCCATTTAATAAATATAATAAATAATCCGTAAATACATCATAAATAATCCAAACAGTAAATAATAAATATTACATATTAAAATATATTCTGTTGAAATTGAGTTATACACTTCTCAGCTGCCAAAGGACTTTGTTATAAATGTAACTATTTTATCTCTGACTAAGGAAACAATTAAAGAAACATTGTTCAGTCAATCCTTTTGGTGTCATAGTGCCTAATCTTTTTATCCAATATGTTTCTCTTTGTAACAATAATTTTGATCTGTCACCACCCCTTTTAGGTTCTGGGACATGGTCAATACCTATGTATTTAAATGTAGGCAATCTATGTCCCTTGTCAAGGAAATGTTTAGCGACTGGTTTCACCGATTTTTTGGTACCGATGAAATTCTTCCATTTCACGCTGGATCAAGCAAGCAATTCAGCGAGCATATGTGGAACGTGGCAAAACGCCACCAGCTACACTCACAGCCCATTCTACTAGGGGGATGAGTACGTCTTGAGCGTTCAGGAACCAAGAATCAGCAGAACAGCTGTGCAAGGCAGCTACGTGGACTTCTGTCCATTCAGTCTCAAAATTCTACCATTCTGATACCTTTGCGGCTTCTGACACACGCTTTGGCAGAAAGGTGATTCAAGCCACAGTGGTCACTTCCACTTAAGCCTCACTCTCCCGCCTGGAGGAATTAGGAGACAGCTTTGGTACGTCCCCACAGTCCCCTGTGTCCCCCAAGATGACTTGGAGAAAAGGAGATTTTGTATACTTACCGTTAAATCTTTTTCTCTTCAGTCACTTGGGGGACACAGGTCTTCCCTCCCTGGACTGAGGCTCTCATTTTTCCATCAGACATGTTACGTCTAGTACTAAGTTGTTACGGTTGATAAAATTTTTCCTGTTGGAACAAACTGGTCTAAGCTCCGCATGCTGGGGGTATAGCCAGTAGGGGAGGGGGTTGTGTCCTGCCCTCCTGGATGTACCAGCTATACCCCACTGTCCCTGTGTCCCCCAAGTGACTGAAGAGAAAAAGATTTTGTAAGTATATAAACTCTCCTTATTTTCAACAAAATATTTAACGAAAACTCCAGAGCAGGCGTTGAAGCTAACCTTTGCTTAGCGATAATGAGTAATATTCACCAGCAAATGATTTTACAATGCGAGCAGCGCTCAATATTTGCAAAAACGCCATTTCAAACAAAGCTTGTGATTTTAATTATATTCCCCCTATAGAGAATATAGTGGAAGACCATATGTAAATGCCTTATCATTATGTGGGAAGTTTTAATTGAGTAGTTCACATTTAATCTAACGTTTAGACTTACTAGGCAATGATATTAGGCAAAAATTTGTGCTTTTTTTCATTATTTAGGTTTCTGTCCAGCAGCTTTCTAGTTTGGAATTTCAGTTGCTAGCTGGTTGTCCAGTTTTGAATTAAAGACTATTAAAGATTGCTTATACTGTGATAAATTATAGAGCATACTAAAAGTGAACTACCACCTTCTGTCGTACAAAAATACAGAATCGTCCTACTACTGTGTATATTCAGAAAGTTCTGTGGAGAACACATCACATCGTGATTATTGTATAGCATGAAAGAAGTGTTAGATTTAACAAACAGGGTCCACAATACATAAGATCACAAATAGAATATTAGAAGTCACAATTTACTTTTCCCTAGTAACCTCATGTAGGCCTACAGGAATTCTCTTACTCTTAAAACCCATGTCCTTCTCCAACCTTACACATTAATCTATTAACCTCTATACACAGGCCAAGAAACAGCGCTGTGTGGCAGTAGCATAAGGCATCAGCCACTGTTCAGATAACTTCTTATTTCCTTATTACCTTTTAACCCTTTAAAATGTATATTTCTCAAACATATATTTTTAAATACAGTAACTGTACATTCTTTTATACCTTGTATCTCACTTATTGTGGCCCTTTAAGTCCATTATCTATTGCAATGGTTTGTCTGTGTGACAGTTGTTATGTACCATAATGTACATTGCAGAGGAATATAGATGGTGCCACTACAAAAATAAATATAATTAGGGTCTGTGCCTAGGGTGGCACCTTTTGTGGCATGGCCCACGGTTGCCTATATATATATATATAAAAAAAAAAACACTTGAAAGAAAATGTCCCTGAAGAGCTGGAGGATTGATCGGTGCATGCACATACTCCCTTGATGAGAATTTGACATTTCACACGTGTTATTCTCTTTCCTCCAGATCAAGAGACAGTGATCATGTACCAGCTGCAGACTTTGACACTGGAGAAGTCTGCAGTTTTTCAATATGTCACAGAGTACACAGGACAACTGGATGCTCTCCTTGCAATGGCAGTTGTTGCTCGTGAGAATGGATACACCCGTCCCCGATACACCATGACTAACACCATCTACATTAAGGAGGGGAGGTACGCACCAGCAACACCTGTAAGGGTCTACTTCTGTATACTTCAGTATCAATTTTTTCCATTTGTTTTAGTTGCATTAATCTTCATGGTTATTTATATGAGACTAATTCTATAACATAGTCTCACACATTTCAGTTCGTGGGTAGGTTCTGGAGGGGCACAATCGGCACAAAAGCCAAACATAGAGAGTAAGGAGGCCACAGTGTGGCCACCTTTTGATTGTTAGAATTGTTTGAGCAAACAGCCTGAATGATCAGAGCATTAGGATGTGAAGTATTATGCAGTGGCTGATGTCGTGTATATTCATGGTCCATAGATATTAGTCAGTATTTGCAGGCACACGTACTAATATTCTACAACGCTCATTCATATAATATTATACATTTATTATACATTTATACATTTATCTTTAGCCTTTCAGATATGGAAATCTCATGCAGAGAGTTTATCTTTGGGCTAGTTTTACTATCTTTTCCTCTACAAACAGTGAATCAACAAAACCAAAAAGTGCTGAATTGGAACTATGGCAGTTTAGTAGGTGGCATTTCTGCCTTGCAGTGCTGTAGTCCTAACCTCAATTCTATCTACAATGAGTTTGCATGTCTTTGTGGGTTTCCTCTGGGTTTTCCAGGTTTCCCTCACACTACAAAAAAAAACAGTTAATTGGTTCCTGAAAACACTGGGCTTTGTGTGTGATTGTAATAGGGACCTAAGAGATAGCTGGGATAGGGACTACTGTGTATAATGTATAATGCCTGTAGAGTACTGCATAATGAGGCAGTGCTATACCAATAACATATTATTATTATTATTATTATTATTAACATGTATTTATATAGCGCCAACATATTCCGCAGCACTGATAATTTTGTAATTTAATTTTCTTATTTGATTTTTAAATTGCTTTTTATTTAAATAATAGGTAAAAAGTATGTTCAACACATGCCCCATTTAATGAGTTTATGTTGAATACAGGTGTATACTTACATTCATTTATATTTTTTTTGTGTTTTTTGAGGCATTAGTTATTTTGACAGTTTTAGACTACTAGTATCAAGCAATATCTTTCTATGCACTTCCTGTGTTCAGTTAACCCATGGATTGCTGAATCTCAGTTGAGGCAAAAGCATTAGCAGTATAAAAATGCATACATCTCAAAAACCACTAAAATAGAAAGCACAGTGATTCATTTTATTAGTTATTTTTTGGGTTTGAATACCCTTTAATGCAAAAACAGCCAGACTATGCTGATTAAAGATTAGTTGCCAAGCCCTCTTTTTTTCTTATAGACATCCTCTCATGGTATTTTGCTCTGGGACTTTTGTTCCAAATTCAACTCACAGTAAGCAGAATGAGCAAAGAATAAAGATCATAACTGGGCCAAACTCTTGTGGAAAGAGTGTGTATCTAAAACAGGTAAGAAAAGGCAAAATACTTGGAAAACCAGAAAAATTAAGCGATGGAAATAAGTAGACAGCGGCATTAAATGATAGGAAGTACAATATTAAAAAAACATCTTCCTATAGTACAATATCCTGTCTTTGCTATAGTAATTTGATGTTTATAAAGTACAGGAAAATAGCTGGCCTGCCACCATTGGGCATTTTGTTGCTATCTTAATCTGCTTTATTTTGTTGCTATCTTAATCCACTTTATGTCAAATAACTAGCCATTTCCTTCAGTCATAGTGCAATCTCGATATTTTGGATACATTCATATGTATCCCTAAGTATTAATGACATAGAACCATTTAGAAAATAACAATTTGTGAAAATAATGAATTACAGGAGGGGGCAGCAGCAAACTACAAATAGCCCTGATGCTGCTAGCAATTCCTATGAAGGTGTGGCTAAATAATACTGTGCCCTGAAACCACTTAAAAATAGCTACTCTTGCAGATTCAAATCTCTCATCAGATTGTGTGACTGAGACAGGCATTGATTTTGTAAATTTTTGCAAAAAAAATAAATGCATTTTGGTATTTGTGCCGTTATAGCCAAACAGCTGAGCACCGGACAACTGCTGAGTGCAAACGTGTATACTTTATTTTAAAAGTAATAACAAAATTGCTGAACGCTACCTTTTACGCTAGACTTCCTGCGCCACCTCAGACCTGGCGAAGCGCAATAGAGTAGATAGGGATTGTTTCCAAAAAAGTCCAATTTTTTTCTAAGTCCCAAAAAACGCTGGCGTGTTTTCTACATGATGGGTGATAGGCTGAAAAAGATTGAAAATTTTTTTGGGGCTCCCCTCCTTCCCCCCTACATTTCCTGACTCATGGCAAATTAATTAAATGAAATCTTCATCAATCACTGTTTTTTTTTAAATAAATTAAATACAACTTTCCAATGTATATTAATTAAATGTATCTTAAAACAATGTAGCAGAAGTCAACTTACTATTAAGCTGGCCATAGATGTAAAGATTTTGAAAATAACTTTTTGTTATCGTGAGACCACAATTATCTGAAAACGATCATTTAAATTTACGATTTTTCCATCAACTAAAAAGACCATTTCAAGCAATATTGCCAGGAAAACTGAGGGTAGCTGCCTGCTTGGCCCTGCAAACATAGATGGATTGCACTTGGGAAATCGTAAAATGCACGATCATATGATTCCCACTAACCTCACGATAATTTGATGGATTGGTCGGATTGCACTGAAATCGATCGTTCACCAACAAACATTTTTTGCATCTATGGGGACCTTAGACTTAGAAGAGAACTAACTGCTTCTCCAAGAGTGATAACAAAACAACAAAGATGGATAAATCAGTGACTCCCAAACTGTGGGACTTGCCCTGATGGGGGGACTGGAGCAGTATGAAAGTTAAGATTGAGTGACATATGTGGAGAACATTTAATTAATAATCTAAATGTAGTTGAAAAGTTTCATTTGATTGCTTTGTCTTTCAGTTCAGTGAAAAAAATATTTGTGGGTGGACAAAGAAACAGGGTGTCACCTAAAAAAATGAATTAGTCTGGTGATGATAATGTAGTTCAGATATAAATTTATATAGGTTAAATAAATAGTCCAAAATGCGGTGCTTAAGATTTGGTTGAAGGTAATTTCATTATGTTTTACCATGGAGCTAAGTTGACACACACACTGTAAGGAAGTATGTAAGGAAGATTGTTGCTCTCATTTGTTGTTAAATGATAATGTTTTGCTATATTGCCTTATTCATCTCTCTTTATCATTTACACATTCTCTTTTAAAATAATGCATTCTCTTGTACCTTTTTTCTGTAGCCTTCATTACTGTTTTTACTATGTATTTTTAGCTTTCATTTATTTCCTACTGAAAATATTGTGTTTTATAGGTTGGCCTCATAGTCTTTATGTCTATGATTGGAAGTTTTGTTCCAGCTGCAGAGGCAGAAATTGGACCAGTTAATGGGATCTTTACCCGTATTCAGACTCTTGAATCTGTGTCCCTTGGTCTATCCACTTTTATGATAGATTTGAATCAGGTATGCAGAATTCTGTTTAAGCCCTTTTCTTACCACCCTCTTTGATCTTGCTCTCTAAGTGTTTCCAGACAGCATGCAGCATGGGATAGATCAAAAAAATCTGAAGGCATAGAATAAATGGTACTGGCAGTTAGGTTCTTGACAGTCTTTGCTCTGTAGATTCAACAATCTTTGCCAAGCTGCTAAGGCATGTGGGCGATTTATATCCTTTGTCTATTTGCTAACAACAGAACTGTTAGAACCTGTTTCCCATTGACTATGCATTTATCATTTTGTGAATTACTGTCTCTAATTTTACAGTCTGATTTTGTTCTGCTCACGAAAGACATCAGAAGATGCCCTTTCCCATCTCTTTCCTGAGCAAAACAACATCAGAACACTTCTTGTTTTTATTCTGAAGGTATATCTCTTTGACTGTACATTTATAGGAACTGACCAGCAGGTGGCATTGTTGTTACAAATGAATTTTATTGGCAGTTAAAAACTTAAATAGTTATCATGTAAATTACAAAAATGCTTAGAAAAGCACCCTAAATCATTTTACATTCAGTTTTCTTTTCCTTTATTATTACTGTTAATTGTATTAATTTCAGCATCTATATATCTACTTTCTTAGGTAGCAAGAGCAGTCAATAATGCAACTGAAAAGTCACTGGTTTTGATTGACGAATTTGGTAAAGGGACTAACACGGTAAGAGATCATTTACACTCTGCTCTGAGTACAAAAGGTGCATTTAGTTGAATTATGACAGTTCACAGTTAAAGCAGCATATATTCTTGAAGCATGAAAACCTAATTTTTGCACACCTCCCATAATTTTCTAGAATGCAGGATGTAATTTTGGTTTAAAATTGCAATATCAAAAAATATAGGGTAGGTTATACTTTTCATTGGCTAACTTAGTTCATTGCAATATGTTGGACTATGCCTTTATTTTACGTAAAACTTTATTGGGACAAAAATAGCCAACAATATTCAACTCAGACTTTTGCCCATACAGTGTTTTAAAAGGAAACCCAAAGGCAAGTTTTTTGCATACACATCCTACAAGATATTAAAGTGGACCTGTCACCTATACATAAAAAGCTGCATAATGAAAGTCCTTTGCAAATTAAATATGGAACCCCAAAATTTCTTTTCATTAAAACATTCATACCTGTTATAAAGGTGTTTAAATATCTAAACTGTCAATCAAATATTACCTGCCCCACCTCTATGCCTGTGGAATAGAGGAAGGGCAGTCAATTACTTTCACTTTCCATGCAGCACTTCCTAGATGTCACTGCTCTCCTCACATTCCCCCTTCCCTCCTCAGGCTCTATAATTGTGTAGGGCACTGCACATGGATATTAGGTCCCTCATGCATACACAAGATTTTGGTGCATACACAAGATTTTGGGGTGATACACAATTTCCCTTAATAACCGTGTCCACAAAATGGCAGCCGCCTGCTTGCTGTTATTTCCAAGGCAGAAGTAAACAAAATTTAAATAATAAATACAGTGTAAGTAAAGTTTATTTTGCTCAACTAACATGATAGAAAAGAATTTGAAATTATTTCTTAGGGTGACAGGTCCCCTTTAAAGAGAACTTCGGGTGAGATCAAATTTAGATAAAACCAATTAATGACCTGCTACCACCATAATGTGTTAGATAGAACATGATCTTGTTGGATAAGGAACAGGCAAACAGCTCTCTTCTCCTTTGGTGCTGTGTTAAGCTGGCCGGCCTGACATGAAGATCCATACTTCTGGCAAGGTCACCAAACAAATGGATCTTTCACTGATATACCCACAGTAAGCTGAGTTAGTATTGTACTCAATTGATGATTGGATCATAATTGGAGCTATGTAGGTCATCGAGATGTGAGTTGCATCAATGCACAGATGCAGCCCTCAAAACAATGAAAAATTCAAACTTGCCCGATAGTTATCCGAAGGACCAAGTCAGCAGCTTTTATTGTCATGTGCATGGCCACCGTTACTCTACAGGGTAGTGTGGCCAGTGCATATGTAGATTACCTCAATTTTAACAAGAATATACATGCTATTTACTGTATAATGAAGACTGAATTCTATTTTTGTAGCCAGGAACCATTTAATGCAGTTATTGTCTGTCACTGGATTAATTTGCACCAAAATGTTTTTAGGTGGATGGTCTCTCTCTGTTAGCTGCTGTCCTCAGGCACTGGATAAATATGGGATGTCAGTGTCCTCATATTTTTGTGGCCACCAATTTCCATAGTTTGGTAAAGCTTAAGATACTGCCTGACAGCCCAATTTTACAATATCAGGTAAGATTTATAGAAATAAGTAAACTGACCTTTTCTTGGAGGCACGTTTAATGCCTATTTTGTAAAACAAGGGAAGAAGTATTTTTTCCCCATTAAAGCAAACTTGGCAGCAGTTTTAGTTCTTGAGAATGATACCAATTATTATGTGTTTATATAGTACCAACACAATTCTGCGTGATTTGCATCATTCAAATCAGTCCCTGCCCCAGTGGAGCTTACAATCTGTGGTCCCTATCACATTCACACACAGTGAGGTCAGTTTTGTCATGTGCTAATTAATCCGCCTGTATGTTTTTGGAGTGTGGAAGGAATCTGGAATACACAGAGGAATACCCATGCAGACATGGCAAGAACATACAAACTCATTTGAAGGGCTCAGGACCCCAGTGCTGCTCCACAAAATACTTGTAATATAGTATTCCAGGATTCCACCTCTACATATCCTGTATATGGATACATAAATTATTATGGATATCATATCTCCCTATAACTTCACATTACATAGAGATAATATTTAATGTACTGTATGTCTCAGAATTCCAGCACCCGCTGAGGCTGCCTTATGTGTCTGATTAGTTGAGAAGCAGAAAAGTGCTTTTGCTGAGTTCAGCTCTTTGAAAATGTAAAAAAACGTGAGTTTTATTTCTCCCTATTTTATAGCCAAATGAGACTAATTTTACTCTCATGCTATTATTGTTTTCCCTTTCAAATTGTCATCAGCATGTTGGAGTTTCCCATTAGTTTTCCCAGGTGGCAATCTGAGCATTTCATGCAAATGCTATGTCCATTGATTTGACTGGTTTTCACTGTCTTGGTAAATGCATCTTTTGCAAATGTAAAAAACTTAAGCTGTGGGGAAAATAAATTTTGCTGGTGATAATTCTGAAGAAATATTCTCGATTAGTGAACGTGTCCCTTATTGTATGACAACAAACAGATGTGGCAGTAGGGGGTTGCAGTTGTTACTCATAAGACCGCAATAATACATACACTATTTGGTTTGGATAGAGGATCTAATGTGAAACAGTCATAGGGATGATTATTTTAATTCACTGCATGTATAACTGTCCCTTCTTGTTGCTAGTGACATTATTACTTTTTTTGCTCTGCAGACTTTAGAGTGGTGTCTGGATGGAGAGGAGCTAGTTTTCTTTTACCAGATGAAGGATGGTGTCTCTGAAGCTAGCCAGGCAGCTAAAGTTGCAGCCCTGGCAGGTTTGCCTACAGGTATTATCAAAAGAGCAATAGAGGTAAGTCTGACTACTGGCACCCACTCTTGCACAATAGAACTTGTACATGTTTTATTGATCAATAATAGGGATGCACCGAATCCACTGTATTGGATTCGGCCAAACCCCCGAATCCTTCACGAAAGATTAGGCCAAATACTGAACCGAATCTCGGGTGGGAAGGGGAAAACATTGTATACTTCCTTGTTTTGTGAAAAAAGTCACACGATTTCCCTTCCCACTCCCTAATTTGCATATGTAAATTAGGATTCAGATTCGGTTCAGCCGGGCAAAAGGATTCGGCCGAATCCTGATGAAAAAGGTAGAATCCTGGCCAATAACAATGATATGCTGCTTAATATACTTTTTTAATTTAAAAAGCTGGTGGAAGCAAGCAGGGCTGGATTTTGACTGCAGCCACCCCTAGGCCATGCAGTCCTAGCAACCGACCATGGCCCGGCCATGCGGTCCTAAAGCCAGCACCCGCAAAACCCCTTGCGAGCACACCCGCCGGAGCACTGGGGAACTGTGCATCCAAGTTTTTAAGGATTCCCCAAGGGGAAAACTTATATATTTCAAGAAAAAACATGACATTGCGATCTGCGCTGGATAATCCATTAAATTCAGGTTTTAGTCTGATAATCCAATAAAGTCAAGTCTTCGCAGTGACAATTTCATAAGGTGGCATTCGGAGTATCAATCATACGATTCAAATTGATGCTCGATTTTGTCGCAGTGTTTTCTCTCTTTGACTTTTTTAAGAAAAATTATTGATAAATGAGTTTAGTTCGTGGATGGCAATTTGGTCAATTTTGTTTTAATGAAAAACCGAGATTAATTTGAGTTTTCGTAAATAACCCCATGTGCTTCAATTTAAAATTCCTGTTGTGTCATCCATATGTTTATTGGCTTTCTGCAAAGTCATCTGCCCATGAGACCAAAGCAGGCAGACTGAAGTGCTAAATATGTTGAAGCATTAGTTTTTGTTTTTCAATTCATTACTAATTATAGCAAATATTGGGCTACATTCAATTCAGTGAAAAAAAGGTTTATCACGGTAAAACACATGGACAAGATTCAGTTTGAGATGCCATTCAATTCAGTAAAATGTATCTTACCGTTTATCACATGAACACTCAATTGAAGTCTATGAGAAAAAAACAGAAACTGAATTTGGAGAAAAGTCTTTTCTTCACTAATTGCTTGTCCCTGACAAGTGATAAACCATGAGATAACTTTTTCTCACTTGAATCTGGCCCATTGTGTTATAGGGGGCTTGCATCTTCAAGTTCAGTTGACATATCAGAACATTAGAACTTCCTAATAAAAATTCCCTTTGTTAAATAAATACCACTTAATTTACTTGTGTCGCCTTATAAAATAACCTACTGTAGATTATATTCAGATTCTTGCCTTTTGCCCCATACAGGTTTCAGAATTGTTCCGGACTGGACAAGCCATTCAGTGCCTAAATCAAACGAAGATGGACAAAAAAATGGAAAAGTGAGAATATAAAGACTGGGATTAATTTCCTTGTTCTGGATGTGTTGAATTATTTGTCCTGAAACAATTTGTCCTTTTCTAATCTACAATCTAATGTAATCTACAAGTAGCTCTAAAATTAGGGCTATACTTGCCACCATGGCCAATGTCCATCAATTCTTTATTGTCCAGTGAATCTAAGTGAATGTCATGAATTATTCATAGAAGGGTTGTATAAGCTATATAAAAAAAACGTTTCTTCTTCACAGGGAAGGGAAAAAGGAAAACCTTTCACATATCACATACATCACACAATGCCAAGAACAGGATGACCTGTCTATAGTGTCTTTCCACTTAAAGGGATACTTTCATGGGAAATATATGGGTTGTTTTTTTTAAACGCATCAGTTAATAGTGCTGCTCCAGCAGAATTCTGCACTGAAATTCATGTCTCAAAAGAGCAAACAGATTTTTTTATATTTAATTTTGAAATTTGACATGGGGCAAGACATATTGTATGTTTCCCAGCTGCCCCAAATCATGTGACTTGTGCTCTGATAAACGTCAGTCACACTTTACTGCTGTACTGCAAATTGGAGTGATATCACCCCTCCAGCAGCCTAGCAACAGAACATTTGTAATGTAACCAGATAGCAACTCCCTAACTCAAGATAACAGCTGCCTAGTAAAATCCAGGTCCCATTGTGACACATTCAGTTACATTGAGTAGGAGAAACAACAGCCTGTCAGAAAGCAGTTCAATTCTAAAGTGCTGGCTCTTTCTGAAAGCACATGACCAGGCAAAATGAACCTAAGATGGTTGCCTACACACCAATAATACAACTAAAAAAATACACTTGCTGGTTCAGGAATGAAATTTTATATTGTAGTGAATTATTTGCAGTGTAAACAGTATAATTTAGAAATAAAAAATACATCATAAAAATCATGACAGAATCCCTTTAAATAAAACAAGCCCTTCTACGAGGATCCTCTGACACCCTTACTTCTCTCACAGCTTTCCTCTCACAAAGCCTCCAGTGCCACTGTCATATGAAAATACACTAGCAGTGCCATTAACTGTTGAGGGGCCTCTTCTCCTTTTTAACTGTTCACCTATTTTTTCAGTCATGTCCAAATACAGTGTTCAAGCTTCTCCCAGCTGTCTCATTACAGCCTGCAGGTTCCCAATTAACCTACACCTGAATGCTTAGTTTCTACCAACTACCTCCTTGTCGGGCCAAAGACTGACCTAACCAGCTACCTAACAACCTCTTAGGTGCTTTTGATACATTATGCTCCTACTTTCCCTAGTCCTAGCTGTGCACAGCATTTCTTGCGATTTGGCTCAGCTACTTGTTTTGCTATCAGGTTAAAAGAAAGTGCCTAGGTTGTGCACTTCCTTATAAGGCTCTTGTAGGGGAATATCCCTGCATGCAAACCTTAAGGGTTGGTGCCACCAGCTAGCTGAACTTAATATTACCCAACCATTTACACTTCCAAAATTTCACCCACTTACACACTGTCAATGGTAAATTGTCTAGTAGTGTAATTGTTCTCACACTTCATTGAAGTGTTCCTGAAACTGAGAGGTCAACCTCACTTGTGAGAAATGTTTATAATCCTGGTGAGGCTTGATTGGACTCTCAGGCCCTTATACTGGGGCAGTAGCTGCTTCTATTTTTTTGTAAACAATTTCTGATTTTATATTCAAATAGTATATTCTTTCACATTCTGAAAAGGCTTGTTTATGGACAGCATTTTTTAATAACTTTCCTTGCCATTGTTTAGAAGGAACACATGGCACAATTACCATTTTACTGGCAGACTTGCACAACATTGGTTTTAGGGATTATGCAATAATACATTGTTTAGTGTTTAGATAAGTGCTATTGAGCAATATTGATTAAAGTTTTAATTATTATTTTATTATCTTTATTTATTGTTCATGTGCTCTGTTATGGTAATGTGTAAAGTATTCTTCTTTAGCATCTAAAAGTGGTTTATCACCTAGTTCTATAAACTTGTATAAATCTTTCCATGTCGCAGTTGTTATCATACTGTAGACACAGAAATGTATGTTACTTGTAAGTCTCTTAACCATTCAGATGTCTAACGTTAAATGCTGTGGTATATGATCACTTTGTAATATTTTGTTTTCAGCTCCACTTTCTTTACATTCATTTGTGACATGGAGCTTAGCTAGCTCAGTTATTATTCTATCTTTAGGCATGTCACAATTCTATTAGTCCTTCCTACTGTGCATGAAATCTAGTTTTCATTCTGTTCTCAGGTGCCAGGATCTGGTATCTCGTTTCCTCGGTCTAGACCTTGACGATCCCCAGCTTGATGTGGAGAAATTTATGGCAAGTGAAGTCCTACCCTTGTCTTCATCAGTTTTATAAACTTCATTACTATGAAACCTTGTTCTTTCTGCATCTTTTGTTGCTTGTACTGGCTTCAAATGAGATGTCAAAATAAACAAAATGTTAATGACTATAATGGTTTTCAGGGTAACTCTGTTTTTTCAATGATTTAGCACAGATTTTCTACTTAACTGATCCTTTACAAATACACATATTATTATTATTAGGTCATTTTGCTTTATTATAGGAACAACACTTTACCCCCGACAAGCGTATTGTACATTTGGCTGATGGTAACTAATCCCAGCCCTGCTGACTTTGCTGGCCCACTTTATACCCTATTGTGTGACAGATTTGCAGCACTGAACTCACTATGCACTTTACAGAGAAATACTGTATATTTCTTTGCTTGAGCAATCAAAAAGCAGTCCAAATTACTTTCTCTTCTTTAACAAGATGACAACTTTACTGTCTGTACAACGGGAGGCAGTCCTCTTATTTCCAAAGGTGCAGGTTTGTACATAACTGCACAGTAGCACAGGTGGCATAGTTCTTCTGACAGGTCAATTTGTTATGTTGATTGATTCTTCTAAGAATATTCAGAAACATACACTTGTAGGGTGGAATGATAACACGGTTGGGAACTAGTTCATTACTGTATCATAAAAACTGTGGTTACAGAGGAATTATTGTAGAAAGGTAAAGAATTTCCACGCAGATGGAATATAATGTGGGTGTGTACTCTCTAGTACAGGTGTGGTCATAATAAAAGTCAATTGCAAGGGGTTTAAAAATATGAATGTGCTGTGTAGACCATCCAGTCTTTAAATCTGGCCTTGAATGTTGCTTCTAATGAAAATGTTTTAAGATGTTACATTGTGTTATATTCAGTGAAATGTTTAAAACATTTTCACTGCCATGAATACACTAGAGACATGGATATCCTGTAAATTATATAGTGAATAAAGTACCCCCTCTTGTAAAATATAAGGATATTATAAATAACCGAGGAGTCTCATGACCATATAAAAACACGAGGCCGAAGGCCGAGTGTTTTTATACAGGTCATGGAACTCTGAGGTAACTTCCAATATCCTCATATTTTGCAACTGGGGGTACTTTATTTATTATAATACGCGAGTTTTAGGGAGTCATGTGACAGAAATTACATCAGAACTAACCGTTTATAACTGATGACATCAGAACTCACCGTTTATAAGGATATAATTTACAAGATATTCATGGCTTTTGTGTATTATGTCCTTATAATACACAAAACCCATGAATATCTTGTCAATTCTATCCATATAAACGGTGAGTACTGATGTCATCAGTTATAAACGGTGAGTAGTGATGTCATTTCTGTCACAAGACTCACTGAAACTTGTGTATTATAATAAATAAAGTACCCCTTGTTGCAAAATATGAGGATATTAGAAGTTACCTCGGAGTTCCATGACCTGTATAAAAACACTCTGACTTCGGCCTCGTGTTTTTATTTGGTCATAAAACTCCTCGGTAACTTATACTATCCTTATAAAAGAGGGGGTACTTTATTCACTATATAAACGGTGCTTAGTGATGCCATCGGTTATATAATCAGAGCTTAGTGACGTCATTTCTGTCACATGACTCACTGAAACTTGTGTATTATAATAAATAAAGTACCCCCTGTTACAAAATATGAGGATTTTAGAAGTCACCATGGAGTTCCATAACCTGTATATGGTCATGGAACTCCTCTGTATAGGGCCGGAACTAGGGGTAGGCAGAGTAGGCAAGTGCCTAGGGCACAAAGCTTGGGGGGCGCCAGGCACGTACCTTCTCTGCTTCTTCTACCCCCTAGTCTGGTCCCCGGTCGCAGATGTACCGGCGTGTGTGTGCGCACTGTTCCCTTGCATCTTTTCTGCTCATGCGCAATTCCGTCTTTTTTGCGCATGCGCGCATTTGGTTCTTTTGCACATTTCATGCATGCGCGTCTGTGGGCGTTATGCTCGGCCAGGCTGCCTAGGGCACCTGACCGGGTTGGCCCTGCACTGCCTCTGTAACTTATAATATCCTTATAGTTTATAAGAGGGGGTACATTATACACTATATTATATACTGTATATCCCCACTCAGAGATACAGCTCAACAACACAATTTGGACACAGCCCTGTTTAACTCCAAACTTGGATCCCTGTTTAAGTTACAAACCAAAAATGCAATTTCTAACCTAAACACAATATTATGCAAATAAAGTACAATGCTTTTGCATGCTGCAGTGGGCCCAAGACTGTGTAGTCGTCCTTCTGGATTACAATAGATGCAATATCACTTACAGAGAATCCATCAGAATCCCAGCACAATTTGGAAGACTATGGACGGGGGACATTTGTTTTTTTTTTAACTTGTTTATTAATGACCTTGAGGTTTTCATTGTTAGTTCTGTCTATTTTTGCTAATGATACTAAATAGTATAAAAGTTCCAATCAGGGTTCTGTGTTACTACTGGAAATAATTGCCCGTTCTGTTGTGCCATATTGTATGAAGATTAAGGAACTGAACAATTAACTCTGCCGCAGGATGACCCGCAATTCAACAAATTTTACCTTTCTCATGCTGTTTTGTTTAAATTTTTCTTGTTACTGTGTGATTAACACAATGTATGAACAATTAATTACTATTGCTGTTTTTTATGTGTACCTAGTAAGCAAGCCCCAGCCACAAACATCACCTACTACAACCAACACAGAGAAAGTGAAAGAAATTGGTTTTTGTGTTAAAGTAGCAATTTAGTGGTTGAATTTTCCCATTCTATATTGGGATTATATAATTAAGTGCAAGAGAGATGCCAGTAATTATTTCATAAAGCTCAATAGTCCTGACTGTGCATAGCTGTGAATTGCAGAAAATGATATACTCCCCCAAGTACATTATATATCAAGTCAGTACAGCGCATGCAGAGTCCATGGTCAGATTGTTAATGAGAAGCTTCACCCCTGACCCATGACAGCTGCCACAGCTGCTTTGTGTGAGTTTTCTCTCTTGCACTTGCATGTTACTAAAAACACTGCAAAGCATTTTGTGTGTAACTGTAACATGCAAAGCACATGAAATCCTGAGGTCATGGGGCAGGACCTCAGTGCAACAAGCTATTATCTCTCACTTATTTGGCTCTCTGGTCTTTGTTAGTCTCTATTGTATTCTGTATTGTGATTGTTAACTTTATCTGTGCACAAAACTTTATTTGATTCAATATATATGTAAAATTGATAAGCAAAAATATTTACATGAATACATTCATATATCTTTATATATTTAAAGTAAGCACAGTTTGAGAAAAAGTGGTTGGTTATGCATGCTTGCTGAAAAACTGACAGGTGAAAGGACTGGAATGGCAATGTATGCGGGAGGAGGGCAAGGGAGACAAAGGGGAGAGGGGACACTGGGGGTGGAGTGGTGAGACAAAGGACCAAGAGAGCAGAACATCTCTGGTTCTTACTGCCCCAGTCCTTTATGTCTAAAGAGACATCACAGATGTGACAATGTTTCTTACCAGTGAAAGAGGAAAAGCATGCAACTGAGAGAGAAGCAGAGACTTAGCAAGAATCACAGAGAGATTATACATAGAGGGAGGGAAGAGAGAGACGGCTGCGTACGAACCAAGAGACGAAAAGACAAGAAAGGAAGAATGCGGGACATCGTGTGAGACACTAGTGAGAGAGAGTTATTGGAGTGGAGAGACAGCAGCACAGAAGAGAGGGATACGAGCGAGGAGATTTGATAGAAAGGGAAAGTGAACAGTGTAAGTATAGAAAGAGAAAATATCACACAGAAAGGGGAGGGACAGAAAGTATGCCATAGGTGGAAGGCAACTGTAAAAGTCAAGTGAAATGAAAAACTAGTAAAAGAGATATCAAAAGAAACAGGGAAAATATTGGGAATATCTCAGCAGAAGTCAGTTAGACAATTGTAGGGTTAAATGAGAACTAGAATTCAGGGCATAGTCAGAATAATATTAGTGAGAGAGAAATGTTAGGTTGGCACAATAAATAGATGAGAAATAGGCAAAAATTGCAATAGAGAATGCTAATATGAACTGCTCAGTAGCAGTAGTAGAGAGTTATCCATAACAGCATTTTACATATCTTTAGAAAATTCTGAAACATAGTAAGGGCAATAGGCACAGGAATCCAGATAGATAAAAGAGTAAGTAACAAGGTTATTATGAGCTCTCTGCTCCTTCCTTGTCCACCTGCTCCAACTCTTGCTTCTATGCCTTCCTCCTTCTCCACCTCAGTCCCATGTCCCTCACTGCAATCCTGCCCATCTCGGGGATTCCTTCACAATCTTCGAATTTTGTACCGGATCCTGGAGGAGGAAGGGGGCGGACAGGTACATGTGCAGGACATTGAGAATTTGTGGGCAGGCCCCAGCATCCTTTCCTGTGTCCCCCAGGCATTAAGGGATGCCACAGCATCTAGTGGTGGCTACCTAAGCTTCCCTCGACTGGTGAGAGGTCTTACACAGGCACTAAGGGCAGGAGAATCCCAAGAGACAGACACAAGGAAAAAAAGAGGTGAGTCCGAGGGACAATTTTCTTTTGGGCTTTACCGCTAGTGAGAATTTATAATGCAATCTGTTATAAATTGTCTTAATTATATTACCCTTCATTTCACACTTATTTTTTTTTTATTGTCTTTTCTTCCAATCAGCTCGTTACTGTTTTCAGGCATTTTTATGAACTCAAACATTTTTGTTTGCATTGTGGCTCACTGTATTTCTGTCTCTTCAAACTGTTTAACCTACATGCCCGTTCTTTTACAGCTCTGTATTGTAACAAGCTTTAATCTGCACCATCTGTCTGTGAGTAATCTGCAGGCTAAAATAAATACTAGCGAGTTAAGGGAAGGAGAAAGAGGTAACCAAAAGGATTATTACTCTTGCACAACACAGAGCACTTTCATTGGAACAAGCAATAGTTTACTATGAATGCAAGCTAAGTGCCAATATCAGTCACATTATTTTACTGTAAATAACTTGTAAATTATCTAAGGGATATGGCACATGGAACATTCTGTCACATGGAGTAGCATGCAAAGCACAAAACGCATCAATTGTTTTACACGTTTCTTCCTGCCTCACTCTGCAGAATGGAATGCAAAATCTGCAACTTTCCCATGAATACAGGGCTCCATGTAGCAAGACTGTAATCATGAGGAGGGGTGAGATGTACGTGGCTGTCACATTTTGCCCCCTCCCACCATGTATATCATTCAGGGTGCAATATACAGTTCAGTGCTAACTACATTCATGTGAAATAGTGGTCCACGTTTTGAGACAATCACAGTGCATTATGCACAGCAATCCCATAGTGCTCTGGGGATGCCCCTTTGTGCTCCAGCATTTGTGCTTGTAGAATTTGTAAATGAGGCCTTACATCTCTGTGGGAAGAGGTGACAGTAGGAGCATCTGTTCTCTTAGCTTAATAACAGCAGGGGTAAACATTAGTGATGAGCGTGTCAGGAAAAACTTTATGCACAACCATGAAAACCCTAACCCACAAAACTTTAACCCACACCTGACCCTAATTCACAATATGTTGCCACTGTAGGACCTGCACCCAATCCAGACCGAGGCACCTTGCTCTTTACTTTTGTGCACACCTCTGGTTCCAAGACAGGGAATAGATGAAAGCAGTGTAGGAGTGTACTTCCCCAGTCTGACCTGCACCCAACCCTAAGCCGCAATGGTTGGACAAATTTCAAACTGAACCCACCCAAAAGGTGGTCAACCCGCTGGTCACTGTGGGTTTTGGGTCATCCCACACATCACTAGTCAACATATATCATGTACCATTAACCTTTGACTGTAACAGAGTGACAAGTCAAATCATTGTCATATAGTAAATAAAATTAATACTACACCATTCTAGTGATTTTATAAGAATGCGACCCTTAATATGCAGATTTTTTAGTAAAAGAAATTGAATAATAATGAAATTTCCCAATAATCTAGAGGGAATGCTCATACAAGGCTCATTTATAAACAGTGGGCCCATTTGCACCTGGGCAGTAGCTCATGGTAACCAATCAGATGTTTGCTTTCATTGTTCAACCTGCAACTGACTGAAAAGGGCTAGTAACTGGTTGTCTGTTATGGGTTACTACCCATGTGCAAACGTGCCCAGTGCTATTAAATGAGCCTCACATAGGGCTCATTTATAAGCACTGGATAAATTTGCACCTGGGTTTAACCCATGATAACTAACTGAAAGTTTGCTTTTATTGTTCTGCCTACAGCTGGATGGAAAAATCTAACCTCTGATTGGTTGCTATGGGTTATTGCCTGGGTACACATTTGGCCACTGTTTATAAATGAGCCCCACGTGTGTTTTTACCATGTGCAACCCCAAGAGATCCAAACGGTTATATAGTTCTCTCTAATCTGAGTGCACATGGCTCTTATTAAATTAACTCTAGCCTTGGGATACTTGTTTTAGCAATTTACTTTGTAGTTTTAGTTCATCCATGAATTCTAGATGGCTCATATGACTGTGAAATGCCATGTATGCTGAGCCCCGGTGAGAACTTTCACAATGAAGCTGAACAGATGTTGCTTTAGAAAATAAGAGCAGATGGAGGGAGTGAAAAATTAATTACTCAAAGGGTCACAGTATCAAGTCTCAACCTCCTTGTAAGAAAACCACTTTGGGAGGCCAGTGATTTGCCCATTTAAATCCCCCACAGATATAACTTTCTATCTCTCTTAAGTGATCTCTTATGTAGATAGCACTGTGTTTGCCATCTATTCACTACCAACATGTTTTCATTACTATTGAAAGAAGGTTGACATATTATTTATAAAAATGTATGAGCCATCTAGAATTCATGGATGAATTGGTATTATCTAATATGAACCTGTGCTCTTGTTCTAGGTATTAAAGGTGTCACGAGGTCCCACAGTATCAATAATGATGTTACCAACACCCTGCGACACATGCACCAGGAGCAACGAGCACGCCGTCACACACTTACCAGTGCCATCGATTACAATACGGTATTAATAGCTGCAATGCAATTGGCTCTGTAGTACTGATAAAGCTAGATCTGGATTTGTATTACAATCTGGCTCATGCCATCTTCCGTATTCCTTTCATGGATTACCACTGAAATTTGAATCATGTTGTTCTTGTTCAATCAGAACTAGCAATACACTTGATCAGCTAATAACGTTTATAAATATTTATGGTTCTGGATTTTTATACATTTCAATATAAAACTGAACCTCTGCTATATACTATTAAATAATGCATACATTGTAGCTGCTTTATGTGATTACTTATTTTCTGCAGATTTTCAATTGCAGTATAGTTCCCTTTTTATCTCAGTTCCAATTCCAGACTGTATTAGTGAAAAATAATGTGCCAAGGGAATGTTTTCTGATTTGTCATATGAATTATGCCTATTGCCTGGGATGCAATATGTTTTTTGGGTTTGGAAATACCTGCATTTCTAGTAATTCTGTCCTTTCTGTGGTTCTGGATTCACCATCCATTATTCTGTCCCAGAAATCTTGATCCTTCTCTCTCCTGATTTCATAAATCTGATTCTTTTGATTTTGAGATGTTAGAATTTTTGGGGCATATATTTCTGATACAGTCGATTCACATATTATAATTGCCTGGAACATTGTTATGTTGTCTTTGTCCCAGGCATCAGGGATGGGAACTGTTTAATATTTTCCACTAACAGAAAGTGTTACTAACAAAGCAGCCTCGTCTGGCACCTGCCTAGCACTACTTACTCCCCAAGCTACTGCCTTTTGTTGTTTACGCCTCCATTATGCCATTTTATTTGCCTTTCCGTGCTTTCTTTGCTGTTTTCTTACTCCGATTTTCCTCTGTACCTCAAGAGAGGGGTAATAAATGGATAAATAAAGGCAAAGTTTGATGGACAGGCTGTAAAAGAGGGATGAAGGAGGGGTGAGGGAGAGGGTGATTGAATGAGAGAGAAGAGGGAGTGTCAGTTCACATACCTTCTCTATTCACATGGGATTGCTGTTTGAGAGCAACAGGCAGACAAGTCAGTGCGGCTTTCCTAAGCAGGGAGAGACACATTAAAGGCAAACCACAATCAAGAGAAAAGAAATCAGCAAAAACAGGTGGAGGGAGCATTAAACAGGCAGAGAGGTAGGGTACATTAAATGCAAGAGAGGAAGAGAAGGTCAAGGAGACAGTATCAAGAAAAGGACAGAGTATATTTTCACAACATAGAGGTAAGGTGGTACGACAATTGGGAATTCAGAGAGGAGGGAAAGGTGAAGGCTGAAATCAAAGCCAGTATGTTCAGAAACCGGATACTATACGTGAGTGAATGAGAAAGACTGGAGCCGAAAAGGGACTGAACAGAGAGAGGGGTGGAGACACGAGGGTGGGAATATCTTAAAGTTTAAATGCCTAATTAGACCCACCTATACATTCCCACAGGGAAGCCACATATACAGCCGAGAGTCAGTCGGTGACCTGCTCATAAGAATGAAGTGCATAGGTGTAAACAACTGATATAACAGCACAATACGTAATATATGGATTAGACAGACATTCGTATCAGACTGAACCTTCTCTACTGATACATACATGTATATTTATATGTTGATTTGTCAAAACACATTTTTGCATTAACTTACAGAAACTGAGAAACATGGCAACACACTTGACAGAGAAATTTAAACAGGCACATACACATTTATAAATGAGAAGACATGCATAAATACATGAATCATATGCGGACACAAATATACCTAGTTTTCCCACATGCTCCATGGCTGTAGAAGCAGCTTACACCATTCTCATCCTCCCCCTGCAAAGCAGCAGAGAGGCCTTGACTTTCTACTTATGGGTGAGTCCCTAGTTATAAGAATTCCTTTTCTGTATCTGTTTATTTTGCAACTATCTGATAACTTTATTGGCTATATATCTTTATCCCTCATATTGTATGTCTGGATCTTGTCCGTGCATAGTTTGCTTTCTTTCTCTTTATTTTTCCTGGTGTCTTTTTTTTTTTTTTTTACTGTATATCACATTGGGGTTCATTTAAAAACACTAGCCAAATTTGCACCTGAGCAGTAACCCATGGCAACCAATCCACTGCTACCAAACCAACTGTTTGCTTTAATAATTTTACCTGCAGATGTCTGAAAAAAGCTAATCACTGATTGGTTGCTATAGGTTCCTGCCCAGGTGCAAATGTGTCTTTCTGTAGTGTACCCCTTTCTCACAGTGAAGTACAGATATAAAAACTGACAAGGTTCCCTGCATTTTATATGTCAGGTGTGGGGTGAGTACAGTTATGGGATCCATTATCTGGAAACCCATTATACAGAAGGATCCAAAAGGAAAGCCATCTCCAGTAGACTCCTTTTTTTTTGCAAATTATTGTACTTTGTAAAAGTGATTTCTTTCTTGGGGTGCTTGATATTGGTGTACATGTGCATAGGACAAGGTTTAATAAGAAGGAGAGACTTGCCAGAAGATCTTGAAAGTTATATTTTTGGGCCATAGAAAGCAGCCCATCTATCCTATGCCCCCTAAATATTAAAACTAAGCATTGTTTATCAAGGCTTTTTTTTTAACTCATGCCATATACTCTACCCATACTATTATAGCAGGATTTCCTGCTAAATACCTTTTAAACATTAGAGAATATTGATTAATGCAATTTAGTTACCATCAAGAGAAATGCATTTTATTATTATTATTATAATTATTATTATTATTATTATTATTATTATTGAGAAAAATCAATAATTTAAAAAAAAAATTGTAAACATAAGGGATCTCATACCTGTACTAGCATAATTATATTGCTTTACATTCACTTCTAACTAATAAACCTGCTATGGCCACAGAAAGGAAACCTCTATTTTAGAGAACACTGAACAATTAGGAAGCCATGTAGGAAACCTTAAAGAGGTTGTCCTCTTTTGGACTAATGAAGTCCTATACAATTGGTATAATTTTTACAACTAATATAATATATTTCAAAATATTTATTGTTAAAATGTTTGTTCTTTTGCTCGTCAGCAGTTTAGGCACCCCCTCAGCATTGGGCTGGGCAGAGATCACATGCACTGCCAGAGGGGTTTTTTTTGTAAGATCGCAATTGAATTGTGATTTTTAGGGCTTATTTACTTTAAATAGATACGAAGTCAGAAAAAATTAATAGTACAGGCAGGGTCTGTATAGAAAGATAGCAATAATCAAAAGAATAACAATAAAACCACAGCTTCACAATCTATGTGTTTGGTGCTGAATTCTCACACAGACTACCACTACATGCTACCTTACTATGGATTACTATATTTAACCAATAGTGTTACTTCTAGTACGTTGTTCCATGGGAAATGGGAAAAGGTTCAACAGAATTAAAAAAAAACATGTATTTTACTGCTTTATGCCGAGACTGAGAAGTCATTAGGAGTTTTTCATAAAAGTGTTCCATACTGTTCTGGATTCAGTATTAACAATTCTTAGCAAAGCTGTCCAAAAGAGCTAAAAAGAACTGGTGTAGTTGGGCTTAGGTTAAAAAAAAAAAAAAAAGTACATGGATGTTATTTGAACTAAACAGTCATACAAGATTCCTCAGGCTAAGAGAAAAACATGATAGTCTGCCTCTAACTAGAAAGAACCTTTTCCTGACTGACTTGCCAGAATCATTCAACCCCTCCCTCATAATGTTCCATGTTGAAGAGATGGATTCTGGAGCCCAGATTCTCTGGAATGCAGCTGCACTTCAGGTTTCAGAATCTAATATAACACAGGGAGGGTGGGGCTAAATGATTCTGCCAGCCTAAGGGAGGTGGGATAGAGATGGTAAATTGGTCCCTGTGAGTCACAGGCAGACAATCACTAACTGCACATCACTCAAAATGGGAAATGCAGCACAGTAAGCATATTCTCTGAAGAGTGTCTCACTACCTCTGTTATGGAGCATAAGGCTGTCTAATCTAATTGTTAGGCAATTAACTGCCATTAAGGCCATGATGGCAGGCGGGACATCAGGAAAAAACCTGGTGGGCCCCCGCCCTCATGGGCTTCCGTTGGCCCAGACTCCCTCTCCCATTCGGCTGGCCCCCCAAAAAATTATGTGTGGCACTGGCCGATGGCGTTCTCGCATGCGTGCCGGTGTTTGCACATGCGCGCGGGGGCCCCAGAAGTTTGGAACCCAGTGGACCCCCAATGTTCCAGTCTGATCCTGCATCATCATACATGTTGTTAGATACTATAAATAGTTACTCCAGTCAGTCCCTGATGAACAAACAAAACACCTCTGAAATATAGGAAGAGTAAATTCATAAATAGGGAAGGAATCAAACACTGACCATGTCTGGAACTGATTCACCCATATAAGCAGGAACTAAATATCTAGGTGGTGACAAAATAAAAAGAAAGTCTGTGTCCCTGGATTTGTCCTTGCATGTATCCAAATGATATCCCAGCATTGTGTCATCCCAAAAATGTTCCCAATATGTACAATTGCCAATAACAAATGGTTAATTGTGTAATACAAAGCAGAATACAGCCATTGAATCTAGAATCAGAGTAAATCTCATGGGTCATATCACTTTTTTTTCCAGAGCTATAATTATTAGTTACAGAAATATTATTTGTTGAATAGTCACTCCATTTTGGCTCAATGTTTATTGAATGCCCTTTGGTGAAACACATACATATGCATACTGTATATAAACATTCCAAAAGGCATGCTCTCTCATAATATAAGACACTAACTCGGATGCCAGGTTCTATGGAGAACACTTGTGCTAAATAAGAGATCACACTCATGGGATTTGAAGTAAATCATAACCTTGTTTTCTTTTGATGTGTTGCAGTTTCCTCAGGGAGGGGCAAAGTGATGTAATGTAGACAAAGAAATAAGAGTTTGCAAATGCTGTGAGTGAGGTCTGCTACTTACTATTATTATTATTATTAACATGTATTTATATAGCACCAACATATTGCGTAGCACTGTTAAGTAAATGTGAGTATACAACTAAATCACATGAATTATGTACATATGGAGTTACATACATCACAATCAATACCGGTACAAAAGGTGATGAAGGTCCTATGCAAAAGAGTATACACTCTAAAGGGAAGGGAGTAATACACAAGGTGTGGGAGTGGGCAAGATTGAATTAAGTGGGTGAGAAATGTGGTATTGTATGTGGTGTTGCATTTGATAGGTAAGCAGAGTGAGGGTAGGCTTCTCGAAAGAAGTGCGTTTTAAGAAATTTCTTGAAAGCAGAAAGGTTGGGAGAAAGTCGGACAGACCGTGGGAGAGAGTTCCAGAGGAGGGGTGCAGCCCTTGAAAAGTCTTGAATGCAAGCATGTGAGGAGGTAATGAGAGAAGAGTTGAGTAGCAGGTCAGTAGAGGAGCGTAGTAAGCGGTTGGGTGAGTATATAGATATGAGTTCAGAGATGTAGGGTGGGGCAGAGTTATGAAGTGCTTTGAATGTCAGGGTCATTCATTTGAATTTGATTCTGAAAGGTAGCCGAAGCCAGTGCAGGAATTGACAGAATGGCGTGGCAGAGGAGGAGCGGTTGCTTAGGTGTATGAGCCTCCTAGCATAGTTCATTATGAACTGGAGAGGTGACTCTGGATGGGGAAAGCCAATTAAAAGAGTTACAGTAGTCTAGACGTGATATGACGAGAGAGTGAATAAGAATTTTGGCAGCATCTTGGGTGATAAATGATCGTATTTTGGATATGTTCCTTGGGTGGAGTGACATGATTTAATAAGTGACTGGATATGAGGAGTGAATGACAGGGCAGAATCTAGGATAACCCCAAGGCACCGGGCCTGGGGAGAGGGGGTGATAGTGGAATTGTTAGCTATGATGGATACTTCTGGGTGTTACTGGTGTTAGTTGGAGGAAAGAGAACCATTTCAGTTTTAGAGAGTCTTAATTTAAGGTAGCTTTGCGACATCCAGGTAGAGATAGCGGACAGGCAGGAGGAGACGCGAGTTAGGAGTTCTGGGTTGAGATCAGGAGATGAGAGATAGATCTGACTATCGTCAGCATAGAGGTGGTAGTGGAAACCATACGAGTTGATTATTTTGCCGAGGGAGGAAGTATAGAGGGAGAATAGTAATGGTCCCAGGACAGAGCCTTGAGCAACCCCAACAGAAAGAGGTAGGGGAGAAGATGTTACTCCATTGTAGGAGACACTGAAGGAACGATTAGTGATGTAAGAAGAGAACCAGGACAGGGCCGTGTCACGAAGGCCAAGCGAATGTAGGGACTGGAGGAGGAGAGGGCGATCTACAGTGTCAAATGCAGCTGAGAGATCAAGCAGTATTAGTAGTGAGAAGCGATTGTTGGCTTTAAAAAGGTCATTAGTTAGTCGAGTCAGGGCAGTGGAGTGTTGTAGCTTAAAACCAGATTGTAGGGGGTCCAACAGGTTATTGTCAGAGAGGAATGAGCTTAACGTTTGTAGACTAGGCGCTCAAGTAGTTTAGAGATGAAAGGTAGCAGAGAGATAGGTCGGAGGTTGTCAAGATTGGAGGGTTTTTTTCAGAATGGGGCTGACAAGAGTATGTTTTAGTTGAGAATGAAACAGTCAAATTGAGAGCAAAAGATTAAATAGGCTTTAATTAGACAAGGATTGGTATTGCAGAGAAGTTTTGAGGGAATTGGATCAAGCGGGCAGATGGTAAGGTGAGAAGAGGCCAAAAGCTTTGAGACTTCCTCATCAGTGACAGAGGTGAAGGAGCACAGGAGAGACTGGGGAGTGTGGAGGGAGGGTGGTGGAAGTCTAGGGGGGTTGAGTAGTGTAATGTCCCTTCAATTTTGTTTTTGAAGTGCTCAGCAATATCTTGAGCAGAGACAGATGTGCATGTGCATATATACACAGATGTGCATATATACACTATATATACACTATATGGCCAAACGTATCTGAATGTTTGCCTGTCCAACAGGTCCGGACTGAGAATTAAAATAGGCCCTGGCATTTCAGGTACACGGAGGCCCAAACAGCCCCCACTAGCCCACTGAATACTGACTTTCTATGGGACCTTATAGCAGCCCCTCTGGCATTTGCCAGAACCCACAGATTGCCAGTCCGGGCCTGCTGTCCAACATCTCATTTTCATACCAAGGGTATTAATGAATTGTCCTCCCTTTGTTGTAGAATATCTGCTACTATTCTGGGAAGGTTTCCCACTCAACTATGCAAAAATTATGATTAGGATTTGCTTGCAATTAGCCATTAGTGAGATTGGGTGCTGATGATGAGGATGAGACCTGGCTCACAGTCAGTGTTCCAATTCATACCACAGGTGTTCAGCTTGGTAGGTTGGGGCTTTTGTGTAAGTTTTTCCACTCCCATCTCAGGAAACCCATTCTGTATTGACCTCAATTTGTCATTATTGAGGGCATTATTGATGTGAAATAGGAAAGATCCTTTCCCAAACTGTGAAAAGTAGGAAGCACACATTTGTGAAGAATGTCATTAAAGCTGTAAAGGGGTGGTTCACCTTTAAGGAAACATTTAATATGTCATAGAATGGCCAATTCTAAGCAACTTTTCAATTGTTCTTGTTATTTATTTGGTATCTTTTTTTTAAATAATTTCCCTTCTTCTGATTCTTTCCAACTTTCAAATTGGGGTCACTGACCCCATCTAAAAAACAAATGCCATGTAAGGCTACAAATGTATTGTTGTTGTTACTTTTTATTGCTCATTGTTTTATTCAGGTCCTATCCTATTCATATTTCAGTCTCTTAATCATATCAGTGCATGGTTGTTAGGGTAATTTGGACCCTAGCAACCAGATTACTGAATTTGCAAACTGGAGAACTGCTGAATGAAACTCAAAAACCACAAATAATAAAAAATGAAAACCAATTGCAAATTGTCTCAGAATATCACTGTCTACATCAGGGGTGCCCAAAAGGTAGATCGGGATCTACCAGTAGACCTTTAGTTGGTGATGAGTAGATCTCTAGACATTGTCAACAAACAATTTGTCTAAATCACCCTCCTGTTTCATGCTTTTCATTCAGATATTTATTCTATTAAGGTTACATAAGAAATGGGTGTTTGTTAAATATAGCAATATAAATAATCTCATAAATCAATGTAATATTTAAGTAATATTTTCCATGGAACAGAATGCTAACAATGCTTTTATGGATGTTAATCATAATAGGACAACATCACTAAAAGTAGACCCCATATTAGTAAAGTATGGGCACTCCTGGTCTTCATCATATTAAAAGTTATCTCAAAGGTGAACAACCCCTTTAACAGGACCAAATATGGTGCCCCTGAGCTCCGCTGCACTACTTTGCAGGTTTAGGTCAGTGTTGCTGGACGGGACACTTAGGGGTAGATTTATCAAAGAGTGACGTTAGAGATCTCCACAGTCTGCAGAGTGAAATACTGCCTCTCTCTCCATTCATTTCTATGGGATTTTTAAAGGTGTATTCATCAAAGGCTGATGATAAATAAGCTCATCATTTGATAAATACGCCATTAAAAATCACATAGAAAAGAATGGAGAGAGGTGGTATTTCCTAACATGGCTGCTGGAATTCAACAGTGAGTGTTTCCACTGAGGATGTTGCATTTTAGATAGAGTGCTAAGATGACTTTGTCTAAAAGTGTGTCTGATTAATTTTTGCCATTTATGTATAATAGCATAAATTGCAGCACACCAACCCCCTGTGTGATTCATGCACTAAAACTCAGATTCAGATGGATGAAAACAAGGGAAAGGCAGGGAGAAGTGGTGCATCCATTTTCCACCCACCCCTAGTTCTGGCTCTGCAGGTGCCTGGTCATATAGTATACAACCTAAAGAAAAAACAGCACTCACTGGACCTGATAATACTATGTTTTGTGCAGTACAAAAACCTTTCTGGGTGAAGTATGTGGTGTGTCTGTATAAAATAAATAAAGGGTGCACACTATTCATTCATTATTAAAGCATTATTGTTGATGTTTCCATCCAGCTTCTAGGACCTTTATAGTGATCTGGACTGAAATATCAACAGACTAGATGCTGCTGCTGCACTGGCCATTTGACCTTTTTTTTTTTTTTAGAAATGACTGTGGGTATATATATATATATATATATATATATATATCTATATATATATATATATATATATATATATATATATATATATATATATACACACACATCCGTTAGTAAATGAGCCTTGGGGCAGATTTATCAAAGGTCAAAGTGAATTTTCTAATTGAAAAAATTAGAATTTCTAGGTTTTTTTGTGTACTTCGACTAGGGAATAGTCCAAATTCGATTGGAATTTGAAAAAATTCAAAAATTTGAAATCTATCATGTACTGTCTCTTTAAAAATTCGAGTTCGACCATTCGCCATATAAAACCTGCGGAATTGCTGTTTTAGCCTATGGGGGACCTCCTAGAACCTATTTGGAGTCAATTGGTGGAAAAATCTAAGTTTTTTTGGGGAAAAGCTTTGTTTCAAATTCGATCGAATGCGCTATTACTTTGATTCGTACGATTCGAATACAGCCAAAAACGGACCTATTCAATTGAAAACTGACCTGTTCGACCAAAAAAAAACTTTGACTTAATTTCGGTTGGTCTTTTTGAATTAGAATTTCTAAGTTTTTTAAATTCGAAATACGACCCTTGATAAATAGGCCTCTTAAAGTACATTTTCTTATATTGTTTTTTCTTAAGTCAAAACCATGCTGTGGATATATAGAGCACAAAAAATCCTGCTGAATTAATGTGATAAATCAAAAAGAATTACAACGATCTTATACAAGTGCAGTTTGTAGAAAACTCATATTAACCAAATATGAATAAAATAAACAGTGCCATCTTCAAAACTGACTTGTCATGTCCTGGTGTAGAAGCTTCACAAACTGGTACAACAGGACAAGTAAAACATAAAAGCTGAAAGTATAAAGAAACCGGTGTATCCTTATATTATGTTTGTCTATTCTGTGGGTGTTTGAATTTTCCCCAAACCACATAAATGTGCGAAGGGAGGATTGTGTCATTAACAATTTCTGTAGGAAGGTGTTTCCTTATATCCTTATTTAGTTTCCTTCCTCCAACTTCATATTGTCTTCCCTAGTTCCAACCAACTTCAACTGCTGGGAAATGTTTTTCCATAAAATTGCCTTGATATAGTTAAATGTTTTCATCATTCCACTTCTCTCTCTTCTCTCTGTTATTGCCCATCTTTTCTCATTATTATAGTTTGATAGATGAACTCTTTGTAAATCCATGCAATTCTGTGATAACCGTTAATGTTTCTCACAGCTCCGTCGTATGAAAGAATTAGAGCAGGAGCGAGATGCTTTGCTGGATGGGCTACAATTAGTGGACAAAGCTCGGGAATGGTACAGAGACAAACTACGCGAAGCAGAACAGCACAAGAAACTACAGTGTGACATGGTAATACACACAGACTTTGACTTTCGCTTCACTTCTGGACAATTTAGTTACATTTGCATATACCCTTCTGAAAAAGTATTACATAGTGATGGTGGAGGGAGCAATAGGTCCTGCACTTGCTCTGTAGATGCAATGACAACCCCTCCTTAAAGGAGAAGGAAAGCTACAGAGGTGTTTTATTGCCAATAGATTAACCTCAATAATGCACGCTAGAATGCTATATTTATGTAGAATGTTTTACCATACCTCTGAGTAAATAGCTCTAGATAGGATAGTAGCTACAGTATAGCTTGGTGTGACATCACTTCCTGCCTGAGTCTCTCCCTGCTCACTTATAGCTCTGGCCTTAGATTACAGCAGAGAAGGGGCGGGGAAGAGGAGCAAACAGAGCATGCTCACGCCCGGGGCAAGGAAGTTTAAGCTGAAGGCAGGAAGTCTGATACAGAAGCCCATGTGTACACAATAGAAGGAAAGAAATGCTGTGTTTCTTTTGACAGGGGACTCAGACCTTTGAGGGTTTACTGGTATATTTAGGTGGACCTTTCTGATAAAGCTTACTTAGTTTTAACCTTTCCTTCTCCTTTAAGAGAGTAACTGCACAGCATCAGTGAGAGCAGAAGAATATGAACAACATTATTAAGTAATATGGCTAATAGAAGGGGTGGTCATAACTTATCTGGGATGAAAGCAAGATAAAGCTTATGAAAACACGAAAAAGAAAATGTATTTTGGTCTCAACCATGATAATTTTTGGTTATTAGTAATGTTGATGTGTAAAAAAACACACTCACCGCAGTTACTTTTTTTTTATCCTTTTTGTATGCTCTTCTTTTTTTAATTCATTATCTTAGGACTTACCTACGGTGCCACCTCCACCGCTTCTTGGCTCTTCCCTGATGGGTCAAATCCAGGAAGTCAACAGATTTCTGAGTAAACTCATTTCTCCCCCAGAAAAGGTTAAAAGTTCTTGCATTATATTTTGTTTTCAGTTTTGTGTTTCAAAACAGATTTTCTAATTAAAGCTTTCAAAAATAAGATCAGATGTCTTAGAATATTATTTGGATATTTGATGAATAATTGTTTATTTGGATATTTTTATTAACTGGGCATTCTGCTAAAGATATTATACACATTTTATGAAAATGTCTTTTTTTTTTGTGCTTCCATAGGTTTCACGAAGACATGCTTGCACCACAGCAATGTGCGATACTCTCAACACCCTTAAATACCAAAATGAGCTTCTCAACAAGGTAAGTATATGGTGAGTTGGAGGGTGTAGCAAAGAGGCTTACAGGGTGTAAGAGATGGAGCAGGCTTAAAAAAGCCAGTATACCCCCTCTTTAACACAAGTTCAATGAACAGGGCTTGTTACAAATATATTTTGACACAATGTTTTAATCATAAATAAACTCTATGGCTATGGTTTATCTTTCTTGAATTTTTGGGTTTACTTCCCCATTAATATGTATGCTTGCCTTGAAAATTCAAACATTATCTTTAACTTGTAGGGTTTCAATTGGCTCCAGTTATACTGTTCCTCTAGTCACATGGCCTATGTTTTACTTTTATATAGGGGTGGTCATAACTTAGTGAGTGTGTTTTTTACACCAACATTACTAATAACTTGTGCCAAAAATGTTCATGGTTGAGACCAAAATACATTTCCATGCTTTATCTTGGTTTCATCCCATATGAGTTATGACCACCCCTATACCTGTTTATTGTATCCTGGAGAAAGGTCTGAAACATTGCTATGGTCAGGTCAGTTGTTTTAATAAATCTCTGCATAATGATATATTTGGGTGTGACGCTTTTGTTTAGAAATATGTAATATAGGGTTCAGCTTTGGTCGCAGTTACACAAAAAAATATACCTGAACTGTGAGTGGTTCAGACAGTGGAAGCGGATTAAGTTGATGGAGGACTTAAATTATGATGAGAAGCCTGGCACATTTTGGTTTGTAGATATGAATAATGTTTATAATTATATAAGTCATCCGAGTCAGAATAGAAGTCACTCAAGGAAACGCCCTAAACAGTAACATGGTGTAATCCTTTGCCAATGAAGGAGATTAAAGAAATTTGTACATTATGGCTATTAAAGTTATGAATATCAACGCCTGCAGGAATTAGTAAATGCTGAATCTCTGGATAGATTCATTAAGGGATTGGTAGCAGAGTTTACCTTTGGGTCCATTAGAAGCTGTGGTGTTTGGGCAAGCTGGGATAAAGATTTTGTATCAGCTATGTAATAACAAGAAATACGTTTATGCAGGAGCTTTCTATGCAGAGTGAACGTCTATGGAAGCTGCAGAGGGAGAACACCGCTTTATACAGGGAACTTGAAGAACGGCATCCACCTCGAGCAACTTTTATATGACTTCTCCAGGCCACCGTCCTCATCATCATGAAACCAATCTGACTCTGAAATCTGCAAGGACATTAGCAAGTATGAAAGTTGTAGGAGCAGTCCGGTGCAGTCATCACTTGCTGAACTAGGTACCTGCACAAATGACTAAACACATGCCGAGTTCTGTTCGCTGAAAATATATAGTTGCAAAGCACAAAGATATGTGACACCAATATATTCCTATATATGATTAAACTACTACAAAATAATAAGGAATAACTTGAATTCTTGTTTTTCTGGGATCCTACAAGATTAACATGACAAGAGGATCAGTTATTTCTGGTCGATTCTTTATTTGCTGACCAGGGAACTTCAGAGCATCTCCTCCAGTGACCAGATTTGCAGAGTGCTTACCTACTTGGGTACCATAGACCTGCAGAACAATGTGACAGCAATAACTTCTTAACATTACAGTATATATATTATCTGTGCATTTTAACACTTTCAGAATTAAATATACAGTAGTTGCCTCTTGTGCTTATTGTATTGCATTTCTGATTACACAGGAGCTCTGATGTATATACTTGCTTGTCAATGTTTGCTGAATAATAAAACGTTTTTTTTTCTCAAGCACTTTAGTAGCAAGTCAGTTTGCTTTGTTAATTTTATTATACTTACACCCCAACCAAAAATACATTGACACATGCAGAAACTAAAGAAACCGTGCATCTACCCTTAATGGCGAAACACTCTATAAAGGACTGGTTCAGACCATGTTTTTTTTTTATTTTAACACTAACGTATATATGAGCCATGAGATGAAAGGAAATACAGTTGAACTTTTATCAATCAAAATGATTTCAAATTAATTTCATTTTTTCAGCCTTATCAGAACTGAATTTTTTTTTTTTAATTACACAGACATTTGTTTGGCAACGACTGGACTAAAGAAATATCTACCAACCACATCCCTACAGTTGATCAGCAATATACATAGGAGTGTTGTTCAGTTACTTGTAATAAGCACTCTTAGAGTGCATTGTGGCCAATTTAGGTAAACTGCAGTACAGATATAGGATCCCCTATCTGGAAACTGTTATGCAGAAAGTTTCAAATTACAGGAAGGCTATCTTTCATACACTTGAATCAAATTTTTAAAAATGATTATCTATTTCTTTGTAGTAATAAAACACTACCTTGTACTTGAGCTCAACTATAATCCTTATTGCAGGAAAAACACTTATTGGGTTTAATTAATGTTTAAATTATTTTTTTAGTAGACAAAAGGTTTGGAGTTCGAAATTATTGAAAGAACCCTCATCTGGAAACCCCAGGTCCCAAGCATTCTGCATAGCAGGTCCCATACCTGTAGTATAGTTTAACCATTAAGGATTAATGCATTTAGTGATTTAAGAAGTCACTGAACTACACAAGAACACCATATGCTTATCAAACAGGTGTTTATTTATATTATTATACAGGATTTAACTCGACAACATATCTAGAGTGGATGTAGCCAAATCTCACGCAGAGGCGGGTATTGAAGACTTTCCATCCTCCAGCTCTGGAACAGGGTCACAACGCGAGGGCATGTACTCCAGAGTGTCATCAAGGTTATCAGGACCAAGTCGATAGTGATGGCTTTTAATTGTAGACACCTTAGAAAATATATGGTAGAAGTGTAAATAACTTGACATCAGTCAGCAACTGGCCTGGATAATGAAAGAGTATACACATTAAAAACAAGTTAAAGTTAAAAACAAAGTTGCCATCCATCTTTCATAGTATTTGGGACATGCGTAACCCAAACTGTCAATTTGTAAAGCAGTGGGAGTAAGAGAGCCCAGACTAGGGTTAGGCAGAAAATACTTCAAAAATGAATCTGCCCTGCACCTCCTTATCATTGCACCCTAGGCAGGTGCCGCTTCTACCTACCCCTGGTTCAGGCTCTAGTCTGAATGCAAACACTTTACCCCCCCCATTATCTTATGAAATCTTTCCATTAATATTTAGGGCAGAAAATACATATGTAACCCAAATCTCACCCCAAAGCTCCAAGCCTCCATGTTGGGTCCAGCCCCATAGTTTGGGAGACATTGACTAGTCTACAACTGATAATTGGAACTTACAACTGGAATATTCACCTCATTATCATCTGATGCATCACATTCCATTCGATCCATCTGGGGAATTTCCACCTGCAGATAAATTAGATGAGGATGAAGCATGTACACACATTAGGTCATGTTAACACCAGCACAGAACATTTATTCTCCACACCAGAGGTTTCATCAATTTCTCACCACCTGCCATAACAATGTATAAAAGGCTTAACTTTTTCAGTTGATGTTCAGTAGAAGAGGTAATCCTGATAACAGGAGCACCCATACAATTCTGCAGTGCTCATTAGCAAGGAACCTTGTACAGGTATGGAACCAGTTATCCAGAAAGCTCTGAATTATGGAAATGCCATGTCCCATACACTCCATTTTATCCAAATAATACAAAGTTTTAGAAAGTTTTTTTCTTTTTCTCTGAAATAATTATACAGTAGCTTGTACTTGATATAAGTACAAGATATAATTAATCCTTATAGGAAACTTAACCAGCCTTTTGGTTTTATTTAATGTTTACAAGATTTTTTAGTAGACTTAAGGTATGAAGATCCACTATCCAGAAAGCCCCAGGTCCCGAGCATTCTGGATAACAGGTCCCATACCTGTACCCAGAAACCACTTCAGTCTTCTGGCTGGGTAAAGTCATCACATACAGTATGGATTGGTATCGCTGGCTAGGTCACGTCTATAAGCAGTTACTAATAAAGCTTGTAGGATGTGTATTATATTGCCTTTCCTTAAAGCTCTACCACATGAGCAACCTGTAGCGGATTTATTTTATTAGGTTGTGAATAAATTAAAATTGTTTGTATAGATGCAGTAAGCCCCAATTTGCATTCCATTTGATATAGTATGTTCAATACATATGACTTAGAACACTATACACATGGTGGATAAAGAGAAACAAGAAATATCACCTTGGCATCAAAAGAAGAGCGTTCTAGCCCCAGATTTTCCATCTGCAAATACAGGTACAAGGTAAAATAAAAAACCTCACAACTTAAAAAGAACATCTGACAGCACAATATAAAACAATACAAAGACCTTGAAGCACTTTCTAGGGGAGGGCTACACAGACCAGGATTTATGATTTGGGCACCCCAAGGCCAGAGGGTCCTGCAACTGCACCTCATGTCCCCCCCACTCACAAGTAGCACATGCTCATGTTTCCTCTGGAGCACTGGGGATTAGGTGTGTAGGAGATTTAAAGAGATGACAAATCTCCTGCTCATCCCTAATGCTTCAAGAAAAATGAAGAGGAGGCTGTCAGCATGCTGCCCCTAAAATCTTACTGTACTAGGCCCACAAATCTCTTTAGGACTATAACTAAGAGGGTGCATCTATAACAATTGCAAAACTTATACTGCACAGTGCAATCCCACAGTGCTTAATGCAGATTATACTGGACATGTGAAATTGTATTTGCATTCAGTGTTTGTATCCACTGCTGTGTGTACAGTCCACATAAAGAAAATAGTGGTCAGCCAATTTGTTTGCTATGAAAAAGCCACAGCATATCAATGCAGATCAAAACACCCATGTGAGAGCCTTTAGAAAACAACGCCTTCACTTGCACATATAGGCGCATGGTAATAAGTGATATATATGTGACTAAAGATATCATTTGTTTCATAGGATGTCAGAACATGGGCGATTTCACCTGCGTTTGCCATGTGGTTAAAGAACTCAGGCTGTACTCATGGGAGGAGACAATGTTGAACATATTCAGTAGTGGAGCACCCCATTAAATGCCAGTTGAAAAGCCCATATATATTCCTAAAGGGACGCAGGAAGGACAAGTTGCATCATTCAAAAAGCAACATTTGGGTGCAGAGATAAATCTACACTCTTTATTTCTTTGGTAAGCAAAAGTTTCCAACAACAACCCGATGATTGTGTCTTGGCTAGAAAGACTGAGACCTCCACTCCACTTTTGGTTGCCAAAATGTCTCACATACCTTAGAGAAAAGATTATAATCAAACAGTCCTTCGAACAGCAGTTACTCCGACAGAAAAAGCACCTTCAGTTCCTCTGCCGAGTCAGATAATATGAGCAGCCATTATTACTTGCAGGTGGATCAGCCCGTGACTCAATCAGCTTGATTGTTGGGAAGGATAGAGACAATTAGGAGAAAGCTTTACACTGGAACCTGGAATTCCCTTTGTGCTAGAGGATTCTTATGTCACGTAGAGACAAGATTGTTCCTTGTTTCCTGAATATATTGTAGTCTAATGTTGTTTCTATTTGCCATCCAACCTATAGAAAAATGAATCATGCACAGGTGTATCTGAAGTTTTCTTGCTACTCTCACTAGAGTTTCTGAGCAAATGGTAAGTAAACATGGCTCCACCATCCAGTCACATGTAATGTATATTGTTACTAAAGCTGCATTTTTAAAGCATGCATCTTACTATTTAGTACGTAGATGGCAGTGTATATGCCTTATATAAAGTGAGGGGCACATTACTAGACCTGGAGCAAGCTCTGTTTTAATTTTTTTGGGAAAAGATGTTTATTCCTGAATAAATTGTCTGTGTCTCATTAACTAATTCCTAAGGCAGAATAACGTGACCAGGCAAGAACAAACCCTAGCGTTGCTCTGCGGCTCATGTATCTGTACATATTATTAGTATTATTAGATGACGCCCTTAAGTGTTGCAGGATGGATTTAAATAATGGCTTTCCTGCTAGATGTTGATTTATTTTTTATTAAAGACTGTGGTTAATGAAAATCCAAATAATGTGATTAATAAAACACTTTCAAGAGGGATGTTATAGTTCAACAGTCTTTTTATTGCAGTCTCTCATAATATATGTAAGTTTGCACTTCTTAAGGCGAATTATTCTATAATATAAGGCACAATTTTCTAATAATATATGCATTTTTCAGTATGAATGGGGGGCACAAAACTATTTGCTCTGCTGAGTTAACTTATCTGTCATTATTAAAGATTGTTCAGTTTTAATCCCAGGCTGAATCTCTTCAAGTGGCCAACAGCCCATGGAGAGGCAACAATATTGTTCAGAATATACTGTCCTCTGTGGCAGGTAATTACTTTGAACCAGCCGTTATCTCGTTGGACAAACTAGATTAAAGACTGAATTTGTTTCATGACCTGACATCAGTGGCGTAACTAGATGTTACTGGGCCCCATAGCAAATTAATTTTATGGCCCCCAACATAAGTACAAGTTGCCCTTTTTTATCAATATATTTTGAAATTGCTCATTAATTAGGGCCTCATGGGTCCCCTATACCTCCTGGGCCCCCCTGCAGCCGCAGGGTCTGCTTCCTCTGTAGTTACGCCCCTGCCTGACATTAAGGGCTAAAATAGAAAGGGGATTTTGATCAGATTCTGTGGCTCAGACTTTATCTGACTCACAGAATCTTATCATGCAACAGCAGGAGATTTTATAAGATGCTACAAAATCTGATCGCCACTACTGTAATGCAAGTCGCATCCAATATGTAGTCAATGTATTTCACACCATTGGATTCCTGAGCTGAACCCCTACTTGACAACATTTTTTTTTTTTTGCAATTGTTGTTTAGTTAACCAATACACCCCAAATCTCTAACCAAGATGAATATTGCTCCTAAATCAATTTTTTTCTCTAAAAATGTTTAGAGTTTACATAACTTGTCTAATTACACATTAATGTTGGAAGTTAAAATGCTATCAGAAAGTAGATTTATTGTGGGGCTAGATTATTATTCATTTAACCCTTGTCTGTTCAGGCCCCTTCATCTTCATTTGCCAGTCTAACATCTTGTTTTCCAGTTGCTAAGGTCATTTATTCCAGCAACCAGGCAGGTTCACTGAAACAAGACTCCAGCAATGACAATTATATTTCAATTAGTAATGTTCTTTATTTTTTTGTTACTTTTGAGCAAGGGTAATAGCACACCCCATCTATGTCCTGCGCTGCCAGACAATATGCAAGAGAAAAATGCTCCTGTAAATGCTATTTTGGCATAAAAGTGCCTTTCCAGACTAATACAGGTAGGACATAGTCACACTGGACTCTCTTACACAGATGGGTCCTTGCTAAGTGGATGAGAAAGGGAGAGGGTTCAATCACACCTCTCTGCTGCTATGTTGATATAAAAATAAGATGCCAGAGGTTCTTGCAAACAAAACAAAGGCTTTGTCAAAATGTCATTGGGTTATACTCTGTATTATTGATGATGTCAGATGCAGTCAATGTTAGAGGAGGGGTCTGTGACAGCTAGGTAGGTTTTATGATACACATTTAGGTTACCAGTTAGTGGTCTGGATCCTCTCCAGTGGAATCATTCAGGAAGTAATATCCTAAGCCTGAATTCCTTCTGCCATGTGGTCCCATCAGTTTAGGCCAGTTATGCCTAAGGAAGAGCCACATCCAGCCATCAAATTCTTAGGTGGAGCACAGGCTGCCCTTTATAGCTATGTCTCACTATCTTTATATGACCCTGGTAAGGCCTCACCTGGATTATGCAGTGCTGTTTTGGACTCCAGTCTTTAAGAGTAATATTAATGAGCTGGAGAGAGTGCAGAGATGTTCCACTAAACTTGTTAAAGGGATGGAATATTTTAACTATGAAGGTAGACTATAAAGGTTGGGGTTGTTTTCTCTGGACTAAAGGTGCTTGTGAGGGGACATATACACTCCCTCATATATATGTGTAAGGATAGGTCTGTATAGTTAGATTTGTACACAAGACAGTGCTTTAGTAGCAACAGAATGACAGTGTCTAAATTTACACAGCATGTTATCCACAAAATCCCCAGATCCTTCTCAGTTAAAGGAGAATTCAATCCTCTAATTTGCATCACTCCTGGAAGAAGTCTGAAGGAGACAAGATGGCTGCTGTGAACTTCGTTTGACAGGACCTGCAAGGGGGGTAAGTAGAAAGTTAGGGGCATTTGCCCAGGGTGCCAGCTAGGCCAGGGGGGAGGAGGCCTATTTATGGTAGGGGGATGCAAATTAGGGGGTTTAATTCTCCTTTAAGAATACCCCATATCATATCATTTAGTGTAGAACTGCCATTTGTTATTTTTACCAAAGTGTCTTTGATTGCATTATTCAACTTACTTTACCCAGTTTAGTAATTTATATCTGGAAAGTAGCAGCATCTCACATAGAACTTATTGTTTTGCATAATTTGGAACTCACAACCATCAGGGTCACAACATTAAAGAGATACTGACACCAGAAATGTAACTTTTTTTTTTACATGTACCATAAAATTGACTTTGCATGCTTCTTATAATTTTGCCATAAAGTATTTGCCCAATGCTTTTACATTATCTGTCTGACTCCTGTGATCGTCTATGAGGGGGCTGCCATATTTGTGTAGCAGGAGTCCATTAGCATTAGAAACTCTGACAGGCTGAGATGGGACAGTCAGGTTTAGGAACTTCAACTAACAATTATAATTAAACAAACCTCTCTGCAAAAAAAAACAAAAAAAAACCAAACATGGTAACTTTTAATATACATTCATATTTATGTGGTACTAAACTCCATACGTTCCATTTACTACAGGAAGCGGATAGCAACGTTGTGCTCGCTGGAAGAACCCTAGGCCAGTGCAATTTTCTGCTTATAACACCGGCCCAGAGTCAGGAAATTAAATACAATCACTTGGGAGTGCCTAACTTTTGGCACCTCCAAGTGTAAAATTAGTTCCCTTCTCCTTTAAATTGATTGGAAAGGGGTGATTCTTCCTCTTTGGCCTCCATCCTTTGACACAGGTTGATTTGTCTGGGGATTTGCAATTAATTAAAGTATCCTATTCCTTATAACAGGGGTGACCAACCTTTTGGCTTCTCTGGGCCACATTGGAAAAAGTAAAATTGTCTGGGGGTCACACATGAAATACACAAACACTTTAGATTTGTAAAATTAAAGAAAATACACAGAAAAGAACTACAGTACCAGTTGGATAACCAGATGGAACTCTACATTGGAATATGGGACACCTGGATATTAAACAGACATTAATATTATTATTACTAAATGGGCAGAGTCCCCCCTACTCCATAGGTTACCACATTGTTACAACATGGCATAGTAAACCTGCTCCTAACAAGGTGACAGACTGAGGTGGTTAATGTGTCTGGACCTAGCACAAAGTGTTATTTCACTCTTGTTTTCTCTGTATTTCCATATACAGTATTTCTTATTTTTCCCTTTTTTCTTTCTCCTTTTAGCTGGACCGCATTCATATCCATCCAGGGCCGCAGGTTGGACACCCCTGCCTTATAACCTCATTTGTTTTCTTACCACCATTGTCTAACCAAAACATAAGTTATCTTTCTGTCCTGTATCAATGGTCCCAATGACCCAGAATGCATTCTACCACACAAATAGAGCTCCACCCAAAAGCATCAAGAAGACATTTTGTACATTTTCACATTTTAATAGCCATGACTAGGAACTTAAGATTGTGGTCTCCTCATCACTTGTTAAAGGATTCAGTTTAAAAAAAAAAAAAAAAAAGTTGAGGTATAAAGTTTTTGGGAAGGCGGCTATGATTCTTCTTCCTCTTCTTCCTTTAAGCTGCCATTTAAAAAGAGCTATGGGGTGGCCGGCACAGTATTAGGGGCAAAAAAATTACAGCAGCCGATGCTAGTAGTGGTAATCTGAACTACCAGAAACACCCGCTTTATAACTTCCATGGCATGTGAAAGTAGCTGGCTGGAAGAGGGCTGCAGTGTGTGGCTTCAAAGTTCTTCATATACCTCTGGGCCTGTTGAGAAAAGTAATTATGAAAAAAAAAACATTTAAGGGTATCAACCAATGAAAAGTGCACTACAGCCTTGGGAATTGAAGACCACAATAATAAGACACAGCAGCAATGCCTTGAATTGAAGACAAAAAAGCCCTTAAGTGCAAAGACACAGCTGTGTACTACAGACAAATCAACTTACTAGAACAAAGAACATCAACTGAAAAAAAAAGTGTAGACATAGTTGTAAACTAAGGATAAAGCAATGAACTGCTGCAGGTTAAAATGGGTGTGTGAGCAGCTGAAGGCTTATGGGGAAGACGGAGATTTAAAAAGACCATATGGTCTAAAGGTGGCCACACACAGAGAGATCCGCTCATTTGGCGATGTCGCCAAACGAGCGGATCTCTCCCACTGATATGCCCACTTTGAGGTGGGCAATATCGGGCCGATCTGATCATGGGCCCTAGGGCCCAATGATCGGATCCTGATGGGTAACAGCCGGTCGGTTCGTGGGACCACATCAACAAACAGATGTGGCCTCGATCCGTCGGGATTTTTAGTCCTGTCCAATGGAAATCTGGCCGACTTTCGGGCAGATATCGAACGAGGAAGCCCGTTGGAGGGCCCCGTACACGGGCCAATAAGCTGCCGACTCGGTCTGTTGGCAGCTTTTATCTAAAGGGACGCGCCCTAAAATGCCGATCACTACAGGAAGAAGATTGAAGGAGACAAGATGGCTGCTGTGAACTCTGCTGGACAGGACCTGCAAAGGGGGGGGGGGGTAAGTAGAAAGTTAGGGGCATTTGCCCAGGGTGCCAGGTAGGCCAGGGGGGAGGAGGGCTATTTAGGGAAGGGGGATGCAAATTAGGGGGTTGAATTCTCCTTTAAGAAAACCCCATAACAGACTTTCATTTAGTGTAGAACTGCCATTTGTTATTTTTACCAAAGTGTCTTTCATTGCATTATTCAACTTACTTTACCCAATTTAGTAAAATGTACTTTGCATTCTTATTATAATTTTGCCATAAAGTATTTGCCCAATAGTTTCATAGTTATAGTTAAATTGGGTTGAAAAAAGACAAAGTCCATCAAGTTCAACCCCTCCAAATGAAAATCCAGCATCCATACACACACTCCTCCCTACTTTTAATTAAATTCTATATACCCATACCTATACTAACTATAGAGTTTAGTATCACAATAGCCTTTGATATTATGTCTGTCCAAAAAATCATCCAAGCCATTCTTAAAGGCATTAACTGAATCAGCCATCACAACATCACCCGGCAGTGCATTCCACAACCTCACTGTCCTGACTGTGAAGAACCCCCTACGTTGCTTCAAATGAAAGTTCTTTTCCTCTAGTCTAAAGGGGTGGCCTCTGGTACAGTGATCCACTTTATGGGTAAAAAGGTCCCTTTTACATTACCTATCTGACTCCCTGTGATTGCCTATGAGGGAGCTGCCATATTTGTGCAGAAGGAGTACATTAGCATTAGAAACTAACTGACAGGCTAAGATGGGACAGTCAGGTTAGCAAAACAGTTCGGTTAAGAAACTTCAACTAACAATTACTTACAAAAACAAACAACATGGTAACTTTTAATATACATTCATATTTTAAAAAGTAGGTTTTAGCATCACTATCACTTTAGCAAAGACAGGCCCCTATTAATACGAAGAGGCACATTTATCAAAGTTCGAATTCATACGAATATTTAAAAACTCCCTATAACTCCCATAAATTGATCTAAATTTATTTTTAAAAAAATCATTTTATAAACTCAGATGAATGTAATCGACCTGAAAACGCAAATCAAGTTTTCACTTGACTGTCAGGAAGGCTACAAACAACTCAAAATTGATCCCTGGATGTCGCCCACTGACTTAAACAGCAATTGGGCAGGTTGCGAATAGTCCAATTAGTGTTCTTAAAGGGGGCGAATTTGAATTTATTTAAAAACTTGAATTGAATCTGACAGTTTTGACCATAAAAAAACTCAAATTTCAATTTTCAATTCGAGCCTTGATAAATCTGCCACTAAGGCTCGTCACCTATAATAGCAGTTTTATAAGGAGCTATAAGAGCATAGGTTGTTCAGCAAGTAGATGGGCAATTCTAATATCCAATGATAACTCAATCAGTACTTCAAATGTGTTTTTAATGATGGGTATATGGTGTGAATTGGCTATAAAAATGAATCCCTCCTGACTTTTGCATAAGGATGTAAAGTATTCAAATTGACAAACTATGAAAAGAGTGCAGAACTTATTACGTACTAGATACAAAGCCAGTTGTCGTCTACCTTCTGAGCTCATCTCCTCACCTAGAAAAACAAACAAATAAATAAACAAACATCTCACTCCTATGTTTTGCCTCGCCTCCCAAACATCCCAAATTGTGAAACTTACCCACACTCCATGGAAAGAGGCCTGTGTGCTCACTTTGATAGGATTGCAAGACAGAGAGACACCAGTCATCTTCTACTCCATAAAGGCTTTGCACTGATGCTGCACAAAGAACAAATATATAAAGGGGTAAGTGGTTTTAAAAATGTCTCTTGGCAGAAAGATTTTGACAGCGGCAAGTTAAAATGTAAGTTATTTAATGGAAAAGTAACTAGCAGCTTCAAGGATTTAATTGTAGAAAAGCTAACCAGTAGCACAGATTGTACTTGAAAATGAAGTATACCCCAGTACAACACAAGTTGTTTTAATTAAGAAAAAAAATAGATTTTGTTTTTTTTCTTGAGCAAAATCGGGAAACTGAAAATACTCCATGTGGTCAACTTCCTGGTGCTTGCCAGGTAAATAAATAAATTATGAGTGCCCAGCTAATCCTCCATATAATGGACCTGTGTGGTACTTTATTGTAAACCAAAACAGGATTGTCACAATAAAGGGGTGAAGGGAGGTGGTTGTTTATACAGAGGTCAATGTAACAACTGAGCTATTTACAGTGGAATTAGTAAGTGTAAATACAAAACAATTCTCTATTACTACTCTACAATAAGAAAAAAAGCTACAACTGATGAATAATTAAAAGAAGCAGAATATATTTTCAACATTCAATGTAATTTTCTTGTGTTGAATAAAAAAAAAAAAAAAAGGTTTATATGGACTTTTAATGCTCCTCTAATTCAGTGAATATTTTTAGTAGGACTTGTCTCTGGAAGAAATTAATAAAGGCAAACTATGGAGGAACAAAAAAAGAGAAGAAATAGCATTTTAAATCTGACCTTCCTGCTCAGGTGTAGAACATGCCAGCCACTCCCTTACTACCCTCCTGCCCTCTTCAGTCATTACTTTGGGGTAACTGTGGAAAAGAACATTGAAATATGGGGTAAAGGGTCTGTGGACAAGAAAAAAATGTAACTAAACAGTAGCAGGTATGGGACTTGTTATCCAGAATGCTTGAGACCTTGGGGTTTCCGGATAACGGATCTTTCTGCAATTTGGATCTTCATACCTTAAAGGGATAATGTCAGTTAATAGTGCTGCTCCAGCAGAATTCTGCATTGAAATCCATTTTTCAAAAAAGCAAACAGAAAAAAATCTGTTCTTTTGGGAAATGGATTTTAGTGCAGAATTCTGCTGGAGCAGCACTATTAACTGATGCGTTTTGGAAAAAACATATTTTTCCATGAAAGTATCCCTTTAAGAAATCATATACCATTAAATAAACTTAATAGGCTAGTTTTGCTTCCAATAAGGATTCATTATATTTTCGTTTGTATCAAGTACAAGCTAACGTTTTATTATTCCAGAGAAAAAGGAAATTTTTAAAAATTTGGATAAAATGGAGTCTATGGGAGACTGTCATTCCGTAATTGAAAGCTTTCTGTTTTTTTGGATAACGGATCCCATACCTGTATAAGGCACTTTATCAAGCCAACATCTACTGAAGGATGCCAGCCATAAATATATATATATATATATATATATATATATAAAAATATATACCGTCTGTACTAAGGTTACTAGCATCTTGTTATTTTGCACTTGCATGTCTACTTGGAGGCAAAATATCAGAAATTGCATCAGGTTACGGTGTCCCACAGAAAATAAATATTGGTGATACTGTGCATTGCCAGCTGAAAACAAAATTGAACAGTATTTAAATGTAAGTTGACTGGTGTCTTAACTTAAACCTGCAGTAGAATTGCAAAGTGCTATGCTTATCAGATTGGATCCTGGTTGTATATGCCAGGATCAGATCTAAAGGCTGCAGTTATGAACCCTATACTGTTTAATGGAATGTTCCTCACCGCTGCTGAAGTAGAGTCATGAGCAAATCATTGCCTCTATTTGAGGAGACATCCTCTGGGACTCTGTGGAGCAGAAACCTTATTAGACACTAAAATCAATAACAAATTCAGATTCAATAACCACTTAAATGCACTTACGTTGTTGTGATAATTTCATCTTTTGTTCTTCTGATTAATAGTACTGGGCCCTGATACCTGGGGCAGGAGATATAACTTATCAGATGCAGTGGAATTGCTGGACAATGGTATAAACAGCCCACAATGATAAAGTGTCAAACATTCCAATATCTTCTATCTTGGTATAATGTGTAAGACATGAACAGGATTTAAAAGTGAAAAATATTTCAATTCTGCTACTAGCTATGGGCAGAAAGAAACCTGTAGTTGTACTGCAAACGTAAATGACAGAGGTCTCTTGGGTCTACTTCTAATATATTGCCATATACAGCAATACGGGTTCTCGTATAGCATATTGAAGTAAAGTTATTGCTTTTTATTTTGCTATAGATTCAAAGGACAAGAAAAGTGTAAATCACTGGGAGTACCAATATTAATTACCCCTTTATAATTACATTTGCTAACCATAAACCTTGACCAGTGCGCCTCTTCCCTGAATATTGAACCAGCCTAGGATATATTTCTGCCAGTGCTGTGACTCCATTAACTGAAGGGCTCTTTGCAGTGAACATGCACTTGGTTCTGACATTCAAATGGGACCACTGGGAACTTTCAGAACATGGCAGTGTAGCACAGGCAGAAATATACTATATAACAGCATGCATAAAGCTAGAGTAGGAATCCCTTTGAACATAATCTTTATGTAAGAAAACGGACAGGAAAATTCCCTTCACCTCCCTTATCCACGAAAAGATGGTAACCTTTAAAAGATTGCCTATAGGCATTTAATCCAGTAAAGAATGTGATTTATATCCCATCACTGTGTAAAGGAAAGCTGGAATGCAGAACAAGCAAACAAATGCCTATTGTATAATGATTTATAAAGCTAAATGATTCCTTAATTCATTTGACCACCAAGTAAGGACTTTCCACCCCTACTTAAAGATACATACTGAAGCCAATTGGATTTGTGTTAAATGCGTCATGACTCATAATTAATTGACGAAACTGTGTTATCTAAAGTCATCTTAACTCATTTAATGCATTTAACCTTTTCCTTAGCATACCAAAGCACCATTGTTCACAATTGTGAATGCTTTAATTAGATGGGATGCTGTGATGCAATTTTCTGTGTTAAATGGGATAAGTGGGATATCTGGGTTATTCTGTGTCAAACACACAAACCAAAGTGGCTTCATCTTTAGTTCATCTAGTGAGGGATAGTCAAGCTCATATATACTGATGGGTCAACATGCAGGTCAGGCTCACAGCTCTTTCTGTGTCAATGTGCAGGGGAAGTTTAAACTTAATAGTTCCTATCTGCTCCCCAGTGGTATAAAAATGTACCTGCAAAGCTGTTCCGCATTGTTTAGGTTTAAATACTTCCTAACTGTTCTGGTAACCAGACCTCCTGGAAAGTAAAAGATAAGCAGAAAATTATTTGAAAAATATAATGGGATCAAGTAAAGAAGATATAAAGAAACTGGAAAGAAGAAAGTTAGAGGAAAGCAGAAAGGAGACACCAAAGAAATTAAACAGAACTATATATTCTCCTATCCTTACTCCAGCTTTCTGGCATCACTTTCAGAGCAAGTGGCACAAGGTCATCGAAGGAAGCATCAAGGATGATAGCACTTATGTCTGGGTAGGACATGACAGCCCAGGTAGCTGTGAAAGACAGAACAGTCCAAAATAAGAGAAGGGGAGGGTAAAAGGTCAATCCAAAACTTACATAACATGTGTATTCATGTTTATACACTTTGTCTGACCCTGTCCCAACTCACACCTGTAAAGCCCCCAATAGACCAGGCATATACAATGATATCTTGCAGTTGGAATCCAAGGTTGTACAGTGCATACTGGATCGCCACATCCATTGCATTTGCCTCATTCTGTGGAAAAGGTACACCCTGAAGTAAAGGGAAATAATATCAGGATGAATTTGTGACATAAGAATCATTCATTGGTGCATAAACAAATAGATTATGGATACATGTAAGCTACCAACTGATATATTGGTGCCTCTGCATTGGTATTTATTACAAGAAAAAAACCTGCACACATGGCATCTCAAAAAAACAGCCTTAAAACACAGCCTAATTTTATGAAGACAGGTAGGAAATCCCCTGGTGCCCAATATAATCTGGACAAGGAAACTTCTTTATTTAACTGAAGAATGGTCTTAATTCTGAGGACATTAGACTGTGGCTGAGGCTATAAGTATAGCCAAGAGGGGAGGAGCTCTTCTACACTAGTGTCCTGCCTCCTATTGGTACAAGCTATAACCCATTGTTCCTTTGTCCCCCAAGGAGATGCGAGAAAAAAAAAGACAAATGTTTAACCGCCTCCATCCACTCCACGCGATTCACACCCAAAATTACTTGTTACTCTAGAACAGTGATCCCCAACCAGTAGCTCGTGAGCAACATGTTGCTCTCCAACCCCTTGGATGTTGTTCCCAGTGGCCTCAAAGCAGGAGCTTATTTTTGAATTTCTGGGTTGGAGGTAAGTTTTGGTTGCATAAAAACCAGGTGCACTGCCAAACAGAGTCTCAATGTAGGTTGACAATCCTCATAGGGGTTACTTAATGGCCAATCACAGCCCTTATTTTGCACCCTGGGAACATTTTTCGTGTTAGTGTTGCTCCCCAACTTTACTTCTGAATGTTGCTCACGGGTTCAAAAGGTTGGGGATCCTTGCTCAAGAACAAGCATAAGAACTATTCTTATTCTCTTCAGAATTAGTTATATGAAAAAGTTAGGGAAGCCCTCTCAGCCTGCATAATAATTGACTCCACTTTCAACAAAAAAGATAAGTGGTCTTTCATTTCCCAGGAACATCTGAGTACTGGGGTATTCTCTGAACAAAGATTTTTAGTGAAGCAGTATTCAGTTGTATTAAATCAAATCAAATGTATATAACTGGCTGTGCAAAATGTGGGTACCCTTGTAATTTTGCTAATTTGAATGCTTGTAACTGCTCAATACTGATTACTGGCAACACTAAATTGGTTGGTTTAGCTCATTAAGCCTTGAACTTCATAGGCAGATGTGTCTAATCATGACAAAAAGTAATTTATAAGGTGGCCAATTGCAAGTTGTGCTTCTGTTTGACTCTCCTCTGAAGAGTGACAGCTCCTCAAAAGATCTGAAAACAAAGATTGTTCAGTATCATGGTTTAGGGGGAAGGCTACAAAAAGTCTGTCAGTTTCAACTGTAAGGAATGTAATCAGAAAACGGAAGGCCACAGGCACAGTTGCTGTAAAACCCAGGCCTGGCAGGCCAAGAAAAATATAGGAGCAGCATATTCGGAGGATTGTGAGAATGGTTACTGACAACGCGAAGATCACCTCCAAAGACATCTTGTACATCGTTCTACAATTCAGCGCAATTTGAACAAAGAACATCTGTATGGCAGAGTGATGAGTGGCAGGGTGTATGGCACTCACGCCACAAACAGTTGCTTGTTGTATGCAAAAGCTCATTTAGACAAGCCGCAGTTATTTTGGAACAAAGTGCTTTGGACTGATGAGACAAAAATATTGTTATTTGGTCATAACAAAAAGAGCTTTGCATGGTGGAAGAAGAACACCACATTCCAAGAAAAACACCTTCTACCTAGTGTCAAATTTGGTGGAGGTTCCATCATGCTGTGTGACTAGTTCACGGACTGGGGCCCTTGCTAAAGTCGAGGGTCGGATGAATTCAACCCAATATCAACCAATTCTTCAGGATAATGTTCAAGCATCAGTCACAAAGTTAAAGTTACACAGGGGTTGGATATTCCAACAAGACAATGATCCTAAAGACACTTGGAAATCTACAAAGGCATTTATGCAGAGGGAGAAATACTATATTCTAAAATGGCCATCACAGTCCCCCGACTTGAGTATCATTGAAAATCTATGGAACAATATGAAGCTGGCGGTCCATGCTTGGCAGCCATCAAATTTAACTGAACTGGAGAGATTTAGTATGGACGAATGGTCAAAAATACCGCCGTCCAGAATCCAGACACTCATCAAAGGCTATAGGAGGCGTTTGGGGCTGTTACATTTGCAAAAGGAGACTCAACTAAGTAGTGATGTAAGATCTCTGTTGGAGTGCCCAAATTTATGCACCTGTCTAATTTTGTTATGATGCCTATTGCATATTTTCTGTTAATCCAATAAACTTTATGTCACTGCTGAAATACTACTGTTTCCATAAGGCAATGTTTTATATTAAAAGGAAGTTGCTACTTTGAAAGCTCAGCCAATGATAAACAAAACTCCAAAGAATTAAGAGGGGATCCCAAACTTTTTCATATGACTGTAAGTGTATTTATATAGCATATGTGCTACAAGTTGATTCATATTTATACACTGCATTCGGCATGCAACAAACTTGGTAGGAGAGAAGGACATGCCTAGGGTACCATATTAGTCAACTGCTGCTTTCAGACTGCACATAGCAAGGTCTGTATAGAATTGGTTTACTGAGATGTGAGTGCAGTAACCTGACTGACCAACCAGTTCTTTTCTAAATCCAAGTTAGAAATTCACCAAAGCAATAAATAACTTACTGTACTACCAGCAAATCCAGGATGATTCCAACCAAGGACTGAATAGCCAGCTGCAGAAGAGATAAACCAAGCATTACAAAAAAGGCAGGTGGTGTAGTAACAATTTCTCTATTACAAATTCTACCTTACAAAAAGCAACCATACTATAGTTAATTAGCTTTGAATTATTAAAATATAATGCCAACATAAAGTCAGACTAGAGGGGTTATTTACTCAACCACAATTTATTTCTAGTTGGGGTTTTTTTTTCCATAATTTATTATACCCCAAAGCTGCAAAAAGTCAAAATCTGAAATCCAACATCTCAAACCTATCCAGGTCATGTTTAAGTCAATTGGAGATTTCCCTTTTACAATTTGAAGATATCGTGGTCTATGCTGGGTTTTCGCTCGATTTTGAGTTTTTCCCCTGACTTTTTCGAGTAATTTTATTGATAAATACGATAAAATCGTGGATGTGAGTTTGGTTGAGTGGATTAATAGAAATATGAGATAGATTTGAGTTTAAGTAAATAACCCCCTAAGTGTCTTCCCTGTGACTGTCAAAAACCAAGTGTTTCAATTCAGTGGATAGCATTTTCCAGTGCAGTGGACTCGCATCTTATAGAAGAATTACAGTGAAACCTCAATTTTACATACCCTGCTTTTAAGTTAATATGCAAACTTGCATGTGATTATTTTAAATATTTTGTAAGTACTCTGCTTTGCATTTCATCATTATAAATAAAATACATAAGAAAAGTAGCTTGCAAAAAGAAGGGCAGATACAGTACATGAGGTGGTTAGTCGCACCATGATTAATCTCCTCCAAATGCTTTCCCAGTGGCTAACATGCAAATAACTGCTGAGGAAACTTACGCAGCACAACTACTTTCCTCGTAAGGAAACTTCAGGCAACTTTGCACCACATGTTTCCCCAGTGGCGATTCCCATGTTAGACACTGGAAAAGCAGTCGGAGGATATTAATTGCAGAGCAATAACCTCCTCATGTATCATTGCCCTAAACCCAGTTAAATGTGTGCTATAGCAAAATAAAGGTAAGATTTTAAACTTACAGACAAATCCTTTTCTTGTAAGGCTGTGATGACAGTGCAGATAGATAAGAGCAGTCCTTGTGTGTTTAGTCAGGACAAAGCAATCAAAATCTTTACTTCTCCCTCCATGCTCACTGCACCCATCTCACCATGTGTGAACATGGAGAAAATAATACATGCCTACAAGAAAGAGACTTATCAGTAAGAAAAAAATAGCTGCTGTAAGGAGAGGAGAAGCTGGCATACATGTAAGCAATCGTGTGCAGTGTTAGGAACTGCTTTGTCAGATGGAGAAGGTTTGAACTACAAAGTCCTTGCAAGCACAATGATGATTACTTTATGATTCTCCCAACATCTGATGAACTATACTTTCCCCTGCTATAGGAGAGGATAACCATTGTATTTAATCTTAAAAACAAAATATTCAGTTTGTATTCTAATCCTGTTAAAAGGAAAGTTGAACATGACTAGAAAATAAGCTCTGACCTTCCAGTGGTGTGGAAACACAGCCGATTTCATAGAATCCAGCATTCCCCTCGCAGCAGATAACCTTATTAAAAAAAACAAACAAACATTGGTAACATAAAAAGGACTTGTGTGACTATAGCAGTTTTGATCTTGGCTACTTGACCAGGAAAAAGTAAAGGTGACTAAATGCTGTGAATCACTATTATCAAGCTGGAGATTAAGTGCACTATAGTCTTTAGAGTTGGAGACTGGTAAAAGAGGGAATGAAATATACACAAGGGTATAGGCATGCAGAAACTCTTACCAGCTTAGATCCTTTGTCATTTCCTAAGTGCCTGCGGTCTACAAATATTGCATCTATCTCATTCCCATCACATGCCAGCAGCTTGGCTCGCTTTCCATTATACTAAAAAAAGGGGGATGGAGGAGAAAATATGACCAGTACACAATGTTATATGGAAAAGGGTAATGTGAGAGACAGCTTTATGGAGCAATGAAGGAAAATAGTCTCACCTCCTCCACTAGCCGTGCCTGTCCTTGCAATAACATGGGCATGAGAGCCTTCTGTAATAGGTATACTGAGCCAGGGTACAACATACGCCTGCCAAATGAGTGAGCTACTGCATAACTGAGAGGAAAGGAGATCATGAATTACTTGACTGAGCCTACCCAATCAAACAAACATCTACAGAAGAGAGCCAAGCCAAATCTACAAGAGGAAGCATTTGCACATGTTATTTCAGTCTAAACTGTGTATTCCTTAAATGATGATAAATTCGCATTTGTCACTACAATGTTTCTGAGAGTCATTTCTAAATAAAGTTTCTAAGTTGTCCTAGAACTGTTATTACATTCAACATATATCTTTATAATTCATTCAGAGAGAATGTATGTCTGCTACGGTAATTACCTTTCCTTCATCTTGCAGTACTGTATAAATTTAACTGAAATATGGTTTTAAACTGTAGGTGATCACATAAACATGATCTGGTCACAGAGCTTTCTAATTTTTGACAAATTTATTTATGACAGTTGGCCTATGTGAGTGACCTCATTTGCAGACGTAATCCCCTATTGACATCAGTTTGGTTTTAGCCAATCAATGCTGTGCTGGTTACAGTATATCACAAAAGTGATAGAAAGACTGGCTTTCTATCTGTACATGTATATATTAAGATTCAACTCAGAATAAAAACAAGAGTATTATTGCAGTCTTTAGTTATATTGATATATGAATGACTGAAATGTAATTATGTGAAGGGTAAAGCTGTACCTGGTAATCTGACAGGGTAACTTCTGGATCCTCTGTAACACATTATTAGCAGTGCTACGTGGACGAGGATCTGGCTTAAGCAAAGGAACTCCCCCAAGTGGGCCTGTGCTTTTAAGATCTTTGCTGTAAAAAGGATAGATATACTGTAAATAACATATTAAGATGCCATTAATATGCTCTCTGAATACATTCTGTTAAGCTTGCCCAAATGCAACAAACGTTACAAATGCATTTACAAAAACCTTAGTCTATACCAGATGTATGCAGCAAGAGATCATGGTCCTCATTTACCATTAAGGGATGCAGTGCTATGTACAAAATGCATGGAAACTCACACACAGTAAAACACCTTAAAGAAAGACGCTGCTCTTATTTTTTGTTGGCCTTTATCTCAGTACACTTCTTACTATGAATTTGGTGCAAGGTGCAGCATTCTAAGCTTGTATTTTATACCTGCCATTGACAAGTCAATAAATCCAATCTCAAGACTCTTATTTATTGTACACTTAATAACACAATTCTACAGTAACTAAATGCCTATAGACTGCCCAAGTGATGACCATATTAATGAGCATGCAAGACCCAACATTTACAGAAGCATACACACTGCATATGTAGCAAGTCAAAGCAAAGACACTAATTAAAACTGTTTTGTGGGGAAAAATGGTGTTTTGCCATAGTTTATTGTGAATTGCCCTCAGCCCTGAAAGCCAGTAAGTGCCATATAAAAAAAAAAATATATATATATATATACACACACACACACACCTTTCATTTGATATATATATATATATATATATATATATATATATATATATATATATATATATATATATATATATATATATATATATATATATATATATATATATATATATATATATATATATATATATATCTTCCATGCACTGGCATAATAAGCATAATAAGCTTACACTTTTTACAAGTTTTAAACACTTTTTACCAAATGACTAAATGCATACCTGCTATTTTCATTCCACTGAAAATCCACTGGCCAGCTGCGAAAGTCAAAATTATAGCTGGAGAGCATTTTCTGTTAATCAAAAGGATGCAAGTAGTGGTTACTGCTATGTTTGCAGACTATGAATTCAGTATTTATATCAAAATAGCCACTAAGCAGTGTTAACAGTCAGCCTTCTATAACACGGATCAGGAAAAACATGTAAAATTCAGAGTTTTAGAAAAACCTTGGGAACTTGGGACATGGGCAGTTTAGGCTATTTTAATTTAAAGGAGAATAAAAGTCACTTTCCCGATATCCTTGGCTTTGTTCCTATTAGCAGAGCAACATCCCAGGGTTGTTCTCAGCCAAGCACCCTAGTGCCATTCTCTTCCTGCTTTTTCTTAGCGCAGGCGCTCATGTGCAGTAGTTGAAATTTAACAAAAAAGCCATTTTTTTCACTCTACAGCACATTTCAGCCCCAGGGGATTGACCAAAAAGCGGAAAGAGAATCGCTCCATGATGCTCTTTTCGAACAACGGTCGGCACAGTGTTCTGCTAACAGGAGCACCGGCCTTGGGTATTAGGCAAGTGATTCGATTTACTGGGGCTATCTAACATTTGCCAGACCCCCCAATGACTGAGCCTTTCCTTCTCCCATAAGATCATATAAAACGGATAGAAATCGATTGTACACTTTGCAATGCTTACATAGCAGACCACTGGGGTGTGAATCTCACTGTCGGTAGTCTTGCTTGTATATTCCCATATATTTCAGTCGCTGCCATCTTTTCTCAACTTTTGTGTTTTACTGTGTTCCAGTTACTGGGAAGCAGTGAAACAGATCTCTTTCTCTGGTCTTTTAGAACATTTCTCTGAGATCAAATGATTGAACTGGGTGGGCACAGATTCCTGTTGTCTTTTCATTACTTTGATGCATACTATATTTTCACATTTTCCTGCCAGAATCTGCTTAGTACAGGGGAGTATCACTTGGTACATGGTATAAAAAAATACTGCAAGTGTCTTCAGAAAGCCAGGCTGAATTTAAAATGATGAGGTTTAATCAAGAAATTCAGAACAATGTATTTCAGATATGAGGATCCTTCATAGGGACTGTGCTACTCAAGCAGAATAATTTTTGTCTTTGTTTAAATCAATCAAAAGGCGGGGCTATGGTTAGTGATTCTACAAGCTGTGCAAATATTTGTAACTATTTGTATGTATTTGCTGGAGACCAGATAAAAATAACAGTTCAGTTAATTCTAAAAAAAATGTGGTCAATCATTTCAGCAATGTGGTTGCTATGGCTCAAATTACCCTAACAACCATGCATTTAATTAAATAAGAGACTGGCATTTGTATAGGAGAGACCTGAATAGAAAGAGGAGTAATAAAAAGTAGAAAAAAAACCAATACATTTGTACGCTTACAGAGCATTTGTTTTTAGATGGGGTCAGCGACCCCCATTTGAAATCTGAAGTCAGAAGAAATCAAATAATTACAAAAGTATAAAAAATAAATAATAAAAAAACAATTGAAAAGTTGCTTAGAATTGGCCATTCTATAACACACTAAAAGTTAACTTAAATGTGAACCATCCCTTTAATAAATAGTGGTTTTTACTCTATGAGGGGTGTGCCCTCCAATTTTTTCTCTTTTGGTCTTGGACAATCACAATTTGAGGAGATCTCCATGGGTGCGGGCGCACCTGAATCCTCCTTAGTATACTTAGTGAAGGGAACAAGGGCGAGTCTAAACTGATTTATTTAACATTATGTAATTTGTATACCCTTTTATTGGACAGCATCACAAAACAAATGAACAGGCCACAGTGAATTGTGATTTCCTTGCCCTTTAAAGGGAAATATACCCAATAAGTTCTTCCATTCGTAAAACATTAGAACAACCAATCCCTGAGGACTAGGATACCAACAATAAAGAAACTTTGTCACTTTTGGCTATGAAAATACATTTGTATCAGAAACATTTAGATATAATTCATGTACACAAAGCTACTGGTCAAAAGTGCATACATTAGCACATCTGTAGGAAGCTTTAGCTTGGTTTTGGTAAGGTTGTTACTGTCAAGATTTATGGCCTCTCATCTTGTACAGAAATAGATGTTACATTCTTCAAATATGGCCACAGCCCAAAAACAAAAAAGACAAGATTGCTGAAAGATCATGTTTAAAAATATGTCTGAGATAATGCTATTGTAAAAGTAATCTGTTCAGTTTCATAAATGAGCAATAATATTTTGTAAAGGTAAAGTAAGTATTGATGCACCGAATCCAGGATTTAGCCTTTTTCAGCAGGATTCGACTGAATCCAAAAAAATCACGTGACTTTTCATCAAACAAACAAGGAAGTAACAAATATTTTAACCGTGCACTGATTTGGTTCGGTATTTGGCTAAATCTTTCACAAAGGATTCGACCAAATCTTAAAGGGGACCCGTCACCCAAAAAAATTATTCAAAATCCTATTTTATCAAAATTAGTCAACCAAAATGAACTTTTATTACACTATATAAATTATCTGAATCTTGTTTCCATCAGACTGGGAATTCATAATTATAGCAAGCAGGCAGGAGCCATTTTGTGGACACTGTTATTAAAGATTAGCCTTGCATCACCTCAGAATCTTGTTTGTGCACCATAATGGGGGGGTCTGATGTCCATTCCCATGCAGTGGCTACACAATTAAATGGTAAAGAGAACGGGGAATGTGTGGAGAGCGGTGACATCTAGGAAGTGCTGAATTGAAAGTGAAAGTAATTTTTCTGCCCCGCCTCTATGCCGAAGGCCTTATGTTGTCAATAAAAGGATTTTTTGCAGCAAAGTTCTGCGTCTACCTGGTCTGTTCCACCAACTATATTTTCAATTGATTGCTAGTACCAAGGACGGGGTACAGGAACTGACCATAAAGGTTATAAAAATTGATGGGAGAAATACCACATCCAGTGGAAACAAAGAAGCTTCCATCTATGCCTAAGGCATAGTGGTGGGGCAGACAATATTTGATTGACAGATTAGATATTTAAATGAGCTTCCAACAGCTATGAATACTTTAATAAAAAATAGAAATTGGATTTCATGTTTAATTTGAAAAGGAATTCCATTATACAGATGTTTATGTTTGCATGACAGGTCCACTTTAAAATAGTGGATTCTGTGCATCCATAGATGTAAGCAAAAAGCCAAAAGAGTAATCAGCCATACATGTGATTAGGCATACACACTCAAACAAGATATTTGTGTAAACACTGCTAACCCATCGTGCACACCATAACACTTATGTGTCATATGTTTAGACAAACACAGCACCTAAAACATGAATATTGCACATGAACTTGCATGGCTTACAGACAGTAATAGGCAGAAGCACCTATGCTAAGCAACATGGACATGCACCAATAGTTCTAGTTCCTTACTTTGTTCTCTGGGTTGTTCTCCATCTTGGTTCTCTCTAAAATGTAAATAAACTGAATATAATGAGGGTTGCTCCATCTGCCAAGACCTGCAGGGAAAGACAGTACAATGTCAAGAATAAATCTTTTTCTACAAAAGTATAGGTAAATGAGGGCACACCAATCAGTAAAGTATTTGGCAGTATATGATAAGAGGTGCAGGAAACCAAAAGTTACCCCCACATATAGTAACAAGATACACACTATGCAATATGTTAGGTTTGCACACTCAAAAAAAAACCTTTCAATCAGAGGTGGATACACCTGCAAAAAAAATGAGAATGGCCCCAACGTTTAAGCACAATGGCCTTTGTCAATGGGGATTATCAGTTGTGCAAAAACATTAGGGCCATTCTCATTTTTTGCAGGTGTATCTGCTCCCTGTTGTCTTTTTCTGCCTTGTATATACAATTGGGTGGTATGTATACATGTTCAACATTATGCAAGTTGATGCTTTTGATAAAATATTGCCATTTTAATTGTACATAAAAAGATTATTTTGTGATACCACCTCTGTTTGAAAAAAAAAATGAGTGTGCAAAGCTAACATAGTGCATAAAACTTTTTCTACATTGGATTATAACGGGAACAATATAAAAGCAACCACATCATCTACCTTTCACCCACCTGACCAAATAATAAACCACAGGGGTATATCCCCATTTGTAAGTGCATCCGTGTGCCGGTTTGGTGCACTTGGCCATGTGAGAACACCATGCTGAATCAGACTATATATGTGAATGAGCAGATCACACCTGAACAGCAATGTGCCACTGAACTTGCACACTTACATGAAGAGGTCATCAGACTATGGTCCAGTGATATAAATTACTAAAAATAATGAACGTTAGGCTTCAACAAGAACTGATGGTTTGAAATGAAGTTGCCAAACCACATCAATCTATTTATGACTAGAATCATACGTGTCCTTTAAATCATTCTAAAGGAGGAACTGAAATAGCTATGCAGTTTCCATAATACACAGCATTCTTATGCAACAGAAAGGACATGTGGCTCTTTTTTTTGATCATGCTTTGTCCTATAGGTTTTCCTTACCTCTCAAGCACATCACCCCTGCCAACAGTAACACAAATGTCAGACCATATTGTCCTAGGGGAACCAGTCGGGATATGTTCAGATAACCTGAAACCCAGAGAGATGATTTGTGTAAAGGGACATAAATGTAAATTGGCTTTTTTTAAACATAAAAATGTTAAACAATATTCTACATGCGTGCATGCTATGTTTTTCCAGAAGACTGGAAGCACAAGAGAGGGAGACAAAAGAGTTTGGCAAGAAAGTAGTAATAACAGAAAAACAGAAAATGGGTGCATATTCAATGTAAGAGTGGACTGAATAAGAATGAAAATATTGTGACAGCCATACAAACATGCACAGACAGTTTTAGATTTCTGTAAATGTGTGAATGCAGGGTCTCTAAGTTAAAGGAAAACTATACCCCCAAAATGAATACTTAAGCAACAGATAGTTTATATCAAATTGAATGACATATTAAAGAATCTTACCAAACTGGAATATATATTTACATAAATATTGCCCTTTTACATCTCTTGCCTTGAAACCACCATTTTGTGACTCTATCTGTGCTGCCTCAGAGATCACCTGACCAGAAATAATACAACACTTAACTGTAACAGGAAGACGTGAGGAAGCAAAAGGCAGAACTCTGTCTGTTAATTGGCTCATGTGACCTTACATGTGGTTTGTATGTGTGCACAGTGAATCTTACGATCTCAGGGGGCGGCCCTTATTTTTTAAAATGGCAATTTTCTATTTATGATTACCCAATGGCACATACTACTAAAAAAGTATATTATTATGATAATGGTTCATTTACATGAAGCAGGGTTTTACACATGAGCTGTTTTACTCAGTATCTTTTAATAGAGGCCTACATTGTTTGGGGGGTATAGTTTTCCTTTAAATGGTGAAAATGTTGTATTGTTTCTACATTCCAGTTTTGCTGGTAATGGCACACAGGCTGATTTGGGGCCCTTTAAATACAGCATTTTGAATTAGACATGCACCGAATCCAGGATTCGGCCGAATCGTTCTGCCCGGCCGAACCAAATCCTAATTTGCATATGCAAATTAGGGGCAGGAAATCACGTGATGTTATCCCCTTCCCACCACAAATTTGCATATGCAAATTAGGATTCGGATTCAGTTCTGTATTCGGCCGAATCTTTCGCAAAGGATCAGGGGTTCAGCCGAATCCAAAATAGTGGATTCGGGGCATCCCTATTTTTAATCAGCCTAATCACTGTGTTAAAGTACTTAAAAACATAAACTCACAAACAAATACTGCAATCATCTGCAAAGCATTTCTACCAGTGCTTTTGAGGTGACAATTGTTTGAAAAAATCAGATGTGCATTATTTCAACCAACAATCTTTTGACAAATGCCACCATAACCAATTGTCAGGTAATTGCAACGTTTGTCTATGGTGTGAGTTTCGGTACATTAGCTCCAATATTTTGGACGACAAACTTCAAGCACCTGAAAACAGCCTCACAATGTAGGTCTGTATAAAAATATATGGCATAAAGAAAACAATAAAAACTATTATTAAACAGTTTATTCAATAGACTCAGAACAGGCAGACGGCACTTCTGGAATAGGTTTATTGGGGTTGCTGCTGTAGAACCTAATGCGTTTCGGGAGTAAATCCCTTAATCATACCTATGATTAAGGGATTTACTCCCGAAACGCGTTAGGTTCTACAGCAGCAACCCCAATAAACCTATTCCAGAAGTGCCGTCTGCCTGTTCTGAGTCTATTGGATGTTAGTGGGGACACTGTTTGACAGAGCACCTGGTTGGGAATACGCGGTGAGCAGGAGTGGTCCCTTTCTTTTGTTTTCTATCATTAAACAGTTTATTGACTGCATATTGATCAGATGCCATACCTTTTCTGTACATATAGCAGATAGCAAGAGGGGATGAATAATACGAAATGGTCCACAAGACTGAAACCTAATGGGGATAGAAAAAACACAACATACTATTATTATCATGTAAATGTGAATCTATCCAGTTTTATCAATGAACGACTGTAGCAATAGGAACTGCTATACATACCCAAGCTAAAATGCTATCTGTGTGTTTCTCCAGTGCTCGTGGCTGATAAAAAGACTCCTTCAAATAATAAAACATTGGTAAGTATAAAGGACAAAATGCTGATTACAGTTATATCACCCCTATTTTACTCTTAATTATGACAATTCAGCCATGCACAATGTTTATTAAATAACAACAATTAAGGGTCAGATTTGAACACAACCAGCCAATGCAAACATTCAGCCCTAATGTAATGTTTACTCCAGCTTGCAAGTAATTAAATGTATTCAGAAATAAAATTACTCAAAGCCTATTGATTGACCATAGGCCATATATTGTGCATGTATTTACTATCCTCTTTAGAGGTAAATATTGTACAGGTAAAACAGAGTATTTGTAATGTAGTACAGTAGACTTGGTAATTGCTCTAAACTACATGCAAAGTCATTCTTCCAGTATGTAACCTTGTATTTTAAACTGGCTGTGGCGGCTTTGCAAGGTACAAATAGGTTCCTAACCGCTCTCCTTCCCAAGGATCTCAGGAGCTCTCAAAATTCATAAGTTGCCCAGAAGATAAGTTGCAAATAAAATTCATTATGTATCTTTAAAAACATGAAAATGGATTGCAAAAAGTACCACATCATTACCCCTTAAGGGGGGCAGCTGCACAGTTTGAAACCTGAGAAAACTTGAGAATAAATATACTTCAGCAGCACAGAATGAAGATATGGTATAAGCCTCTGTGCCTAGGAGAGTTGAAAAGTAATTGAAAAGTAATTTCCAGTGCCACTATATAGTTTTGTTGCATACGAGATGTTCGAGATGTTCGTGTGTATGTCTTGACTCTCAGGAAGTGGAACAATGCGCTTACTATTATTATACATAAACATGCACAGCCTGAGGCCCTCCAACTGGATACACTAAATGTGTAGGGTCCATTCAAAGTTAAAGTGTCATGGAGCGAGACAAGGACTGGCTAATAATGTGGAAGTCACAGTGCAGCTTACAGTGAATGATATATAACTGGCCTTTCTCTGTACAATCACAGGACTCATTGTCTCATGTACAGACAGGGCCAATGCCATTTCATCTCCCCAGGCCAGAGCTCTAAACCTAGAGTAGAAGCTCTTAATGGCAGGGTTAATATCTTTACTATGGGACTATTAGTTCTACAAAATAAGAGTCAACATGGACCCCTGCCACAATCTGACACTCACCGCGCACCGTAGACTATATACAGGGTACTACTACTACTGAGTTATACAGGCTAATTGTTCGCTAACGGCGGGCGCCATATGGACTTGCACATAAAGTGTGTACCCAGATAAGAAACACACATATTCCCTCACCCAGGAGACTGCGGGCTCTTCCTCCTCCTGGCCTCGTCCTCTAATCGCCGCTGTCCTTCCGTTTTGCCGATACACTCGGTAGAGCCGTGGGCCCTTCACACACAGATACATCAGCGCCATTCCCCTTATGCATCTCCGAATTATACCATCCCCCACCGGCCCGCCAGCAGCCGCCATTCCCAATGGTAAATCGTTTTTCGGATTCCCTCAAGCCCTTAGCAGCTCACGTTATGAGAGCCACCGGCAGGAGAATGAATCTGTTGTGCTACCAGGCGCTCGTCCAATCAGGTGACAAGAAGTCAGTGAGACGGAAAATTCCCGCGACAGATGGGCGGAGCTGATCTAATGAGGAAGGAAAGCCGATTCGATAAATGACATGCCAAGGTGCGTCCTCGAGGAGGCGGGGTTTCCATTAGCGTTGCTAAGCGATATAACCACACTAGGAAGCGATTTAACCATACTAGGAAGCAATCTGAAGCGTAGATCGTTGTTATATCTTGGCCCATATTCAGTTAATTTAGGGCAGAGACACACGCTGCTATTTCGGAAAATTAGTCGCCCTGCGATAAATTGCTTTTTCGGGCGACTAATAATCTCCCAGAACTGCCTTCATGCCGGTTAGAATGTAAATCGCTGGGATGGCACTTGGAACGCTTCATTTTCCGAAGTTGCCTTAAGAGGCAGTAAGGCTTTTTGGGGAGATTAGACCCCCCAAAGAAGATGCGATTAGTAGCGGTTAAATCTCCCTGAATCTTCCCGTGTGTCTCTGCCCTCAATCCCCGTCAGGATGGCACTCGAAGCGATTTGCTTTCCGGAGTCGCCCGAAGTTTCCTCATCAGGCAACTTCAGAAAACGAAGAGCCTTGAGTGCCATCCCGCCAGCGACTTAGATTCTAGCCGGCGGGAAGGCTTTTTTGGGGAGATTAGTCGCCCGAAGGAAAGCCGATTAGTCGCCGGGCGACTAAATCTCCCCGAATCTTCCAATGTGTCTCTGCCCTTAGCGTCAGCTGGGTTAAGCCTTTTTTATTTGGTTACTAATACTTTTACGTACGTTAGGATCAGGATTGCTAAGGATCTTAATATTCTGCCCTTAATCTTCACCCAATACTCCATAAATTGGAAATAGTACCGCAGGAGTGAGCCAGACTCTCGGGGAAAAAATTTACATTTACAAAATAATTTTCCTCTCCATAATTCTTTTCATTCTCTAATCTATCTTCCCAAGTCCATATTCAATCAAATTTAGAAAAATGATCATGCTCTTACTCTGGGCAAATAGTTTCCAGATTTTCCAGGGAAAAACTATCTGTCCCTATATGTGGTAATGGAGGCCTTGAGTTTCATACTATAAAGTATATAGGGTAGTGAGTCCAGACTACTGGGCTATATTCCAGATCTAGTATCACTTAAAAATATGATTAATTTTGTTTGTACAGACGTAAAGTCCTTTTTTACCCATTTTACTACAATTAATCTGTCCTTGAAGGTCTCGTGGGTACTAATGAAAATCCTGAAACTGCTTTCCCCAGTCCTGCCATCATTCTCCCTTTGTGGGAGAACCACACTCCTTCCCACACTTTAGAAACCTTGCTGACTTTGACCTAGGAGGAGAGTAGAGTGTAAAAAACACTGCAACATATTACTCAAACACCTTTTTATCTTTAGCCAACTTCCAGGAGAAATATGCAGCATCACCTTAAGTATTATGAACCACACCATGTGTTTTGCTCTCCATTTGGGGGGGGGGGTTATATATCCCAGTCAACCCCCCTGGGTAGTTTCCTTTCCTTGTTTCATAACTTATACATCAGATAAATCTGACCACAATCAAAAAGTGTGAGAAAAAGTCCCAGTGACCAGTGCTAGAGATGTGAGAGTGCTGGATTTCTTCATCTATTCTGGGACTGTCCAACTCTTTTTTTTTTTATAGACCATGCAAAAATCACACAGCCTTTCCAGTCATGTTGACACCAAGAATTTTTCAATGACATCTGAAGATTTGGAAACACAAAGGGGAGGATGTATAAATGTTCATCTGTGCTCAGACAACTGAAAAAACTAAATGCAAATCATTCAAATATAAAGGACTAGTATACCTAACCTCTTTGATTAACATGAGTCCGATGCATAGGGCTTGTGCTGCTGTACAGAACATGATTTTTGCCTATTGTAATTAAAAGCTATGGTTTTTATTATTTATTGAGCTAAACAGAACAGACTGAAGCTATGTTATGTTTCCAACATCTTGTTTAATATAGATAGATAATCAGATTACCAGGACACACATAAACCCATTGCACAATAGGCTGCTGCTTATATGTAAGTCAAGGCAGTCACAAGAAAGGGGTGAAGAATAGAGATAAGCAAATCTGTCCCACTTCATTTTCCCAAAAATTTGCAAAATGGCAAAAATTCATTGGACAGGACTGCACGAGCAGACTGCAGCCTGGGTGGGGGGCACACTGAAGTCCGGTGCCTAGGGTGGCTTCAGACAAAAATACAGCCCTGACCTTGTAGCATCAGGCCGGGCTGGCTGCTAAAATACCTGTGTATACCTAGTGACATCTGACATGCTAGATAACATACTGAGAGACCAGAGCCAGAGAGATGATTCCCAACTCACTGTATTGGGAGGGAGAGTTAGGGCCACAGGGGGTTTCTAAAACTTGTAGAAATGTATTTAAATATAGCCTTTATATTAGCAATTCCTACAGACAGGCTAACTTACTCCTACAGTTTTCTTCTGCAACTCTACCTTTTAATATAATGTTAGTCGGTTGTATATTATTATAAAAATGGAGCTGATATATCAAGCTTTGGTAAATTTTGCAAATAAGTAATGATATATAGCGCTTGGTAAAAGTTTGAAGATACTTTAGGAGGTAACAATTTACCTTCACACTAACATTTGCTGCAGCACAGAGATTAATGGTCCAAAACCTTTGTCCCCATACGCTGTTCACATTGTGGAAGAGGGATTCAATAGGTAATAGTGCTTATTCCTGAGCACTACATCTACATAGGAAAGCATAGTACTTGAATATTCAATAAACATTGAACTAAATCAGCTTTGATTAAATGTCAGTTCCCTAATTTGCTTTGATAAATGTATCAATTTGTTAAAGTAGAATGAACATTCCACTTAATACCTTTAAGAGGCTGCTTTCCCACTGGGGGTGCCCTAAACTGCCCAGTTTGCGGTATATTGTTCTAATGCAGAGTGCATCATATTGTGATTAAGGTCCTCTTCTGTGTGACCTCCCAACAGGAGCATGTGCAGTAGAACATGATCTAGACCCGGCCTCAAATTCAAATGCTCTGGATCAACTATATCTGAGAAAGAACCTAAAGCCACACTAAATGGAACATGCAAACTCCACTGAGGTTCTCAAATGTGCCAGGTGCAGTAAATAGGTATTTTAGGTAGTCTCCAGTAGTTCATGGAGGGGAGGCTTTCTGGACTAGGCCATGGTACTATACAAGCTTTTGTTCCCCTTTAAAGAACATGTGTGATTGTCAGAAAAATGATCCTAGCAGTAAACTTTTGATAACTGATGATATTAAATACTGCTGGGAAAACATCTTTATTAACCAGTTCAATATTTGATTATTTGGCCGCTGAATCTTGTAAGAATATGATGAGGCAGTGCATGCTGTAAAATATATTTTTATTCATGTGATAGTACATATAATTTATTGCATTTACATCTAGGCACAATTTCAGTTTTTCTGTCCATTATTTATTAAAAATTATACAGCAACACTAACAGGACATAACTGTATTGTAAAATGTGTTGTGGTGCAATATGAGCTTCTTTGACTTCCAAAAACATTGATTCAGTGTGCATTTTACATTCTGCATAGTATTAGAAGTTGCCAGACCTGGTCAGCAATTCAGAACGACTCATTCTAATTTTAAATTAATACTTATGTTTCTACATGTCTACACACAGGCTTCTACACTGTGACTTTATACCACTGTGACATTCAAGCAGCCTGTAAACGTGTTAAGGCTGATTGATACAAAATTTAAGGTCGCGTCTTAAAAAAAAGCAAAAAAAGATTAAACTCCAACTATTTTTCTGCAATCAGGGAAAAAAACCATTTGCAATTGTGTTAATTAGAGGCCTATTTATCTGAATTCGGATTTGTTCTGCTCACAATTAATAATAAACTCACAATTATTATTAAATTATTATTAAACAAAAATAAACTCACAATTAAAAAAAACAGGAATGTTACAATATTTATTTAGAAAATCCAGAAATAAGAAACTTGAATGAATAAAACTCGAATTGAATAAAAAGTTTAAATTTTGGCCAGGACAGCTCCTATTGACTTGCACATGACCTTGCAAGCTTTTAGATGCTGAAGTTCTGCATTTTTTCTTACTTGAAAAATATTGAAAATTTGTGTTGATAAAAAGCCACCTTAGATGAAAAAATCTGTCTGCAAATTGTTTCATATATCCTCAACAAAGCTGTAAAATTTAGACTGTTTTCACAACCCTGGTTAAAAAATTATAAACCACTAAAAGTAAATAAAGCTGCTTGATTGTTTAGATATAGTTTCCAAGTGAATGTTAAAGAAACTCTGCAGCTTTTAGATAGCAGAATTGTTACTTTAACATTTTGAGTGTTATTTAAAAAATGGGAGTGTGAAAAATGCATTCTTGAATTTGAATATATTTGAGTCTTGTGTGTATTTGTTAGAAGCCTGTTTTACTGTACCATATCAATAAATTGGCCTTAAAACCTTCATTCCTGCTAATATAAATGTTTTAAGTGGGATAATGTGCATATTTAAACACAAGCTTTAATATTTCTAAATATATTTCAGTACTAGGAACCATATATTTAAAGCACCTCAAACTGGATCATCTGTGTAGTATGTTAATCATATAAACATTACCCAAACTTTGGACAATTAATGCATGGAATAATACAATAAATTGAAGAATGTTAATTACTGATACTATACATGTTGTGGGGTTTATATCTATACTTGCATATGTATCCTCCTCTATTACATATATTAAGACTGTATTTATTAAAATGATAAGATAATGGACAGAGTATTTCTTTGCATCCTAGGGTTGAGAGGAGTATTTCTTTGGTATCATTAGGATTTAATGTATAAAGTAAAAGTGCTTATTGCTCCAAGGAATATGAAATGAGGGGCATGTAGTGCAAGTCCTCCATTGCAGAAATTAAATGGACAGCAGGTTGAAGTGTAGGTAAAAGCCCTCAGCACTCCACTAACTTGAGCGGTTTTGTTGCACTCTGATATCATAAAACATCCATATCTGTTGAATACCTGGTTGCCATCTGTTGAAGAGAAATTTAGAGTTTAATAACGTTCATGCTATTTGCCGCATACTTTAAAGTATCCACAACTTTCTGCCGTAGAGACTGCAACACAGTGCTATAATATATGCAAATGTAGAATTTTGTAAATATTGCAAAAAACAACTAGTTAAACAATGATTTATAGTTTGCTATTTTTTGAACAAATGCATATTTATGTATTTATACCTATCTAGGAAAAATTACCTTTTTCATGATACTGTAGGGTTTAGCATTATAGGAACAATAGTACTGCAGGTATAGGATCAGGTATCCAGAAAGCTCCTAAATTACAGGAAGGCCATCTCCCATGGACTCCATTTTAATAAAATAATTCACATATTTAAAAATGATTTCCTTTTTCTCTGTAATAATAAAACAGTAACGTGTACTTGATCCAAGCTAAGATATAATTGATCCTTGTTGGAGGCAAAACAATCTAGGGATGCACCGATTCCAGGATTCGGTTCGGGATTCAGCCAGGATTCAACCTTTTTCAGCATAATTCGGTCGAATCCTTCTGCCCGGCCGAACTGAATCCGAACCCTAATTTGAATATGCAAATTAGGGGCGGGAAAGGAAATCGCTTGACTTTTTGTCACAAAACAAGGAAGTAAAAAATGTTTTCCCCTTCCCACCCCTAATTTGCATACTTAGGATTCAGTTCGGTATTCAGCCGAATCTTTCGCGAAGGATTTGGGGGTTCGGCCGAATCCAAATTAGTGGATTCGGTGCATCCCTAAAACAATCCTATTGGGTTTAATTCATGTTATTTTTTATAGACTTAAAGGGAAGCTATCATGAAAATGAAAATGTATATAAGCTTCATGGCACTGAAATAAGAAACTTTCTAAATATAACCAATTAAAAATTCTGTATTGTTTCTGAAATACTAAAGTCTATCTACACATCGTCACTCTCAGCATCTGTTACTCTTCATTCTCTCTTCATGCAGGAGTTGGGTGTCAGATTTTCATTGACGTTAGATCCAATATATATTTTAGGGGGCTCCCTTTTCTAGCAGATGTGTTAGAGCTTACTCAGATAACTGACTCCAGCACAAACAAAGTTGAACAAAAAACTGACTTTGGTACAATGATTTCCAGAGATTTAAAACAGTGAGCTTAAACACATCTTGTAGGCAAAATGAGCCCCCAAAGGCTGCATTGGACCTAACTGTCATTCAAAGTCAGACTCCCAACTCCAGCATGAAGACAGAAGAGAGACAGATGCTGAGAGGATACTGAGAGTGAAGATTAACTTGATTCTTTCAGAAACGGCTCAGAATTTGTAATTGATAATATTTAGAAGGTAAAACTTTTGTAATCAATTAAAGCAATTCTATAAGTAGTTTTCCATCTGGTAGAATATTATATACTTCATCAATCCTGTCCATCTCACCCTCATAGTAGTACTATCCTTCTGTGAATAGGGAGAGATTTGTAGAATGTTTATCCATCATCCATTGGAGCAATACATCGACAAGCAACAAAATGATCCAGATCTGCCCGGTGTCCATTACCCCTGAAAGTATACATCTAGCTAAAATTCTATTACCTGCACTGAACTTCATGATCCCACACTGATCATCTTCATTAGGACAGACAGCAATAGAATTGGTGGTGATGCACTGGTCATTTATTTTGATGTTGCAGTAATTACATTGTCTGTAGACCTGACAATCTCCTGTTACGGGAACAAAAAATTTATTTTTTATTATCCTGGAGGATCAAGGACAAATTATAAGGCAGTTCATATCATATTCAATACACAAATCCAATTCTCAAGTGTTTGCTGTAACCTATAGCACATCTTTTATACTTTTGTTTGACATGAAGAATGGTTCGCATTTAGACTCCCACCTTCTGGCTGTTTGCATGGAAGTAAGTTCCATGATGTTCTGATGAAACACTTTAGGTTGTATAGTTCTTATTAGCCGAGAAGTGTGATGAGCTAAACTTACGTTTGTAACTGCAATATTTAGATTTTCATAAATTAATTGTTGTGAATTATACTATGGGAGCATACCCCTCTTCTTTTATCTGCTTTTACAACTCTGTGTTTGACGAACCAAGCAAGGAAGCAGCACTGGACATAGATTACAAGGGCATATGAACTGCATATGAATATAATCTTTTAATTGTGGTTTTTAACCACATTATTTTGAGAATTACACCCCACTACAAATTACCTTTTCTCTCTTATTTATTCATTTTTATACTTATTTTATTATTTTTCATTCATTGTTATTTTGAATCCTTTTTTTAACTCCCCATTTGTATCCCTAGCACCCCTGAAGTATTATTGTTTATCCAGCACCTAACCTTTCCTGTTCTTCAAAACCTAGTGGGTGAGCAACAAATTATTACATTGAACATTGAAACATTACTTATTAGAATTACTGCTGTTTTGCATGCATAGGGGGATTATTAATTATGCCATGATCCTGTCACTATAGATATGCACATTACTTGCTTCTCATATGCTTAACAGAAACTCCATTCCCTGCACAATATAAACCGCATTTCTGTTAGATAGACCTGTACATGCATACTGACCGGTTATAATTAGCCATATTCTGACCCTGTGTCTCCAGTTTAAAAGGGATGCCAAATGTTGCCAAGTACATACATTTGATGCAAACATACACAAAGAGTAAAATTGTGGGGTAAAAGATCATTTAGGCTGAGCAATTATTTGAGATCAGAAAAGCTGACATTATAAATCGTTTTTTACTTGAGTGAAACAAATAAACTGTTTAGCCCAACATATGCGTTACTTTGAAAATGACAGGAAGAGACACAGAATAAAATGAATTAAAGTGCCTGACTTATGAATGCCCTAAAGCTCATTAGATATATTAAAAGCAATATATTTAAAGAAAATAAGATTGAAATTAGGAACTATTCCTCAGCATTATTCTTTCCATTAAGGGATGTTTAAAAGGAGCATGGACCAATGTCATTCTGAATATCTTAAAATATGACATGCGCTAATAATACATCTATGTCGTTTTTTTGAGCAAGCAAGAAGTAAAACATAAATGTGTTCTAAGTTCATCTAGGGATTGATGCCATAGCCATCTGGAATTACTTCAGATAAGGACTTGAATGTGTTTAGCTTCAACTTCAATGTTATTATGATAGAATTCATTTAAGGTTTTAAATTACATTGTTTACACTGCAAATAATTCATTCTACAATATAAGATTTCATTCCTGAACCAGCATGTCTATTTTTTTTAAGTTATAATATTGGTGTGTAGGCAGCCATGGAAATATAAAAATTGGCACTCAAGGCAGAAGAATGCAGGGTAACCCCATGCTATTTGTTTTGTGCGAACATTCGCACAAAATAAATAGCAAGAGGTAACCCTGCATTCTTCTGCCTTGAATGCCATTGTTTTTTATTTCCATGGAAGCATTGGGGGTTGCCGTACCCTCTTACACTGTGCACCAGGCGATCCAGCGGGAGGGTTGAGAGTGTGCTCGGCTTTAGCTGTTTCCTGTGTAGGCAGCCATCCCAGGTCATTTTGCCTGGTCATGTGCTTTCAGAAAGAGTCAGTGATGCACTATGGAACTGCTTTCTGACAGACTATTGTTTCTCCTACTCAATGTAACTGAATGTGTCGCAGTAGGACCTGGATTTTACTATTGAGTGTTGTTCTTAGATCTACTAGGGAGCAGTTATCTTGTGTTTGGGAGCTGCTATCTGGTTACCTTCCCATTTTTTTGTTGTTAGGCTGCTGGGGGTGGGGGGAAGGGACGGGGTGATATCACTCCAACTTGCAGTACAGCATTAAGAGTGACTGAAGTTTATCAGCGCTCAAGTCACATGACAGCAGCTGGGAAACTAACAATATGTCTAGTTCAAAGTTAAATATAAAACAATCTGTTTGCTCTTTTGAGTAAAGGATTTCAGTGCAGAATTTTGCTGGAGCAGCACTATTAACTGATGCATTTTGAAAACAAAAAACATTTTTCCCATGGCAGTATCCCTTTATAAAATGTTTACAAGGTACACATATATTTATATATTTACAAATTACTCTATTATACCTTTATGAAAATCATATGAAAGTTCATTTGGAGATTATTCCTGTTTGACCACAATTGGTATTTAGCTCATTTAGTACATTTCAAATAAACTTCTTTCAATTTAATACCAGCACACTAATAAAATGCACGTAAAAGACTGGAAAAATGATGATCCACATGCTACACCTAGATGTACCTAATTGTTCTGCATATAAAAAAGCTCCCCCAAACATAAGCTGTCTTATATCATAATGATAATTTCCCAAATGGCAATACATACCCATCTTAATTCCATAAATGGCTATTAGACAGAGCAGCAGGTAGTGTGCCATCCTTAGATTTTTCTGAGCGGGTTTCCAATCAGGAATAGAATCAGTTATTGGTGTTATGTTCTGCTTTATATATGTTTTTTGGTTGAGGGGATGGGGCAAACCTTATCTTAGGAATGTTTTTCAAGCAAGGAAGAGTCTTGTAATACTTTGAGGTTTACAATTTTTTTTACTCTTTGAAGTTTCAAGGTGTGGTTCTGGTATCAGTGGAATAGAAAATATGACAGCAAGTAAGGAAAAAATGGGGAATGCAGGAAGGAGATCATTTGTGGTATACGAAATGAGGTGTGGTGTGTTGTTTTACCCTAAAATAATTCAACTTCACACCCCATGTAAAAGAGCTAGTGATCCATCTAACAAGATTGTATTGATACAGAAAAAAACGTACAAACTCACAACACGTTAGTCTTATAATGAATTTATAACAAGATACATAAACGTCCTTTTTTCAGTCTTTCGATAACATTTAACTCAGTCTTGAACATTATTTTCTACATTTGGAAAAAAACTATTCGTGTAGACTTCTTGTTGTAACCAAAACAACAAAACACCAGTTTCGCAAAGATTCTATCATTTACAATTGTGCGACGATATAAAGAAAGGGAAGGGTCACTGAACAAATAGTTGATTCAAGGCAAAAGCAAATTTAGAGAGGTACCAAGAAGTATAGGCAAAAATATTAAAATGAATCAAACGATTTTCAGCTACACCTAAGAATTTTTAGGGATTACACAAATAATATCAATATCTATACCCTCAATATCTTTATGAATAGTTTTGGTGGTCCGCCAACTGATCTGAAGCCATGTGAAATTAAAGAATAAAGCTTATTTGATAGGTATGCATGTATCTAGTATCTATAAATAATAATAGTTATATAATTCAGAAACTCATGGGTATGAGCCAAGGTTCTTTGCTCTTTGAATGAATATTTTCCTTATCTTAAAATGCAAAATGTGCTAGTTTAGAACTGAACTTTCAATGTCTAAATTCAAATGTAAGTAAAATTAGGTGGTGTAAATGTACACTGAATTCTTTCTTCAATGTTCAATGGCTCTTTGAATGAATATTTCCCTTATCTTAAAATGCAAAATGTGCTAGTTTAGAACTGAACTTTCAATGTCTAAATTCAAATGTAAGTAAAATTAGGTGGTGTAAATGTACACTGAATTATTTCTTCAATGTTCAATGGCATATAGGAAAGTCACCAAATATTTCACCCCTACATCATTTAATTAATACAATTTAGCATTTATCTCTCCCTTAAACATGAAACATACCATACTGTCTGTGCGCTTAAAACGAATACCTGCTTATCATTCAAACAAATTAAACCAAGTAATCATGAGGATTCAATGTGCATCTTAATCAAAAAGAGAGACATAGCTATAGTTAAATAGCCGGTTTGTAGAGATGAAATCAGACCTCATGACAAAAGGGGCTTCAATCTTAAGGTCTACCTAAGTAGCCAAAATTACTGGTCAGAATGTGACTCTTGTTGATGTTGCTTAGTGAGGCTAACAACTGGAGTATTGTTTTACACTAGAAACATATTTTAACCATGTGCCAGAATTGATCTCATTGGTCCCCAGACAGGGCAAGTCCTTAAACACAGCTTTACTCCTGGCTTAGTGTAAAATGCTATAGGAAGTTTATGAAGGACAGACCATAAGAAAAGGAAAGTTGAATTCCACACGGAGGAGGTACAAAGGACAGTGCTTTGTTACCATTAAAAATGTGATTTACGGTTGCCATGAAAGGGAAACAGCAAAGTTAAAGCTTTAGGTAGTCAAGAACTGTTATTGAATACTTGTTGAATATCCCAAAAATATAACTATAAGTATGTATGTTGCTGTCAAATCATATTATAATAATTAGCCCTGTTTAAGGGGTGGGTCACCTTTAAGTTAACTTTTAGTATATTATAGAATGGCCAATTCTAAGCTACTTGTTCTGCATTCTTTTTTATTTATAGTTTTTTCAATTAACTATTTTTATTTCCAACTGTCAAATAGGGGTCACTGACCCCATCTATCAAACAAATGCTCTGTAAGGCTGCAAATGTATTATTATTGCTACTTTTAATTATTTATGTTTATATTCCGGCCCTCTCCTATTCATATTCAAATCTCTTATTCAAATCCATGCACAGTTGCTAGGGTGATTTGAACCCTAGCAACCAGATTGCTGATATTGTAAATTGGAGAGCTGATGAAGGAGCATGTGATGAGGTAATGAGAGAAGAGTTGAGTAGCAGATCAGTAGAGGAGCATAGTAAGCAGATGGGTGAGTATATAGAGATGAGTTCAGAGATGTAGGGTGGGGCAGAGTTATGAAGTGCTTTGAATGTCAGGGTCATTAATTTGAATTTGATTCTGAAAGGTAGCGGAAGCCAGTGCAGGAATTGACAGAATGGCGTGGAAGAGGAGGACCGGTTGCTGAGGTGTATGAGCCTCGCATCAGTGTTCATTATGAACTGGAGAGGTGACAGTCCCTGGAGGGGAAAGCCAATTAAAAGAGAGTTACAGTAGTCTAGACGTGATATGATGAGAGAGTGAATAAGAATTTTGGCAGCATCTTGGGTGATGAATGATCGTATTTTGGATATGTTCCTTAGGTGGAAGTGACATGATTTAATAAGTGACTGGATATGAGGAGTGAATGACAGGGCAGAATCTAGGATAACCCCAAGGCACCGGGCCTGGGGAGAGAGGGTGATAGTGGAATTGTTAGCTATGATGGATACTTCCGGGTTGTTACTGGTGCTAGTTGGAGGAAAGAGAACCATTTCAGTTTTAGAAAGGTTTAATTTAAGGTAGCGTTCTGACATCCAGGTAGAGATAGCGGAAAGGCAGGAGGAGACGCGAGTTAGGAGTTCTGGGTTGAGATCAGGAGATGAGAGATAAATCTGAGTATTGTCAGCATAGAGGTGGTAGTGGAAACCATACGAGTTGATTAATTTGCAGAGGGATGAAGTATAGAGGGAGAATAGTAATGGTCCCAAGACAGAGGCTTGAGGAACCCCAACAGAAAGAGATAGGGGAGAAGATGCTTCTCCGTTGTAGGAGACACTGAAGGAACGATTGGTGATGTAAGAAGAGAACCAGGACAGGGCCGTGTCACGAAGGCCAAGCGAATGGAGGGACTGGAGGAGGAGAGGGTGATCCACAGTGACAAATGGAGCTGAGAGATCAAGCAGTATTAGTAGTGAGAAATGATTGTTGGCTTTAGCGGTTAAAAGGTCATTAATTAGTCGGGTCAGGGCAGTTTCAGTGGAGTGATGTGTCTTAAAACCAGATGGTAGGGGTCCAGCAGCTTATTGTCAGAGAGGAATGAGGTTAGTCGTTTGTAGACTAGGCGCTCAAGTAGTTTAGAGATGAAAGGTAGCAGAGAGATAGGTCGGAGGTTGTCAAGATTGGAGGGATTTTACTAAATCTACAGATGGTCATTCTGGGACTTGAAGGGTTAACATGCCTACGTGCCGACCCTTGTAGGCCTCTGTACTTGTTTTTCTGTACGACCCTGTACTGTCTCTTCTTATACAACCTTGCATAAGTATCATCATGTACTAAAAACAATATTATCAGCTTGCCTCAGACAAAATATCTTAGCTAACGCGCATGCACATATTTGTCTCTCTTCTCCATCCTGAATGCTATACCTATTACAGATATATACTATGCTAATAACTATGCTGATACGTCACTATATTGGGACGTCTTTACTTATAACCTATATAAGCCTATGTTTGACCTTCAATAAACGGAAACTTGTTATTCTGATCCACTCGTTGGTATTTCTTTGTGCAAGTTCCCCGGATCCGGAATACTAGGCATTGTTGGTCAGACGAAATTCAAAGGTTCCAGTAGCAGTCGGTTCATTGTCCCCTTCAGGACTGTCTGTAATCCCGTCTTCAGCAACAGTGATAATATTTTCGGTTAGATGTGTGTGTCCCTTTAACATCATGTGCATCAGTGGTGTAACTATATAACAGTGGGCCCGTGTGTAGGTTGTGCATCTGCCCCCCATAAGAATTGGGCTCCCTGTAGAAATCTCCCCCTGCCTAGCCACCTGTGATAAAAATGAATGCAGCTCCAGCAGGCCCAATATACATGATACAAACACACTGCATCTGCTCCTCTATTACTAAAGAAGTAAGCTGTACAACAATAACTAACATTGTCTGATTACCTTGCAAGTTGTTTCCTTATTCGTTAAACATAACAATCTTTTGTTATAAATAGTTGTCCTGTCATTATAGTGTTGTCATTTTGTCCTTCAATAAATTACTTATACTTTGTAGATTCTGAGGGCGTGCATGCTCACCAAATTACCTATGAGTGATCAGTGGTAACTGGAACCCACATTATCCTCACCCAGCTACAGCCAATTCAGTGAGTCATGCAATAGGTAATCACTCCTTCCCAAATATGCAATACTACAACATGCATCACTAATATGAAAACCAAATAGATAAACTGGGTAAGCCTAAACTCTGGTTTTTCTCTATCTGCCTCGGTAATTAGCAGCCACCAGTTATTAAAGCTATTTCTGTATTATGCAAACAAACGCTAGTAGTAATTTTTTCCATCCCATGATAAATTCCATTTATTGCAGTGTTTGTTTTACAGAAATAAGAATAAATGAACTGAAAAGAGTGAAAAACAAAAATGTAAATGTATTACTAAACTGGGTAAAAAGGGGTACTGAAGCTATATTCATTCATACATACATACATACACCATGTTTGGTCCTTGTGAGGTAGATAATCCGATTATCAGAAACCAGATAAACCCTTAACAAAATATATTCCTGCTTATCTGGGCAATTGGTGCCTGATTTATCAAAGTGTGAAATTAGAGCTCCCCACTGTAAAACTCGCCCACATTCTATTCATTCCTATTGGTTTTTTTTAAGAGTATTTATCATTGGGTGAAATTTAGAGTTCATCATTTGATACATACACTTCTAAAAATCCCATAGCAATGAATAGAACTTGGGTGAGTTCTACTGTGGGGAGCTCTAATATAACATTTTGATAAATCTGAATCTATTTATCTACATTGCATTAACCAAACATGGAGTAGATTCAGTTTCTGTTTGATCTGATTAGTTCAAGAAATAGCAAATTACTTTTAATTTTTGTGATTGAAACAATATTTAACTCATTTAAACTTTGTTTTTCACCTTTATACAGCATTTCTTTGTGCAGCCCATCAGTCTAAAAGTGGTTTATGAGTCAGGATAGAACTGAATCAGTGATGTCAGGACTTCCATTAGAAATCATGGGGCTTCGTACATCAGCATTTCTGGGCCCCACCCACAAAGTTTTCTGGGCCCCAGGCCCCACCCTTCACCCCAGATCCCGCCCACACCACAGTAAAAAGGCCACAAGGTTTACCTTGATGTGGTATGGTGGCTTATCAATTTTATGATCATAACTTTGTAACAAAATAACCCCTATTTGGGTACATATGCAATAGCATTTATTATACATATATATATATATATATATATATATATATATATATATATATATATATACTTTAAAGCCTTTAGAGTGCTCCCACAACCCCCCTGTTTTGATATTGTATATTTAGCCGGAAGCTGTGGCATAGCTTCAGTGGTTGTAGCACCCCATACCCCCCTTTAAACTAGTGGTGATCCTATGCTTTTAAAATTGGGCGTTTGTTTTGGGAATATCTCTCCTTTAAAAGCCTGATTGCTGGCTGGGGAGGATTTAGCCCTCAGTGAAAAAACAGCGTTCAACGGACATTGATTACAGGTAATGCTAGAATGCACATAAAAAATAAAACAAGCTAGGGACCGCCATTCGGGGTTTACCTTGACGTGGTATGGTGGCTTATCAATTTTATGATCATAACTTTGTAACAAAATAACCCCTATTTGGGTACATATGCAATAGCATTTATTATACTTATATATATATATACTTTAAAGCCTTTAGAGTGCTCCCACGACCCCCCTGTTTTGATATTGTATAAAAGGTCACACAGACAGCGCTAAGAACGGTAACCCCCCCCACAAGTTATAAAAAACCATTGATGGTCAGGGCCCCCTTATAATTTAAAAAAAAACATTGGGCCAGGGCCCCCCCATAAAAGTTTTTAAAAAAACATTGGTGGTCAGGGCCCCCCTACAAGTTATTGGAGGAAAGAAGCAAACATCTCTGTATAATTTAATTCTATGTTACAAAATTTATAGGCAACTTAAGGCAGGAGCAATTGCGTATTTAAGCACATTTATGTTATGTATGGATTAAACATATATTTTCTGCATCTATTCGACTATGGTAAGTAAATAAAAGCTGCAGCCTTTTGTCCTCCAGCTCCAGATGTGTCAGTGTTGTTTATTTTTTGTGTGTTTTTTGCTGTCCATCATACTTGTCCCATGTACAGTATGTTCCTCGGTTTGTGTGCATTTATCCATCATAGGCAAACCACATTTAGGAACTGCTCTCACCATTGTAAACAGGCAAATGATCAAGAACTGGAGTTGTACGTTGTTCTTCTTTTTAAACACAAATTTAAATTGAGGAGGTTCTCCTTTTGGCTAATTAATAATTACACAATATTTGCCAACTCCTCCAAAGGCATGTTTATTATTAAGTTTCATAAGCTCTTGAGAGGAACACCCCAAGCCATTAATGTGTGAAGTCGTTCATTTATATAAGGGCAATATAATTACATATAATATTGTTTTTTCCCCAAATCTTCCATCTTCCTTGCCTCATTCTTCTCTATTTCATTTCTTTGTTTCACTTTACTTCATCCGGTTTCCAGAATATCTTGGAGGGAACCATTAGTACAGAGAGATTACAAAGCACTCTCACATGACAGCATACATAGGAGCTGGGTGGATTCTTTTGGTATGACAGATTGTTCAATTTCCCATTCAATTTCCTTGTGTACTGCCACATAAGGGTAAATTGCAGTTGGCTGTATAAGGGATTCCTTCCAAAACAACCCACAGGTAAACAGGTGTGGGGACCACAGCATGCAGACATGTAGGGCAATATATCATGACCAGTTGGACAGTCCCAAGTAAGAATATTAAAAGTTGTTTAGGTATAGTATGCTGGTCAATTATTTAAACGAGAACTATTGCGAAAATTGTATATAAGCTTTTAAATAAGTTGCTTATTTCTGTATGCAGAAGCTTACATTAAATTTTCATTTTCCCTTTAAAAACATTATAAGGTTGGAAGGCTAAACATTTTTTGTACGAGCAAAACAGGCTTGACAAAGGGTCTTGTATAGGCCCGAAAACGTTGCCACTATTATGAGCTAAATAACCCACAACTGATTTCACAGCATCGGATGTGCCATTGGTGTTTTGTTCGTGGATACTATTTTTGGGTCCTTGGCAGTTTTTGTGGCCATACACCTAGAGCCTCTGAGGAACCTGATACCAAACAGGTAATACTGGAAGCAGCACTCCATCTCGGTACTGTGTATAAACATTTTTTTTGTGGCATGTAGAACCCAATCATGCCCCATCCATGATTGCTGTAAGCTAGAGTATGAACTTTATATTTTATTTTTAACAAACTGCACTTTAGCTACTATCATTCAACATACTATTACCATTTAACCCATGTACCATTATTACTACATTGTTTTGATCCATTAACTTTACTTTTATTATTTTTTTTCATAATTGTTCCCAATTATTTTGAGATTGTTTATATAGTTTTTTTAAACATGTTATGAACTGACACTTGCAAGTGCAGAGTGCAAATAAGTATATTTATGAATGTATTTATGTTTGTAGGTTGGCCAGCCACATACAAAATATTGTGCCCTTGTATACCCATTTTCTGTGGGACAGTCCTGATTTTGACAGCTCAGCCCGCAGTCCTGGGGTTCTTACTGAAAAGTTTCTGAAACTTAATTAAAATAAGAGGCTTTTTAGCAGAGAGTCCAGAACACTCAGCAGCTGCACTTATATACTTTTGTAACAATTTAAGATAAGCAAAGATTCAATTGTAGCTATTTAAGATAAGCAGGCCTTTTGGGAGAACTGAGACTAGCATCTTAAAGGGCAATTCACTTTCATTATCAAAACTGTTATAACACATAAAACATTGCACCAAACCTCCCAGAAATGTGTAATAAGGGGTGTGGCCATAAAACACGCGTGGTCAAAAACATTTTTATCCCTCTGTCAATGGTTTGAATGTTGGGAGGTATGACCTTGTCCTTAGAGCCCCATGAAATTCAATGAGAAAAACTGTTTACTACATGAAAAATCTGTTGAATTCTATGGGAAAAAATAGAATATAATTCGGAAAAAAAAAAATTCTACTCAAATTGAATCTCACCCAAAATTTTTATGTGATAAACTGAAAATAACAGTTTCTGAATGAATTAAATCTGGCTCAATATTTTTTGGTTTATCGCGTGGGCACAATTTAGTTTGAGCAGAAAAACTACTAGTATATAATATACTAATATATAGTTGTTTAGGTCAGATTTTATCTTATTTTGTTGTAATTTTAGTATCCAACCACATTCAGTTAATCAGTGTTAGTATCTGATATTGGCAGTAGCTGCAAGTTGCTAGGTGCATCTATGGATGAACGTATCTTTATGAAGAGCATCAATGAGCTTTTAGTTTTCATCCATATTAGAGCTTTGCACTTGCACATGTATATGAGCCTTTTTATTTGTTTTAATCTAGTGCAGATATTTATGCAGCAATTCAATTTGTTTTTTAATGGGCTATAGTGTGTATTAATTGTGCAACACAGCAGCACTCCAAATAAATGTAAGTCTACCTATTTGTATGCTAGATTGTTTGCCATTTATTAGAATAGACTGTAAGTTTTAAAGCTGGCCAGTTCTTAATGAGGTAGCACCCTGCCTATACTGTACTTGGTTAATGTATCAGCATATCAAGCTCTGTGAAAAGCTTCATTTCACTATATAGAAAAAAGCAGAGTTACATAACTCAATGCGACATGTAACAAACTTGTAGGAAAACAAAAATCAATAATGGGGTAGCTGCTGTCTGTACGGCGAGTACTGTGCACAGGTCCAATTAAACCAAGGTAAATATCAAAGACATGCACAGTTTCTCGCTTAAAAACATTTATTGGTGCATATAAACCACAAAGAGTAACATATCAGTATTCAATTCACACACACCACAAAGCAGTGTCTCCCCCCCAGTCTGCCTACCTGTTGTTAGCCACACCCTCCTGACGCGTTTCGCGCTATTGGGCGCTTCATCAGAGTGTGAATTGAATACTGATATGTTACTCTTTGTGGTTTATATGCACCAATAAATGTTTTTAAGCGAGAAACTGTGCATGTCTTTGATATTGACATGTAACAAACTGTTAGAACATACCAAAGAAGTTTTCCTTGCTATGACTGGTACATTTAAAGATTCTATGACTATAAGGTGCAACTAAAAATATCTTTCATTTATTGTAGCTATTTTATGTAGCTATGAAAATGTCTATAAGGGGTTTGCGCTAGATATACAGTTAGGTCCATATTTGGACAGAGACAACTTTTTTCTGATTTTGGTTCTGTACATGACCCCAATGAATTTTAAATGAAACAACTCGGATGCAGTTAAACTGCAGACTATCAGCTTTAATTCAGTAGGTTGAACAAAAAGATTGCATAAAAATCTTATTAACACAATCACTTCAATTATTGGGGCTCAAAAGTAATTTGACAAATTAAAAAACTGAAAATGAAATGTTCATTTCTAATACTTAGTTGAAAATCCTTTGCTGGCAATGACAGCCTGAAGTCTTGAACTCATGGACATCACCAGATTCTGGGTTCCCTCCTTTTTGATGCTCTGCCAGACCTTTACTGCAGCGGCTTTCAGTTGCTGTTTGTTTGTGAGCCTTTCTGTCTGAAGTTTAGTCTTCAACAAGTGAAATACATGCTGAATTGGGTTCAGATCAGGTGAAGAATATTCCACTTCTTTGCTTTAATAGACTCCTGGGTTGCTTCGGCTGTATGTTTTGGGTTATTGTCCATCTGTATTATGAAACGCCTCAATTTGACTGCATTTAGCTGGATTTGAGCAGTGTCTCTGAACACCTCAGAATTAATTTGGCTGCTTCTGTCCAGTGTCACATCCTGGATAAACACTAGTGTCCCAGTGCCACTGGCAGCCATGCACACCCAAGCCATCACACTGCCTCCTCTGTTTCACAGATGATGTGGGATACTTTGGATCATGAGCTGTTCCATGCCTTCTCCATACTTTTTTCTTGCCATCACTCTGGTAGAGGTTGATCTTGATTTCATCTCTCCAAAGAATGTTTTTCCAGAACTGTGCTGGCTTTTTTTTTTTTTTTTAGCAAAGTTGAATCTAGCCTTTCTATTCTTGAGGCTTATAAGTGGCTTGCACCTTGCAGTGCACCCTCTGTATTTACTTTCATGCAGGCTTCTCTTTATGGTAGACTTGGATATTGATATACCTACCTCCTGGAGGGTGTTGTTCACTTGTTTGGCTGTTGTGAAGGGGTTTCTCTTCACCGTGGAAATGATTGTGCGATCATCCACCACTGTTGTCTTCCATGGACGTCCAGTTCTTTATGCGTTACGGAGTTCAACAGTGCTTTCTTTCTTTCTCAAGATGTACCACTCCTAATATTCTTGCAATTTCTCTGATTTTTTTCTTCTGTTTTTGCAGTTTAAGGATGGCTTGTTTCACCTGCATGGAGATCAAATCAAGTCCAGGACTTTTATCTGCTTTATTGATAATGACATAACAAAGGAATTGCTCACACCTGCCTTTGAGTCAATTGTCCAATTACTTTTGAGCCCCTGAAATGAAGTGATTGTGTTAAAATAAGGCTTTAGTTCCTCACATTTTTATGCAATCTTTTTTTTTAACCCACTGAATTTAAGATAAAAGTCTGCAGTTCAACTGCATCTGAGTTGTTTCATTAAAAAATTCATTGTGGTAATGTACAGAACCAAAATTGGAAAAAAAAGTTGTCTCTGTCCAAATATTTATGGACCTAACTGTAGCTCACAGTATTATATGTACATACATTTGTATTATACCCAAGGGGTATATTTACTAAAGAGTGAAAGTTACCTGGTTTCACTAGGTCAAATATGTACAGTGAATATTAGCCAATTTACGAAGAGCACAGGAACTAAATTTCTCTAGGTTATGGTTGGTATAATGCCATAATAAAGATAGAGCATAAGTCATTTACTTATAGTGCAAATTCTCTAGAGAGTTTTTCCACACTAAAATTTTATTGGGAATATTACACTGGTGAATTTACGACTTTACGCCATGAGAGCAATCTTTCAGTGTGATGATGATTTTTAGTAAATATGAGATGTGTATTTGGCCTTTAGAGGTGTCAGACTAACCCAATAGTTGAAGGATAATGATCCATGCCGAGCATTTTTAAGATCTTAGTCCATGTTACCATGTAGTGGGATGAGAAATATGGTTTAAAGAACCCAGGAATTGAAAACTATCACCCTCATGACATGGAGTTAGTTGGTCAACTAGAGGGCTCTACATCACCTTTTGCCATGTGTAGTAATTATAGACACACACACACATATATATTTATATATACTTTATGTACAGTGCTCGCACTCTTACCTGATCACAAGTTGATTGCGGGTGCAGGGTCAAAGTATGTCATACAATATAGCAGAAGGACCCGCACTCTATATGTAGTGAATCAAACGTGTTTATTTAATAATGGATATCCAATGTTTCACTCCACATTAGGGCCTTTCTCAAGGCACAATATATATATAGGCACAAAGAACACACAGAACAGCCCAGGTGCTGCTGCAAAATTAATATCACCATAAAGACACGGCGCACTCATGGGACTTAATTTATGTGCAAACCTTTAATGGTCTAAATCAACTAGACCATTAAAGTTTTGCACATAAATTAAGTCCCATGAGTGCGCCGTGTCTTTATGGTGATATTAATTTTGCAGCAGCACCTGGGCTTTTTGCCTTTTTCTAGGGATGTGTTACTGTTCCTTTAAGGCTATGTATATGTCACGAGACAAGTAAATACATTCTGTTTTCAGAAAGCATTATGCTGAATGTACAACTGATAAAGTATCCATTTCCATTATATTGTAATATGCAACTGATGCCAGTCACCACACTAAAATGGGCAATCAATACTTATGGATCAGATGTGAATTGTGCTTTAGGCTAAGTAAATCATGCTCTCTATGGAAAATGAGCTAAAGGTGCCAGCACTATATGCCCTCAAGTGTGCTTTAGGTGCAAATACCCTCTGCTCCCAATTGTATAATGCTATAAGGTGCCAGTACCCTTTGATTTATTTCTAAAGTATGGGATCTCTTTTATGGAGATCTGATATCCAAATTATGGGATACCATGAACCATAGAGTAAGCAAATATTCTATTTTTTAAGCTTATTTTCTTTTTATCTGTAACAGTAAAAGTGTACCTTGTATTTAGATGGTAGCTAATCTGCCCAAGCTGTCCCAAGCATTCAGGGTAATAAGTCTCATACCTGTATGCGCTATACTGGTGCTTATTGCTCTTACTGACAAATACTGTATAGATTCAAGTACCCACATCTCTTACTTTAATGGGTTGTACATTTCAGCATCAACGGCTCTCAATGTACAATATGCTACAGTGCATACCTCCCTGTCCTGTTTTCAGCAAGACAGTCCCGCTTTTGACAGCTCAACCCGCAGGCACAGGTTTGTACTGGAAAGTCACAATTTTCTCTGCACTGAGCAGCTAAAGATACTTTGTAACAATTTTGAGATAAGCAAAAAAGTAATTGTAACAATTTAGATAAGGAGGTCCCTTGGGAGATGTTAGACTCACAGCTTAAAGGGCAATTCGCCTTCATTAGCAAAACTGTAATAACTGGAAATAAAAACACAGAAATATGTTCAAACTTTCATAACCTGCCAAATTTTGTAAAATGAAAATGGTAATTAGGGGTGTGGCCAAAACATTTTTGCTGCACTAGGCAAAATTTTTGTCCCTCTTTTATTTATAAAATGTTGGGAGGTATGCTGCAAATGCTAGTACCCCTTACGGTTCAGTTATGAATGCATGTTCCATTGGAAAAAATGCATGCAAATCACCATCTTTCAGCATACTATCCTGTGTCTACAAAACTCAGCAGCTTTAGATTTAATAGAAAACAAGCATGAAACTCATTAACTGTAATAATGGCACGGTTTCCATCTCTCCTGCTCATGTGTAGGTATGGGGTAACAGGCACATTTAAACATATAATTGTCAGCAAGTTGTACTAATTCAGAAATGTCATGGTTCAGCTCCATCTGCACCATTTCAAACTCCACCCCAGGGACCCTTCAACCCCATGATACTCAATTATTCAGCAAGACTGAAGTTTCCACATGCCAGATCTAACCCCAGAAAGGACAGGTACATTCCTATGAAATAGATACCCCAGCTATGAAATAGTTGGAATAGATGCAGTTGCATCAACTAACCACATGATGGTACCAGAGTACCCGTGAGAGATTATCATACATATCTACTGCTCACACTAGCAGCAATGCCAGCAGTGGTAGGGGAAGTAATTTTTGGGCCTGGGGATGAAAATAGGTGATGATAATAATAGTAACAATTATTATTAACACTTATTTATAAAGCAACAGCGTATTCTGCAGCGCTCGACAATAAATGGGTTTATACAATGAACAGAATTACATCCGCAGTGACCAATATAAAATCTGATAGAGCAATATTTTCAAATATCTGCAAATTGTTATGAGCAAAGAGGACCTCTGACCAAATGTTGAACTTCAAGGGGGGCATAAATCTAAAAGTCTAAAAAAACACTGCTGTACAGTTATTTTAGGCATAGTAGATGGTTATGTTCACTGTAGAGATTTACTGAAGGAATTATTGGCACAGAATTCAAAGAAAATTTACATTTATATGTCCATAACTTAATCTTGGTATACTTTACCTGCACACTCACACTTATTTCAACAGAATGATGCAAAGGTATGGTATTTTACCTTATAATTTGATTTGACCAGTTCTATTCTACCTGTATATGGCTCATTTTTATTTCCCAGATCTGTAGAACCTGTTTCTGTGAAAGGACCTGTAATCCATCTGTAATCCACTTGTAAATGTCAAGCAATTGATAATAAGCTTGCAGTCAGTAATGCTGTGAACTGTGTACGGTGTGTAATACTTGGCAAGCATAGTTCGAATTTGGTAATTCTGTTTTTTCTTTTAGTTTATTTTATTTTCACACTTGAAGCTGCCAGTGCCATAACTAGCCACATGTGGGCCCAGGTGCAGGACCATCACCTAGGCCCCCCTTGGGGCCCTCCCCCTCCTGAATCACAGGACCTCCAGGAACATACGCCGAAAAAATGACCCTATGACCTGCTGCACAAAATAAGTTTTATTGCTGCTCCGGTGGGCCCGTGTACAGTCACACCCCCTGCATTATGCCTGTGGAAGTTGCACTAGAATTTTGCCATGTGTTTTGTTTTGCAGGAAGAAAAAGAGGTTTTTTTTGTGACAATACAATACATTTGTGCTAAGAAAAACCAGGGAAAAATGCCCATGGACTGCAATGCATTTGGCATTAAAGGAGATGGAAAGGTGCTATTTTTGGGGGGTGCCAGAAGTTAGGCACCCCAAGTGATTGTATCTACTTACCTGACACCTCAGGCCAGTGCTCCTATAAGCAGAAAACTGCACTGGCCCAGGGTTATTTCAGTGAGCACCATGGAGTGATCGCCTTTCTGCATCTTCTTTCTTCTTCACGCAGGTGCGCATGCGCAGTAGAGCGAAAAGCCGAACTTTAAAGTAGAACAAAACCCCCAACTAATGAAAATCCCTATCCTCCATAGTCCCCCTCCCTGTTCCCCCCACACACAGTTGTTAATGTTGTAAATGACCCTAAGTCTTTAATTACCCCTTGATACAGAGTTAGCACAGCAGAGCTCACAGGTGCCATCTTTACCGCTTCAGGAGTCTTCAGTAAGCAAGCAGCATATGGCTCATGCGCAGTTGTAGCAATTTTCCGATCCATTTGCCGGCCCTGAATAACTGCACATGCGCCAACAGCCACGGAAATTGCAGAAGGGACCCGAAGATTCCCAAAGTGTAGAAGATGGCACCCGTGAGCTCCACTGCACTGCCCCGGCCCCGGGTGTAAGGTAAGTATATATGATCACTTGGGGGTGCCTAACTTTTGGCACCCCCAATTAAATATACCATTTCTTCTCCTTTAAAAAAGCAAAATAATGGCCATTGACTCCAATGCATTTGGCATAAACAAAGCAAAAAACAATGGCCATTGACTAAACACCCATTGCATTCACTAAACATTACTGGGGCTTTGTGAATTTATCTGCGGAAAGAGAATGGAACAGATTCAAATCAATGAGAAAACATTACTTTATGGTTTATCACAAGAAAACTTATGGAGATTGAAGGTGAAAAAAAACTCTATTTCTAATTTAGCTCCACTTTTTTTTGCACTTCAATACAGTTTTTTCCCCCATTAAATTGCATCTAGGTCTGTGGGAAAATCGGAAATTTAATTACATTAGAAGCTTTTCACACTAATTGAATCTGACCCAATGTAGGCTAAAAGTAGTGGACGTCAAATGCTAAACATTCTGGATAATTGTTAACTTATAAGGTATGCATGGGGGTGAAGCAGGTTGTGGTGTCTGCTAACAACTGGGGCAGCCCTGAGGAACTGTGGGGTCCCTGACGTGGCAGTCTCTGTGGGCCCTGGACAAAAGCTGCCTCTTTACCTCTTGTGTCAGTTATTGAGAATATTTTTGTATGAAATCTACTGTATATGTGTGATGTATACACTCATTGTACAGCACCACGGAATATGACTGATCTTTATCCAAGTTCATGTTAATAAAACTGCTCCAGGCATGCAGTATCCTGGAATGGGTGAAGCTAGCAAGGTTGGTTTTACTTAAACAAAAAGGTTGAACTTTATGTGTGGAGGACAGGTAACAGTGTTACTTTATCATCTCTCAGGTAAAAAGTCTATTTTACTGTTATACCGTGCATTTCCATCTATTTCCTTGCTCAGCTATTTGCAATACATATATCATATATCGCTAAAAGCTAGGATGCAACCAAGAGCAACCTCTTCACAAAAACAGACTCGTGCTAAGAAGGCATCACAATGGTTTGTGGTCATGCCATTCTGCACCTGTTTCCTGAAGACGACTGCAGAAACATTTCGAATAAGGACATATCATGATTTCTATTATGATCATTGACTATGCTGCTAAAACTCATATATCCGTAGCTGCCAGCCGACACCCCCACTTAGCCTGTTTATTGTAGAAAACCCAGTCCATTGCATTTATACATAGAATTTATAGACAAGCCCTTTTTCACCTCCCACACATAATTGTGTAAAGCTTTAGCTGCTCTGTAGTTATACAATATATAGTTATATGTTATTTAACATGATGGTGCTACATGTTTTAATAACACGAGCCACACCCATACATTAATTACCTGTTTGTGAAAATGTTCATTTGTTAACTAAAGCCACTGAATAACATAAAATCGTTATATAAAACACAATGGGCCTCATTAGTTTAACATGTATCTTGTTTTTCTTACACTTTGCCCTGCTAGTTGCTATGTAAAGCACAACTTTGTGCTCTTAGAATTGCATTTACACCGGGACTAAGTTTTACCTGCAACTTACTTGCTGTTCTAGCTCCCACCCATTCCAGCTATAGTCAGTTGATCCCATCGGTGGCCATTAAATGGGCAACCAAGTTTGGGAGTTTTAACATTGAAAGCAGCAAGTAAGTTGCAGGTAAAACTTAGTCCCTGTGTAAAATGTTTAATGCAGCAATAGAATTCTTAATGAAAAAGTTGAGTGTAGGACTGGCCATACCAGGGATAACTTTGGCCAGCTTAAATATATTGCAATATATAGGCAAACAATCCCTGTTTTGTTTAAAGGGTAAGGCATTTTTGGTAAGGCACAAAATATCTCAATGTCTTAAATGTATGTTTGCAAATGCAAGGAGTCTGACTGGTAAAATGGCAGAGCTGGAGGTGCTGGTGCTGAAGGGAAAATATGATTTGATTGGTGTGGCCGAAACATGGCTGAATGAGTCGAATGACTGGACGTTTCATATCAGCGCTATGTTTTGGTTCAGAGGGACAGAGGCAATAGAAAAGGAGGAGGGGTATGTCTGTATGTTAGGCAGGATTTAAAAGCTTATATAAAGGAGGAGGTTATGTTAGAAAATGAGGGGGCAGAAGTTTTATGGGTAGAGTTATTAACCAATTGTAAAGAGTCCAGCAAATTAATTGTAGGAGTATGCTATAGACCCCCTAATTTAAGTGAGGAGGAGGGTAAGCTATTGATGCAAATAGAAAAAGCAGCTAGTTTGGGTAAAGTAATGATAATGGGATTTTAATTACCCAGATTACTTCCAGGGTTATTAATGGGAACAAGTTTATAAACTTGTTGCATGACAATTTTATGGCACAGGTTGTTGAGGAGCCAACCAGAAAAAAATGCTATTCTGGATCTAGTGATCTCAAATGACCCAGGAACTTATAGCAAATGTCATTGAACCCCTGTGTAATAGTGACCATAATGGTATATCATTTAATGTCTGGTGCAAAAAACAAATATACACTGGGGCAACAAAAACCATGAGTTTCAGAAAAAGCTAATTTTAGTGCCTTGAGGGCTGGTCTTCAGAGGAGCCAGTGAAGGGATATGCATAAGGGAGCAGCCGAGCGGTGATATAGATAAATGAGTCTAGCAGCCACATTTAGACTAGATTGGAGTTGTGAGAGGCAACTTGTTGAAATACCTGCAAGGAGTATGTTGCAGTAGTCAAGGCAGGAGATGATATGAGAAAGCCATATTCGGGCAATTAACAGAGAATAATTAAGAAAAATGAAAAAAGTCCTTTAAAGGACCAGTAACATCAAAAAAAAATTAAAAAAAATTTGTTAGTATACATCAATATAAAACCACCAAGGCAAATAAAACTTTAAAATTGCAAATTCTTTATTAAGAAATAACTTACCAAAACTCCACTTCCGCTCCTCTTCAGAAAAGGCGACACGGCGACCATCCATCTTGCGGCACTGGATTGCTCCTCCCTGGCTATGGACAGCTTGTGAAGCAAGGGACAGAATGGCATTGAGAGGAGGCGAGTGACGGCGGATCGGGCGTTTGGTGTTTTTTGTGCACCACAGCAGCAGCTTCCACTCATTCCGGGGTGCCATCGTAGCAGCTGCCTGGCTGGGGGCACATGCGTGTCTTCCTGCCCTGTGGATTGTAAATCCCCCTCCCTCTCTGTTCCCTTTCATACTTTCATTTTCAGCTCACGATGAACTAGCAGCTGCCTGGCGGGGGGCACTTGCGTGTCTTCCTGCCCTGTGGATTGTAAATTCCCCTCCCTCTCTTTTCCTTGCCGCCGCAGAGTCGCTGGTAGGAAGGCGCAGCCGGCGCTGTTAGATTTCTACTGCCGCATCCCATTCTTCTGCAAACCGCAAAGTCAAGTAGAAATCAGCCGGCACTGTTAGGTTTGTGCCGTCCGGATCAGTGCGCACCAGCGCTGCTTCAAAAACAGGTTTAGAATAATGGTGATATCTGTTGCCGGCTGATTTCTACTTGACTTTGCGGTTTGCAGAAGAATGGGATGCGGCAGTAGAAATCTAACAGCGCCGGCTGCGCCTTCCTAACAGCGACTCTGCGGCGGCAAGGAAAAGAGAGGGAGGGGAATTTACAATCCACAGGGCAGGAAGACACGCAAGTGCCCCCCGCCAGGCAGCTGCTAGTTCATCGTGAGCTGAAAATGAAAGTATGAAAGGGAACAGAGAGGGAGGGGGATTTACAATCCACAGGGCAGGAAGACACGCATGTGCCCCCAGCCAGGCAGCTGCTACGATGGCACCCCGGAATGAGTGGAAGCTGCTGCTGTGGTGCACAAGAAACACCAAACGCCCGATCCGCCGTCACTCGCCTCCTCTCAATGCCATTCTGTCCCTTGCTTCACAAGCTGTCCATAGCCAGGGAGGAGCAATCCAGTGCCGCAAGATGGATGGTCGCCGTGTCGCCTTTTCTGAAGAGGAGCGGAAGTGGAGTTTTGGTAAGTTATTTCTTAATAAAGAATTTGCAATTTTAAAGTTTTATTTGCCTTGGTGGTTTTTTTTTGATGTATACTAACGAATTTTTTTAAATTTTTTTTTGATGTTACTGGTCCTTTAAAATCACTTTCTCTTGCCGATCTTCCCACAGTCTCTCAGCTGCACAAAAAAAAGTATCCAAAAATGTATATGCAAATCAGCGACAGAGAAAGAAACAGAAAAAAATAGCGCAATATGTTTCAGTATCACACCAACGCCCAGTGTCCAGGTTTTTTTTTAAGGTGTATTTCCCCTTTAAATTTCCACTGTTATTGGTGACATGCAAAGTTTTTCCAATTTTTCCACCACCGTTTGGCTGGATTGCCTACTTACAAACTGTAGGTATAGTATATGGCTCGTAGTGTTTAGCAGGTCTCTCCCTTCTTCTCCTGTCAGCTTCTCATGTTCCCATAGAGAGATATAAAGCCAGGATAGTGTAACACCATTTATTAAAAAATATAAAAAAGTTTAAAACAAATTTGCACTCACATTTAGTGTGAAGAATGATCGCACATAGGAAAAGATGTTTGCACAGGTTGCACTCTCGATCTAGGGGCCCTGCCGACGTGTGTATCCCCCTCGTGGCTCTTCCTGTGTTTCCTGTGTAACGTCACTTCCTGCAGGAAATTGGAAAAACTTTACATAAATGAGTACATTCCTGGGCAGTTACATTAATTGGTGGAAGGTACAGATGGGGGGATTTTAGCGAGGTAAATGTGGGGACCATTCGTGGTTGGGCCAGTCATGGTTTAGAGGATAGAGTGGTGATTAAAGAAAAGAAGTACAGTTGTTTGGCTCTTGATAGAGCTCTAGAGCAGGAAAGCATGAACTTGAAGTTGATGAATTAAGGATCAGTTTGTGACTTTCTCCACTGTCGTTCCGCTGATCTACTACATCTTCTGAGGTACAGAGTTAAACTAGTGTGCCAGGTTTGGGGTTTAGCTGGCCGACTGTGATGGGTGGTAGAAGGAGCAAAGTATTCAAGAGCTGTTGAAAGAGCATCGTTGTAGAGAGAAGCTGCAATATTCGGACAGGAAAAGTTGTTGTTGTGAGAGATACGCTATGCTGTTACTGTTGATAATTGTTGTGGTTCAAATGTGTTGAGGTTTCTGTATGTGTTTCTGTATGTGGAGAGAGATGGTTGTGATAGCACAGGTGAAAGGGTTATTTGAAAGTAAGTAGGTGATTTTCGAAAGTGAAGGTGACACGAGTGGCAGAATATAAGGTCAAGAGCATGACCCTCAATGTGAGTAGGGGAGTTGGTCCACTGAGATAGACCAAATGAAGATGCGAGAGAAGTTTAGAAGTAGCTGGAGAAGCAGAGTTGTCAATGGGAATATTGAAGTCACCTAAAACAAGAGCTGGTTTGTCGCTTGAGAGAAAATATGGAAGCCAAGCAGTAAAGTGATAAAAGAAAGTAGAGTAGGGATATTGGAGCGATATTGGAGAAGACAAGCATATGCTGTGGACATCAAAAGAAGTGAAGAAAAGAGAAGTTGGTGTCATTAGAGTTTGAAACCTACATTTGGGGGAGAGAAGAAATCCAACCCCACCACCATGACGAGATGTCCCGGTCTAGGGGGTGTGACTAAATGAGAAGCCACCATAGGAGTGGGCAGCAGGTGAAGCATTGTTGGTAGGAGAGAGCCATGTTTCAGTGATCGCCACAAGGTTAAAAGATTTGTATATAAAGAAGTCATGTAAAAAAAGACCGCTCCAACTCACCACTGTTCATCTTGGCCAGGTGCTCTGTCAACAGTGTCCCCACTGTAAGTAAATCAAAACACTCCACAGGCAGACGGCACTTCTGGACAAAACTTATTTTGGTGAACTGCTGCAAACTGCCTAACGCGGTTCAGGATCTAATCCCGAAACGCGTTCGGTGGTTTGCAGCAGTTCACCAAAATACATTTTGTCCAGAAGTGCTGTCTGCCTGTGGAGTGTTTTGATATAAAGAGGTCATGAACTGCTGTGAATTTATTGCAAATTGATCATGTGTTCCAGAGGGCACATGAGAAAGGAAGAGAGGGCGATGGCTTTGTGTGAATGAGGCTTGCAGTTTTAGTATTACTTAAGGTCTAGGAGATTGGAGAATGCATTGATAAGGGCCTGTGTGTGGGAAAGCCGAGGATAGGAACGATAAGAGAGTGGAACCAGGATTTGGGTACATATCCCCAGCTGCAAGTAACAGCAATAAGGAAAGTGGCACAAGGTGTGACTTAGATTTCAAAGTGCGAGCATTGTAATGTTTGATGGGTAGAGAGGGGTTAAGCAAGTTAACAATGCAAGACAGTGTGCTTACTGTATATTTATTATTATTATAAATATATAAAGCAGCAAGCTGTGCAGTACATTTTGTTAATTATAACAAACAGCATATTGGTGCTTTCTCTTTGTTGGCATTTGTTTATTGATTCTGTGCCTTGTTACTAAATTAAAATCTAGTAAAATGCAGAGCTGGCAGCTACAACAGAACCATGTGCTAACCATCAAAAGTAAATAGTTACAAAAATGGCCCCAAAAGCATAAGCCCTCAAGGGAATAATACATAAAAGAAAAAGGCAGAAATAATCTACTGTCTATTCAGATTATATACCTTTCTAGGTCAGTACTGTAGTTCCTATGCAAGTCCTTCGATAGGTGTCACATCTGGTTTTCGTTTGAAGCCACAAGTCAGAGGAGTTTGGAATGCATTTGCGTTCCAGCATGCGGAAGTTACTGTTTATATATTTAATATCTTTTATATCTGGAACGGTCTATTTCCTATGACGGACGAATGGCTAGTGTCAGAGGGTCGATATCTATTACCCCCGCCCTCTATGACGCCATAACGCTATAGGGTCCAAGGCAGGATGGACTATAAGGGCTAATGGTCAACTGTGGACAATGGTCACTCATATAACTTATACTAGGCCATACAAATAAATGATCTCCACTCTGTTACTTAGATTCCAGAGTGTCAGCATAGTGTCAGCATAGTGTCAGCATGTCTCTTAGCCAACAGATGTTTACTAGGCTGTGGACAGTTGGAACCAGAAAACTCTTATGTTGCAAAACTACACATCTTACAGGAATGTATAAATATATATGCCAGTAAGTCTCCTCGCCAGACCATGTATGGTATTTCCGTGTACCCCAAATACTGGATAATCCTATATGATATGTCCATGTAAACTTCCGGGTGTCAATCAAAGAAGGGTCCATGTTCAGGGAACATAGGTACATTGGTCCCTAGATGTGGAAGCATCTAGTGGCTACCGAGTGTGCAGACCGAGTGTGCAGTTCCTAAATGTAAAGGAGGGCTTTAGTGTTAAAGGAAAAGGAATAGCATTTTACAATTGGGGTGCCAAAAGTTAGGCACCCCAAGTGACTATTTTTACTTACCTGACACCCTGGGCCGGTGCTCCGATCAGCAGAAAACTGCACCGGCCGGGGGATTTCCAGCGAGCACCATGGAGAGTGATTTACTGTAAATTATCTGATCTGTAAAAAGCAGGAAAGGTTAAGCATGTTATTAAGACCTGTGGGGATGACAGTCCCTAGTCGAAAAATCCACTTTGCTTCCTTCCTTAGCAACAAAGTATTTTTATCAACACCACCCATTGCAGTGGTTACCTGGTCTATCCCCATGACCTGTAAGGAGGAGACATTGTGATTAAACTCCTTTTAATGTAGCACCAAGGGTGCCATTTCTTTTTCAATCCTAATCACACTCTTGTGTTTAAGAAAATGATCTTTACATTTTTGTATGTTTTTTCCTGTATAGTACAGTCCACAGGGGCAAATGATGAAATACACAGCATAAGTGGATTGACATGTTATTTTGTATTTAATATCATATCTCTAGAGTCTACAGAGTATGAGGATGGAAAAAAGAGCATCCCTGTATCATGCTGTTACACACAGAGCAGTTGTAGCACCTGTTATTGCCTGGTTGGGATTAGATAAAACTTGTGTAGTTGAGTAGTGGGAGAATCATTACATTCTGCACCTATAATGGCATCAGCCTGTAAATGGTGCCGGTGTTTCTGTATTGTATATTTGTGTACTTGGACACAAACACCTTCTTTTCAATTTTTGGTTTCTGTATCTCTGAATTAACTAGAAATAGCTCCCTGTACAATATATTCAGAGTAACCCTGCTCAAGAAACCTATCTGCCATGGATTGTAAAGATTCATCCAACTCACAGGGGTCTGATGTACTACATCTAACCCTGGTCATTTGAGAAAATGAAGAAGACGGAGGGGTCCAGGGGTGCCAGGACGCTAAAGCAGAAAGCAATTTTGTTTCAATCCAGAAATTCAGCTCTTAAAGTTACCAAGAGCGGCATTTTATCATTATCATGTAAACTTAGTCTTGTACTCCTGCTTGATACATTGTTCTTAATCTGCTTTTATATCACAGTACACTATATGGTGGAGTTAATTTTTATTTTGTTTGGCCACTACATTAAGATAATAATACTATTGTTTGTGTTTTGACATGCTTTGTAAGGCAAGAACACACTTCTGTCCAGTAGCTTCTGACAGCCACTGTCACATTCATTTACATATGGGTGTTCATACTGTAACTATGGCAATTATGAGACTTTTTGGTGTTTTTTTGGGGGGCTTATTTAGGTCAGCTGTTTGTACAGCACTGTAACCTTGATAAACAGAAGCATAACTAGAGGGGGGCGGGCCCTGGCGCAGGACGCGCAGCCGGGCCCCCCGCCCCCCTCCGTACACCCGGAACTTGCTGGGAATATGCGTCGCACAACGGCGCGCGGACTGCCGAGGGGCCCTGAGGGGGTGCGGGCCCTGGCCCGCTCGCACCCCCTGCTCCCCCGGTACTTCCGCCACTGTTGATAAAGGTCTCTGTTGAGATGAAAACGTCGGCTCAATAACTTATATTTCTTTGTTCATCACCAAAGACCTGAGTGCGGTGTAATATGACTGCATTATATCATTACCTATTGGTATCTGGAAACCTACTAGCAATACTCACAGAGGATTTTACTGTTTATCCTCTGATTTGCCATTTTGCACACCTGGATACAGCAGGAAAAGTTAACCTCTACCCAAATAGAATGTAAGCCAAAGCAACTGCTGTTATAGTTGCAGCTACTGTGTGCTGGCACTCCCGGATGGGGCCCGCAACCCAGGAGAGACGTTAACATTGATCCAGATTGCCGCATTATCTACGGCGCGCTGCAAGCAATGTCACTGACGGCATTGCGTGTGACATCACCAGTGGCACGTGCGCTAGGTGCCAATTCGGTTCCAATTCCTCCTTGTTTTGGTGGGTCCTAGTCCTACTCTGCCCCTGCCTGGTAGCTGTTGTAGAAGCAGAGAGCAGCGTGGCTCTTCTGCCCAATGGGGGTCCTGGATCCAGCCAGGAGGTGGGCAACATTGCACAGGAGGGGAGGGTTTGGCCAATCGCTGTATGTGCAGTGCAGACTATCAAGAAGAATGCACGCTCCAGCCTGCCTCAGCCTACATTATGTCACCCTGAGTTACCTAACTACCAGCAGCAGCAGCAACCTGACCATCCTCAGCACAACACACCTGCACCTCACCCATTGATGCAAAGTGTTTTTACAGGTATAGGTTGTTATTGATGTTCATTACTTTTTCTGTGTTACCCTTGCCTTGCCTTTGTTAGTTGCAGTGCCAGGACATTATATGAGTAAGTAAACTTCAATATTATTTGATGTTGTGGACTTGCCTTAAGGAGTGGACAATGTGATTGTATATTATCTATATATAATTAATGATGGGTGAATTCATTCACCAGGCATGGAATAGGGGCCCTAATGTGACAGAAACGGTGGGCCCTGATCCCCCACCCTGAATACAGAGGGTGCCTTTTTGGGCCCAGGCTGACTTCCAGTGACTAAAGTGAGATTAACTGCTGTAAAACAGCAAATATAAAGCAAGGGACTAACAAGCAGCTGCCCAACTAATTCTATCCCCAAACACGGCAGTATAATGAGCAGTTAGTGTGTTTATACGGCAGCTAATTACAGAGAAAGCTCTGCCTCGTGTTTCTACCTGCTCAGAAGATAAGAAAGTGAACTTCTTCTTCCCCTGAGATCAAGTCCCTCTCTTACTCCGCACCTGGGCCCGGCCATCTCCTGCCTTAACTCATTCCTTCTCAACTAAACACAGCTATATGTGATTCTGCCCATCTCTAACCCAGTATAATCTGGCTGTTAGTCATTCGGATCCCTTGTCATGCAGCCCCTGCGCTTATAGCTCCAGGGCTTTCCTTTATTTTAATGGTACAATGTTGTATCTTCTATTTTACAACAATTATTTTTGCAGTCTAAAGTCTAAAGACTTCCAAGATGTTCTTACAAGTTAAAACTTCTGTGTCAGAAAGCATAATCACACCCTTCAATCATCTTTGGAATCCTTATATATTTATATTGCTTAAATGTTAAGGCATGTCTGTGTGGCTTATTAAAGGGATACTGGGAAAAAATGTTTTTTTCAAAACGCATCAGTTAATAGTGTTGCTCCCGCAGAATGCACTGCACTAAAATCCATTTCTCAAAATAACAAACAGATTTTCTTTTATTTAATTTTGAAATTTGACATGGGGCTAGATATATTGTCACTTTCCCAGTTGCCCCAAGTCATGTGACTTGTGCTCTGATAAACTTCAGTCACTCTTTACTGCTGTACTGTTGGAGTGATATCACCCACCCAGCAACCTAACAACAGAACAATGGGAAGGTAACCAGATAGCAGCTCCCTAACACCTGCACTGGTGAGAGCTCCAGGCTGTGAGTTTTTTCCCAGGCCCATTTTGGGTCTGGGGGAACAAACTGGGGTCTGGGGGAACAAACTGGGGTCTGGGGGAACAAACTGCTTTTCCCCCACAAATGCATCCAAAAAAAACGAGGAAGAAGACGACGGCCATTGCTGGCCAAGGAGTGTGGACCAATACACCTGTGTGATCATGGGGGAGAGGAGGCTGCTGGAAATGGTGCTGGGAAGCCAGAGACTGTGAGCACAGCTAGGCCCAATCACAGCCAAATAATCAGGGCCCTGAGAGACATTAAAGTCTTGGAAGAGAAAAGGAACATTTTGGAGGGGAGTATTAGTAACATGGTGGCTGGACTGAGTGCTCTTAAAGGGACTGAGAGATCTAAATCTGTAAGGAAAATTGTTTTTATGTCTAATGACTTGGAGGATATTGAGAATAACATTACCAGGGTCCTGGCAGTTATACAGCCCTGGAAAGAGGTTTGTGAAAATCAAAAGAGATTCCAGGAAATGGAGGAAAATGAACTGAAAGCTTAAAGACTTTTCCTTTTCTATAGAGGCCGGGGAGAGATGGGACCGGACATGGGGTAGACGACAGAGCAGGTACGTGCCTGGCACCCCCCCCCAGCTTTGCGCCCTAGGTGCGTGCCTACTCTGCCTACCCCTAGTTCTGGCCCTGAATATTATAACTAAAAAAAAAACACTGCTGGTGCAGGAATGACATTTTATTTTGTAGAGTGAATTATTTGCAGTGTAGTGTAATTTAGAAATATTTTTTTTTTTTTTTTTTAATATGCCTCTGAGTTGATTTCCAGTATTTTTAGATTTTATACACCAACATAATTTCTTCCCCCCCCCGAAAAAAATGTTTAGAATATACAAGATAATAGTGTTTAAGTTTTAATCTCATATATATTCAATTCAATAAATGTTTTTGCAAAATTATTTTCAGATTGACCTCACTGTAATCACAAACTAGAAGTTGTTTAACTAAGTTGTGATGAGCATACTATTATTATGTATTACTTAGATACTAATTGCAAGATACCTCTAAAGAAATAAGATATGTGCTTGCTAGTTTGTTGGGTGTGACTTAGAGTAGAACACTGTATTTTGTTCTTGTGGGTACCAAATGTCCATACAGGCTATATTTAATCAAATCTTGCTGGTGAGATGCTGGTTGTTTCATTGAGACAGAATGAGTAAAATTTGCAGGTCAAGGTTATATAAAAAGGGCAAAAACTGCAAAGATAAAAACCAGTTGTCAACTTACATATGTTATTAACATATATGTTAATAATATAAATAATATACTCAGGACTATTTGTGATATGACCCTTATATAGATATTGTTTGTATACAATGTACTAGGCCATGACACATACAGTATATCACCTGCTAGCAGCGTTAGCCTTTTTCAACCTTATACTTGTATAATGGACAGCACCACTCACGATCCTCTCTTTCTTTAAAAAGCCTTTATTCAGCCATGGGCTCTGACCCCAAACAATTCGGCAGCCGAATTGGCTTCAGTCACCGATTTCATTTTTTAATTTCCCTTGTCTGCATCCCCCTCTAATGCATCCTAGGCTGGTTATTACCCTGCCTACCCTGCTAGTTATGGTCCTGAAATTGTAAATTGATCCCTAAAAGAGGATCAGGAGCTACTGAGGGCATCTTTGGATACAAAGAGCTTCACTGCTAAAGGGTTGGGGTTGCCTTGGGCTAGTACAAAACCCCACAACATCATGTGCAGTATTTCTAACCTACTTATTTGTTAAGCTTTCTAAAAACAATACAGTTTCCTAGCCCTGGTTGCCCTCCTTTGTGTAAACCATCAGATCTCTCTTTCTCTCTGAACTTGTCCTCTTACGCAAAATTGGAGCATACTTCCAGTGCTTCTCTGTCTCCTAAATACAGCATCATGGCAGAGATACCCAAAAGCTGATGTGGGCACCACCCCATAGAGGCGATTGATGTGTCTATCATGTTCAGCAGAGTAGTATGCATCTTCTCTCTTTCTCTCACTTGCCCTCACTGCAGTCCTGTAAGTTCTCATTAACCTACTACTCAGTTATGTCCCTAACTGGCTCACAGGTTCCTATACATGCACCTCCTTGATGAAGCTAGAGCAACTATTTGCTGGTCTGTGTAAGAGAAGCTATTGTTGGAGTTGGGGCTTGAGGATGCTAATTCTGGAGCACCATTTAAGGAACTGATTTTTCATGCTGTGTAATATTATTTACACTTGAAAAACAGTGTAAATTATGTTATAAAATAAACATTGAATTTATAAAGCTGTGTATTTTAGTTTACCTTTCTGGATTGCCCGATTTTAAATGGTTATATTTATGGTTTGACCCATTCAATCCAAATTAAAAAATGTATACATAGAAATCTTTTTGGCAGACAATTTCTACACTTTTTTTTACACAACAATACCAGATGTCTTTGGTCACTATTTTATTATACAGCATGATAAATAGGCTCTGTATGTTGTGTCTACACTAGCAATTGACTTTCATCAAATCAATCAACAGGGAAACTGAAAATTACATATTTCCCACTTACAACAAAAGAAAACTGGAAACATGCACGCTGTTTCTCTAAACAGCACACAAGTTGCAGTGCCCATCCACTATTATGGGAAGAAAAAAATAAAAGTGATCTAGGGTCCTGCGGTCCTCTTCCTCTGCTGGTGCCCAATATCCATTCTCCTTTGGATGTAACAATCAGACAATGTAAATATAAATGGACCAGCGCTCGAAGACAGCTTGAGGGTAGACAAAAAGGACAGATTGACTAATATAGTGTAGTATTTTTAACTTTTAACTGTACAACTTTTTTAAGTGTAAAATCCTCTTTAATAATACAGTATATATATATATATATATATATATATATATATATAAAAATTGCACTCACATTTCCACAATGTATAAGTGTATAAATTTATAAAACAGAGTCCCCATAGTGTGGTAGTCTCGACCTTTCACAATGTGGTCTGTTAATTTCTCCGGGTTCTTGCAGCAGCATGTAACCCTTAGGGGCACACGAGTGACATCACAGCCTGACGCGTTTCGTCTTGCGACTTTTGCAATTTTTATATCTATATATATTTTATTATTAAAGATGCTTTTACACTATTCTAAGCACATTCCTATAGAGCTATTGGAGAGGAAAGAGCAGACTGTCTGTCAAAGTCAACTCTATTTTCATGGTCTATAAAAATACTAAAATGTTTGTAAGTACCCACCTAGAAATTCCCAAAACATCGTTTGGACTGTATTCATACTGTTTGTAATGAAGGTGTTGGTAGCAACAATAAAGGTTAAGAAGAAAGAGCACTCCCCTCGGAGTGTGTGACCACCCAAAGTTGTACAATTAAAAATACTACACTGTATTAGTCAATCTTTTTTGTCTACCCTCAAGCCGTCTTCGAGCGCTGGTCCATTTATATTTACATTGCCCCATCCACTATTATGTTGGAATTGGAGAGGCATGATGCATTCAGTGTCGGACTGGCCTGCAGGGATACCGGGAAAAAACTCTGTGGGCCCCGAACCTCAATGGGCCCCCGCCGGGCCAGTCCCCAGTCTTGATCGTACTTAACAGAAAAAAAATGCGTGCTCGGCCCATCATAGAAGGGAAGCAGGGGGGTCAGAGGACAGTAGTCCCGGTGGGCCACCGGGCCCCCCAGTCCGACCCTGGCTGCATTGTTGGTAAAAAAATTGAGATTTTTACAGATTTTTGGATATTACACTTACATTAGCAAATGAGCCCTTTTGTGTATTAGTGTTGTGTAGTGAGGAATGAGTTTGACAATCTTTGTGCTGTGAATGTGTGTATACAATGAACAGTGTCAGTGTGTTTTAGCAATTTGTGTTTAAGATCTCTTTTGTTACAATGTTTATTAAATGAGTAGGTGTTCACTATAGATTAAGCATGTCCAAATCTTAAACAAGGGGCAATGATATGCTGTTAATTCATTTTAAAATGCGTGCACAATTTAGCCTCTGCCTTATCTGCCTATTGGCCAGCAAGGAGATATTAAAAGGTTCTTGTTTTACAATGTGTCTGTGAGTAAAAACATTAAACCAATCCTATATGCAGAGGAGTATCAGTCTGCTTGTGACCATGTAAACCATTAGCAGTATTTACCATGCATAGTAATGGTCTATGAAGCTTGTAATAATGTGTGCATTTATTTCCCTGTTGCACTATGAAGACCAGTCAACATACAGTACATATATTTTCAGTTACATGTAAGTAAAGTTTATTGCTTACAGAATACAAGGAAACATGTATTTTCAAATGATATTAAAAAAAAAACCTGCATCATTAGCTGCAAACCTTTAATGTGGTGTCTATTCATTGGAAAGTTCTAAGGAAAGGGTAAGTAAAGGATAAAAAAAGGATACTCAGAACACTCATCAGCAGAAGAGGACAATCAATTTAAACAGATTACGGATTTAAAATAGTTTGGTAAAACACAAGGCCAACAAGGCAGCCACACCGGTGACAACAGACACTTTTGATTTGATGGCTGAATTGCAGAGGTTACTGTAGCAGCAGGAACGTGTGGCTTTTACGGTTACGCCCAGGTAGGTCTCAGATGATTCACTTCCACAAGATATTAATGATAAGCAATCCTTCTTCTGAACAGTTATTGGCAGGGCTGAAAGACAATAGTGTAAAGCTGAAGGGGCAGGTATTCTTGGTTTACAGTACATATTTTAATTAATATTTTGCAACACTTTCTTTACAGAAACCAAATATGATGCTGTCACAACATTCATTAGAAATACTTAAGGGGAACCGTCTTACACCATGCTCCATAAATCCCCACATGTTGAGAGAGATGTATAATAGATAATACCTCTATTTGCCAAAATGTTTTCACCATCACACATGATAAAAATTAGGTCAAACCAAAACACTACCAATTTCCCAGCTAATAACTTTATTATAAATACCCATCTCTGTGGCTCTTGTCCCATTCCCTGACTTTGTTATTTGGCCTTAATTACCAAATCTTCAGGAACAAAGAGATATATAGAGATAGATATATATGGTTTTTAGAATACAACACTCACAAGAAGTTGATGCTGTTTGTGTCATGCAGACCTCTCCAAAACTACAGCTTTTCACAGTGGGAAACAAGCATCCACCATAGTCACATTTGTAGCAATCCACTGCATGAGCTAGGAGAGATAGAACGGGTACATCATTAGTAAATGAGGCATCAATTAATTAATAACAAATACACACACACACTAGTCTCATGGGGAAAATGTACTAAATTATTACTCAGTAAAAACATTCTGATGCTGTGAAATGCCTGACCAAAGTAGAAAGAGATTTCTCTGCCTGTTTAAGCTAACCCAAATCTCAGTAGACGCGACTTGATAATTCTTGCTACCATTGCATTATCACCTTTGCCCACAGCCGCTGTTGAGACTGAAAAAAAAATGTAGTTTTATATACTTGAGGTAGAGTTAATATCAAACATGCCCTGCAAGATGCATTTTAAAAGTGGATGATCTGGTCAGAAGCCTACGCTTCCATGCAGCACTGCAGTATACGTACGTATGAATTTAGTAATAACTGGCAACAAAGCATGAAAGAGAAGTCATGGTTTACAGATTAAGGGCGTAAATATATGGTGTTTAGCCACAGAAATAAAATTTTTGTATAACACACAAAAAAAAAAAAAAAATATGCCAGACTTGTAAATATGAAAATAGGCCCTTTATTGATCTAAGAATTTAGTGCCTTTGAGTAGGTAACAGGAGGCCTGTGAACAAAAACAGAAGGGCTCATTAATATGGTTCAAAGTGCAAAAAAACTAACCCCCAAACCTGGCTATTGCCAAATGAAATAATCCATGTGTGCCAATATATACAGAGAACCAGTACTCAACATAGCACCAATATAAGGATTATTATTCATTGACAGAGCATAACTCACAGGCAACACACTTGGCAGGATCCCACTTCATCTCGGTGATCACTTTAGTAGACCCAGATTTCCTAGGGTCCACTGGAAACTCAGGAACACACTTTCAGCTTGAATCCTTATCCACAGTGATCCCTTGGGGTATATTTATCAAAGAGTGAAGTTAATAGTGAAGTTCCGCCACTCTCCATTCATTTCTATGGGATTTTGATAGGCGTATTTATCAGAGGGTGAACTTTGATAAATACACCTTTCAAAATCCCATAGAAATTGAGAGCTGCGGAATTTCACTCTAGTGGCGGAACTTCAGTCTTTGATAAAGACTTTCAGGCAGAGACTCACCTGGGAGAACTGCCTCTAATCTATCAACCCTATGCTGCTTTTCCAAGCTGGCCTGCCTATCTTATTTCACTTTGTTTACACACCTTGTTTGCCCAGGCTTCCCCTAAATAAAACCTTACCTCACCCAAATATCTATGTTAAAGGTGCGGTGACTTTGGCTCAGAGCCAGCAGAGGATTAAACCCTATGCCTGGGGCCCAACCTACATATACAAATAGATTATACAAGCCGATATACTGCAGCGGATATGCAGCTGCCAGGCTGTTAAATTAAATTGCATTCCCCTTTAGCACTAATTGAAGGCTGATAGTTGTAATACAAAATCAGCTGAAGGCCGCATTATGGTAGTCGTATTGGTTGCAGCTGCTTACATACGAAAGCTGTGAGGAACAATGAAATCTCTTTGTCACTTGAGTACAATTGCTGCTGTGCTAGGTCCCTCAAAGGATGGAAAGAATGAAAGCAAGCATCCCCTGTATATGTATTATATATATATATATATATATATATATATATATACATACACACACAATCACACACCAGTACAAGATTCTGCACACACACTGCAGCACAAGATTAATAGCTAATTGCTGAGCGGTGCAGCAGACAGCAGTTGTGTATGAATGAATACTGTGGAAAACTGATAAAAACCTTTAGACCTCAATAAAGGAAAGCCAAATATAAAACACAATAAACCTCCCATCCCCAATAGTCTTAAATTTAACTTACCAGCATTGCTGCTCAAAAGGAGGAGGGCAATTATTATGAGACCACAGGATTTCATTGTCTCTTATCTGCTTCCCCAATCAGCCTTAGAATGTGATTCCACTACTTTCATTTATAGTACAGGAATCCCCGCCCACTGCTCTAAACCCACAGCCTGCCTCTCTTGTGTGCCAGCATTTTCTGATCTTGATTCCCTAAATCCACTTTCATTTATGTAGAAAAGAAACTGTTTCTGAAATGGATTACTGTACATGTAAGTAGAAATACTTGTCCAAGAAATGACACATTTCAAATGAGGGTGGAGAACAGAGTCCTTGTAATAAGGAGCAAGGACAGACACTTAGTGCAAGACAGGAGGACTGGGGCCCATCTGGAGGGTGGCAGGTTCCACACACACATCTAGAATATATATACTGAATAATAACAAATCTCACATAAGCTTTGCTTTGTACTGATATCATTTTTCTTCTCCAATGGGCCCTTCTGATGCTGGGAAATGCCCTATTTGCTCTACCATAAATTGTTGTTAACCCAGGAAGGGGGGGAGGATCTTAACCCATCATCATGTGCTGTTAAACAGAAAACAGACAGAAAATGAATCTATCGGGGGATAAAAAAAAATGATCTCCAGGATTCCCACAGCTGAGCACTGGTAGCTAAACAGTTAACTTCTATTGACAAATCTACATAGTGAAAAGAATAGAAAAGGACTGCAGGAAGCAGTTGAACTGCAAATCCCTTTAATTATAGTAGTGGTAGTAGTTTTCCACTACCCAAATTATAGAGAATTGCAGTTCAACTACTTCCTACAGTCCTCTTCTATTCTTTTCATTTTGTAAATTTGTTTAAAGGAGAAGTAAAGCTTAACTAAAGAAGTATATTATATATATGTACATTATATTTTGGGCTTCTATACCAGCCGAAAGCAACCATAGCCGTTTAGCAGTAAAGATATGTGTCTCTAAAGATGCCCCAGTAGCTCCCAATCTTTTTTTATTTTGAGTCACTGCACATGCTCTGTGCTGATGTCACTTACTGAGCTTAGGGATCGACACATAATATACTGAACATATATATCATAGAAATTTCACAATATAAGTAAATAAGTCAGCTTATAGGCATATTGCAGCTCAGAAACCAGCACAAATAACATCAGAATGTTATAATTAGCCCTGTAGCCCTGTAGCATCAGCTTATAAAACATGCACACTTTAATTTTTGCTTGACCATTTGTGACAACCTCTAAGCTTAGCTTCTCAACAGCTACACAGACCACAATGAGCAAGTACACTGTCGATGACACTCCTAACAAAATACAAGATAGGAAGCTCCTGTGACAATTTTGAAGGCTGTGAAGCAGAGTTTATAGCCTGGGTACAGCTGCTTTACTCCCTCCCTCAAGCCAAGGTGATAACTAATGGCTGGACATCCAGATCCCTTTCACTTTGCGGAGGGACAAGGCAAAGGTGCCCACTCTTACCCATTTTATATGCCCTAGCCATCAAACCCCTAGCAGCTAAAATACACCAAGGTGTACTTACCAACTGCAGTGATAAAGTGGGACTCTACACAAATGACATGATACTATTCCTAAAAGACACTGACAAGTCTCTAGACAGGGCACGTATGATAATTGATGAGATGGGCCAATATTGGGGTTCTTCACATTAACTGGACAAAATCCAGTGTTTTCTATGTCATGAGAATATAGAGAGCACATACCTCCCTTGAGACATCCCTTACTTATAGTAAATAGTTCTATATACTTGGGCATTAGCATTACTAGAGACCAACTAAGATACATACCTGAAATCGTATATCCTTTTATGAAATACAGGAGAGAGAAAACGAAAGCCTGGGAAAATTGCCGCTGACAGTTGCTGGTAAGATTAATTTGATAAAAAAATTCTTTTGGACCCTTACATCCCATGTGCTCACACTCCTGTGGAAAGGCACTAGACCCAGGCTTAGATTGCCCCTCCTGCAAAACTCAACCACTAATGGAGGTCTAGCACTCCCTCACTTTTATTTTTATTATATTTCCTCCACTAGGGATAGAGTGTACCAACTACTTAAAGGATATCGAGTATATCCTACCCCAAAACCCACTAACACACACATGGTACAGGCGCTAAGGATCTGGGACAAAGCAGGCACCCTTGACAATAGGGATAATTGAGCACTACACACCACTATGGGATAATAATTCACTACCTGAATGCTGTAAGATACAGGATACCATGCTCTGGAATGAGAAATGCATATGGTTCCTAGGACAAGTTCTAGATAACGGTAATATTAAGTAATTTGAACAACTAAAATTAGAATATAGCCTCCCCAATCACTACTTATTCCGATACCTACAACTTCGTCATGCCCATGCCACACAATACCCTCAAGAGTAGCCCACCCTGGAAACTAACATGTATATTTGCTGCATCCAAACTGGATACTCTAAGGGTTTGATATCTTAATTATACAGTACTCTATTAACACCTGCTTCTAACACACATACTAAGCTCTCCAAAATAGCATGGCAGGACAATGTGGGCCAACTAGACCAAGAAGAGTGCGAAGAAGCCTTGGAGGCCCCTAAATACACCTCCCTGAACATACTATACATACCTATGTCTTGTATAGAGCATATCTTTCTCATCTAACCCTTAGGCAATCTCGCAGAAACAGAAACTCACAATGCCCCAAATGCCTGAACGTCCTAGCTTTTTCCACCTAATACGGGCCTGCCCAGCAATAGGGATGTAGCGAACGTCGGAAAAAATGTTCACGAACATATTCGAGAACTTGCGTCCAAAAATGCGAACGGTTCGCGAACGTCGCGAACCCCATAGACTTCAATGGGAAGGCGAATTTTAAAAGCTAGAAAAGACATTTCTGGCCAGAAAAATGATTTTAAAGTTGTTTAAAGGGTGCAACGACCTGGACAGTGGCATGCCAGAGGGGGATCAAGGGCAAAAATGTATCTGCAAAATACATTGTTGACACAGCGCTGCGTTTTGTGCTGTAAAGGGCAGAAATCACACTACGTCACTCAGGTGATGTTTCTGGACACGGAATGTGAAAAAGCTCACACAGCTAGGTGGCACTTGGTTAAAGACTGGGCAAACAAACTGGATACTCTAAGGGTTTGATATCTTAATTATACAGTACTCTATTAACACCTGCTTCTAACACACATGCTAAGCTCTCCAAAATAGCATGGCAGGACAATGTGGGCTAACTAGACCAAGAAGAGTGCGAAGAAGCCTTGGAGGCCCCTAAATACACCTCCCTGAACATACTATACATACCTATGTCTTGTATAGAGCATATCTTTCTCATCTAACCCTTAGGCAATCTCGCAGAAACAGAAACTCACAATGCCCCAAATGCCTGAACGTCCTAGCTTTTTCCACCTAATACGGGCCTGCCCAGCAATAGGGATGTAGCGAACGTTGGAAAAAATGTTCGCGAACATATTCGCGAACTTGCGTCCAAAAATGCGAACGGTTCGCGAACGTCGCGAACCCCATAGACTTCAATGGGAAGGCGAATTTTAAAAGCTAGAAAAGATATTTCTGGCCAGAAAAATGATTTTAAAGTTGTTTAAAGGGTGCAACGACCTGGACAGTGGCATGCCAGAGGGGGATCAAGGGCAAAAATGTATCTGAAAAATACATTGTTGACACAGCGCTGCGTTTTGTGCTGTAAAGGGCAGAAATCACACTACGTCACTCAGGTGATGTTTCTGGACACGGAATGTGAAAAAGCTCACACAGCTAGGTGGCACTTGGTTAAAGACTGGGCAAACAACGCCTGCAAGGGCAACGTATACAGTAGTGGATACGGAATATATTATTGCTGCTGTAAAAACATCACTCAGGTGATGTTTACGGACACGGAATTATTATTGTTATTTAGACAGAATGTGAAAAAGCTCACACAGCTAGGTGGCAGTTGTTTGAAGAACACACTGGGCAAACAATGCCTGCAAGGTCAACGTATACACTACAGCAGTGGATACGGAATATATTATTGCTGCTTGGAAAACGTCACTCAGGTGGTGTTTCTGGAGACGGTATTATTATTGATATTTAGACAGAATGTGAAAAAGCTCACACAGCTAGGTGGCAGTTGTTTGAAGAACACACTGGGCAAACAATGCCTGCAAGTGCACTACTATTGGTGCACTACTATGAAGAACAGCAAACAGCACTGGACACGTTAAAGAACAGTAAGATAAGTAAAATAAAAAAAAATCTATATATATTAAAAATAAAATTACTCTGGTTGGTGCTGAACTACTAGGAGCAGCACACCAGTCCCACTCCCCAACACAGCTAGACTAATAGCACTGGGCTCTTATAGTAGCAAAGTAAAAAAACAAAAAAGAAAATAAAAGCAGTCCTTACAAGGACTATTGGGTTATTACAGCAGTCAGCAGATGAGATCAGAAGCAGTGCCCACAGCAGCTGCATACAGAGCACTGCAGTAGAAGGTAGATTACTAGTCAGCAAAGCTAACTAACCTAAACTCACTGTCCCTCAAATCCCTGCAGAGTTCTGTCCCTACAATACAGAGCAGTATCAAGTAGATTACTAGCCAGCAAAGTTACTATCAACTGTCCCTCAAATCACTAAACAGCTCTCTCCCTACACTAGCTCTTCCAAGCACACACAGGCAGAATGAAAAAACGCTGCAGGGCTTCAGTTTATATATGGAAGGGGAGTGGTCCAGGGGGTGTGGGGGTGGTCCAGGAGGGAGAGCTTCCTGATTGTCTGCCATGTATCTGCTGGTCTGGGGGAGAAATGGCAAAAATAAGCGCCAGCTAAGGCGAACCCAAATTGGCGAACGTCGCGCGACGTTCGCGAACATTCGGCGGACGCGAACAGGCGATGTTCGCGCGAACTAGTTCGCGGACGAACAGTCCGCGACATCCCTACCCAGCAATTATCAGATATGGGAACAAGTGATTAAGTATATAAACGATGTCATGGGATCCCCAAACAGAAGGGGGGTCCAAGTGCTCAAGCCCCAGACCTTCAGCTCAGGGAGGCAATATAGCAAATAGCAAACGATGAAGGGGTGGCACATACTGGACCACACAGTTAGTACTACATCTAACTTTTGGAGTGTTGTCCGGTATGTGCCAGCCTTTCAGCGTTTACTATTTGCTAAAAAATATACACCTCTGCACAACCATGGCATCCTGTATCTCGTTGGCGGCAAGCCCCTGTTTATTAGCACAATAATTAATAAAACTATTTATACAAACTACTTATTATAGAGTAACAGCTGTTTATATTGGGAGCTATTTACTGAATTATATGAGCTACCACCAGGGTCGGACTGGGCCGGTGGGACACCAGGAAAAAACCCGATGTGCCCTGGCTCTTTTGGTCCCTGCTGGCCCAGACCCACTACTGCACTTCCTCTCCCACCGTCCCTGAAGCCAGACGCGCTGACACACTGTGCCGGAAAGAGGTAAGCGTGTGGGCGCGTTCCTGGGGTGGAAGGGGGATAGTGCAGAGGCAACTTTGTGGCTGGGGGGCCTGGGGGATGGTGTGGGGGGCTTCTGAGTCTGCAGGCCCCAGTCTCACTTGAATTTTTTAGCAGTTCTTAAGGTCAATCTTCACCATGGGAAAACATTTCTCCCTGACCCCAAAATAAAAACTCTACTTATATAAAGGCAGTTTTGTCACTGACAATGTCATGCAGTATTATGACAATATACGTATGGTGGGTTTTGTGACTGGACGTACAGAAGTCACAAAAGCAATTACACCTTGGCTGTGTTGGTCTAAAGCTGGATGTCTCTCTTTTAGAATGGGGGTTTAAAACTTACACTTCAAAGTTAAATCCTTGAATGGGGGATATGAAGTCTCTGTTAGTTAAAGGGTAGCTTGGTTGAAATTTTATTTCGATAAATCGTTTTCAGCTTTTTTGAGCACCATGATAGAGTGTTTGTTTTGGGCTTAGCAATAAAAAGAGCACCTTGTTTAAATGTCTATGTCTGCACTTAACATGCCATTCCTTTCATAGCCAGCAAGGTGATCACTTCAATGGAATACTGGTTGAAGTGTTTCTTCACTCATAGGCAGTAAATGTGGTCGTGCATGAAGTGAAGAGCACTTCTGGGAATGTTTCCTATCAGTAGTTGGTTGATTAATTAAGTAAAGCCACTGTTAAAATGAAATCATATAGGAAGGTAAACTTATGGGTGTTTTGCATATGTACTTAAGGGTGCCTGTGCTACTGTAGCAAAACGTTGTTTAAAGGGATCCTGCCATCGGAAAACATGTTTTTTTCCAAAACGCATCAGTTAATAGTGCTACTCCAGCAGAGCAAACAGATTTTTTTATATTCAATTGTGAGAGAAATACTTTCTGGCAGGCTGCTGTTTTTCCTTCTCAATGTAACTGAATGTGTCTCAGTGGGACATGGGTTTTTACTATTGAGTGCTGTTCTTAGATCTACCAGGCAGCTGTTATCTTGTGTTAGGGAGCTGTTATCTGGTTACCTTCCCATTGTTCTTTGTTTGGCTGCTGGGGGGGGGGGTTGATATCACTCCAACTTGCAGTACAGCAGTAAAGAGTGATTGAAGTTTATCAGAACACAAGTCACATGACTTGGGCAGCTGGGAAATTGACAATATGTCTAGCCCCATGTCAGATTTCAAAATTGAATATAAAAAAATCTGATCGCTCTTTTGAGAGATTGATTTCAGTGCAGAATTCTGCTGGAGTAGCACTATCAACCGATTCATTTTGAAAAAAACGTTTTTTCCCATGACAGTATCCTTTTAAACAAAAAACTCTCTCTGAAGCTAATCATTAAGAAATCAATAGGCTTTTGACTTATATACTGTATTGTTTCTCTGAAATATTTATGTTTTTATTACCAGTTAAAGTGTTTCTTCCATCATAGCTGGCAAATTAATCTCTCCCTTAATTCTAAATCTTCTAAATCTTTTATTTTTATTCATTAAGGGGCAGATTTATCAAGGGTCGAAGTGAATTCAAGGGAATTTTCGAAGTAAAAAAATTGAAATTCAAAGTAATTTTTTTGGATACTTCGACCATCGAATAGGATACTACGACTTCGAATACGATTCGAAGGAAAATTGTTCGAATATTCGACCATTCTATAATCGAAATCCTGTCTCTTTAAAAAACTCAGATTTCAATACTTCGCCAGATTAAACCTGCTGGAGTAAGTTTTTGGAAGTCGAAGTAAAATCATTCGATCGAACGCTGAAATCCTTCGAATCGCAGGATAGCCAAATTCAATGAAAAAAACTTCGACTTCGATATTCGATGGTCGAAATTTCGAAGTATTTTTAACTTCAAAATTCGACCCTTGATAAATCTGCCCCTAAAAGTTAAGATGTAATTTGAAGAATTCATCTAATGCATTGCTAGACTTTAGTAAAAGCCAATACTTCTTTGGGACCCGAAAATGGCAATTGGTTGCAATAGGCCTGGAGCACCTCCTTCCTGGCCTAGGGAGGGAACAGAGTCGGAACTAGGGGTATGCAGAAGAGGCAGTACATTTTGTAAATGTAGAGGTTTATAGGTCCCTGGTAAGGCCTCATCTGGAGTATGCAGTGCAGTTTTGGGCTCCAGTTCTTAAGAGGGATATAAATCAGCTGGAGAGAGAGTGAAGAGACATGAAACTAAACTAGAGGGATGGCAGACTCAAATTATGAGGGTAGACTGTGAAGGTTGGGGTTGTTTTCTCCTGTCATTTAGGCAGCAGTAATTGTTGCCGAGCACCCTGTAATGTCTTATTCCTAGGATTTTTTTCAACAAGTATAGCTATACACGTTTGGCTGAAACCTAGACATCAGCTCGCTGGTTCATACCGTAAATTTCTGTAAGTCAGAAAAATTATGGCATTGCCAAAGAAATTCATCGAAATCAATGAGTGTTTTTGTTACTGTGGGGTTTTTTCCACGTTTTTTTGCCGGTTGGCATAATAGCTGATAGCGACTGCATTTCCCAGTATGAATGCTCTGTCCCTCTGTTCTCCTTTGCAAGTAACTGGAAGACCGCCCTGACTGGAGGAACACACTGAGCAGGGCAATAGCTGATTGCTGTAATTGTGAGAGCCATAACCGTAAAACAATTTGTAAAAAGGCAAAACATTTCAAGTCAATGGGCATTTTTTTTTGTAAAAATGCATTGAAGGCAATGAGTTTTTTGTTCCCGACTTTTTTTTCCTCAACAGTTTTTTGCTGGCAGCGAAGCACAGAATCTTCCAGCAAATCCAGTTATTTGCAAAGGAGAACAGAGGGGGAGAGCATTCATATGAGACATGCAGTCGCTATTAGCTATTATATAGTGACACTTGGAGAAAGAAGTGAGATGGATTCACCCGTTAGAAATGTTAGCAACATATTGCCAAAATAGAGAATATCTGGTCTTTTTCTATAAAATCTTGTGATATGTAGTGATAGGGGATAAGTGTGATATTTTGTATAGCATGTATCCTTTTAAAAATGAGATATATGAAAGGTTTTTGTACAGTGTGATTATGTGAGTTACCAGTAGATGGCACCATAATGTTAAACTATACATAGTTGTGCACTAACTGATCCAGTAGCTTGATTAAAGACCAAAGGAATGTTGTTCCTGCCTGGATCATGGCCCTTGTCTAAATAAAAGTTGCATAGTTTTATGCACTGGCAGTATTGCTGGCTATTTGTTAGTCTGTATACATGTAGTACATACACAATAAGGTAACAGGGGTACCTGCTCGCTCCTCTATGTTGCCAACCCCAGTCACACATGATGCCCCTTATGTCCATTATACCATTACGTCACAGTGTACAAGATAAAATGAGGACTGTATTTGATCCCATATGCAGAGTACAGAGAGCATTTAAATGGAGCTTAGTAATCTTTAAAAGTGATTAAAGATATATGACTTGATAGACAGTCCATAAAAAGAAGAAGCAACCCCGACATGTACCTAATCTATATATTTAATAGCATATATTTAATAATATTTGCTGGGAAGGAAGCTGGGGCCATGACTTAAATCAGTCTACTGCTGCCCACTTCATTCTTCCTGCAGTAATTCTGAAAACAGCAGATTTACTTCTTTAGGAGAAGTCAGCATAGCTTTCTCAGCAAGATTATAGACAATCCTGCCCACAGGCTCTGGTTTACTGGGGGGGGGGGCAGGGTGACTCCAAAGGAATCTGTATAAATTGACAGGACTATGCAGGTATGTAACACTTCTGCTCACCTGCCCAGGCCTAATTAACACATTCTCTTTCTCACCCACACCTGCTTCTCTACTGTAGCTTCATTTAACCCTATATTGCAAATGAGATTGGGGAAGCACAATATTTCTATTAAACACACCATGTATCTTGTGAATTTATGTGACTGTTATTATTCAGGATATGGTAGCATTACCAGTATATGTTACAGTAACATGCAAAATATTACACTTCCCTAAAATGTTAGGCCGTATTGGGAGCCAAGACAGAACCCATGATGGTGGGTGGAATCTGTTATAGCACAGGTGAGGCAGATGTATACTGACAAGCAAGTGCAGGTTGGTAATGGCCAGGGTAATGGCTTACTAAAAGACAACATTGGGAGTTCTTGTTGATTTTTTTTCAGTTCCCTCCAGTTTGCTGGAAGCATGTTGAAAAATGTGTATTGATCCTTTTTGACTGTTGTGTCCTAGCTGGTAATGCTGTATCTTGGTCCTACATTTGAAGAAACTGTCCATTTCCTGTTCTGACAAAGGAGGAGAAGAATCCTCAGCTTTTCTAGGAGTATGGTAAGAGCTGGATACCTGCAGTGAGATTTTCTACCAAGTAAATTGCTTCTGCATGTGCTGATGTGATGTGTTGAAGCTATTCTGTGTACTAAGAGAAAAACCTCTTTATCCTTGAAGACTTATGTTGCACCGTTTTCCTGTCTATGAACCACTGCTGCCCAAATTAATTTTCGAATAAAGTGTGAGAGACTTAAGGTTCAGCTTGGGTATCCTTTATTCAGAAACATTCTCTATGGTGCTCCAGCTGAGTAAGTTGCAACTAGCAGTACTCTACCCACACCCATGACCAACTCTTAGTCTAACAAAGAATAAATCCTACACTCAACTCTAGTTATTTTTGATATTTTTATTTCAAAAGTGACATTGATTTATGTTAAAATGAATCATAATAAAAGAAAAGGAGCCGCAATATGCTATTTGCATTAGTATTTAACCCTTAGCCTACAAAAATATGTTTTTACATGCTGTCAGGCAAAGGCTCCACTGGCTGCCCAAGCTAACATGCACCAACAGCGCCTATAGAACCAGCATAGAAGGTTGTAACATTGACCCTTATTTGCCCCCTCACATAGTTAAATGCAGTAACATCCCAGAATTTGAACCTGAATTCTACTTACCCACTGCCAAATGGGTAAAAAATACCCAGTTTACAATCACAGTTGTCCTCATTGTTAGCATGCACACACACCTACACCTTTTTATCAGTTTTGCTTTATTTTCCTTTTTTGCACTGTTTCACCCTTCTGTACATTCATCTATGTACAGTATTTATTTTTGTGCCTTGTTTTTGCCTGTAATGGGGCTACCCTTGCCTGGTGCATTCCCATGACAGAAAAGAAGCTGATAGAGCAGTATTTTAGTTAGGTACTGCCCTAAGCACCAAACTTCAGTCCACCTGCAGTCTTATTGGTGCAAACATGCAAAATGAAGTGTCTTACTGCACTGCACCGACATGGACATTCAGGAAAATTTCATTTTACCATATAGGCACCCGAGCCCCCCCCTAAAGGGTATAGGTCCTTGAGTGACTATAGTCTATATGGTAAATACAGCCCTGGTGGCTGTCATTTTCTGTGGATAGAACACATGGTACATGTACTGTAGATCCATTGAACAAACAATGAACATTTATCATAGTAGCTTGCCACAGGTGAATAGTAGTGCAGACTATGATCCCTTACAGGCTTAAATAATAAATGTTACGAATATAGTATAATGGATCATGCTTGCCTCCCTCTCTCTTATTCATAGCTCTTAGTGACCACCGATTGCCTGACAATTTTTTAAGACTGACACTTCACCCCCTGCGAATTTTTACATTTTGGGATTTGTACATACCACATAATTAGGTAACCCTATGGATAGAGGCATATTTATCAAAATTTTTGAACTTTAGAGTTTGTTTCAAATTCGAGTAAACTTGACATTTTGAATGTTTGGTTATTTAATACAACATTTGAATCTAAAAAACTTGTTCAGATGAAACCATTAAACAATGTATATTCTACTCAACATTTTCAAAGGGCCTATAATTTTGAAAAACTCGAATTGAAAAGAAATGCTTTAATTTTACCTAGAACAACTCCCAATGAGTTAGACAATGGAACCCTAAATCGAATTTGGGAGTTTTAATTTAGTAGTGCAGTAAAACAATTTATTTAAATTTGCTAAATCAGCAGTTTTTAAAAATATTCAGAAGAACAATGGCAGACATATTGTCTTTGTACGTAAGAATATGTGGTATATAAGATGCTGTAGACTTCAACCTTTAAGTTGACTAACTCAATAAAGCATAGTAAATTGTGTTGATCTTTTTATACTTCGTAAATCAAACCTTGTCTCTTAATAGGTAAAACCATAACATTCTTCCCTACTATTAAAGGAATAGTTCAGTGTGAAAATAAAAACTGTGTAAATAGATAGGCTGTGCAAAATAAAAAATGTTTCTAATATAGTTAGTTAGCCAAAAATGTAATATATAAAGGCTGGAGTGAACAGATGTCGAAAAATGTCGAATTTCAGCTCTATAACTCTGAGCTAGTCAGCGACTTGAAGGGGGGCCACATGGTACATTTCTGTTCAGTGAGTTTGTAATTGATCCTCAGCATTCAGCTCAGATTCAAAAGCAACAGATATGACCCATGTGCCCCCCCTCAAGTCTCTGATTTGTTACTGCCTGGTAACCAGGGTAACCAGTCAGTGTAAACCAAGAGAGCTGAAAAGCAGGAAGTTATGTTCTGACTGACATGTTATACATCACTCCAGCCTTTATACATTACATTTTTTGGCTAACTAACTATATTAGAAACATGTTTTATTTTGCACAGCCTATCTATTTACCCAGTTTTTATTTTTACACTGAACAATTCCTTTAACATTGACATCAAGCATCATTTTTACAACCAGACTGGTAAAATACCAACCAGGTGGCACAGCTCACTGAGGCACCATGATGGAAACTGCTGGCAACATAAGTCCCAGTATAGTATAGTACCTATGCTAGCATGTACTTTTGGTAGCTATCTGTACAGATTCTGAGAATAACCAGGGAGATGAGCTGGGAGGATGAGATTTAATATTGGCTGAATTTGACTGATCATAGCTCCTCTTTACTTAGGAATGGAATTATAAACACAGATGGAGTACGCCAAGATGAGGGAGTAAAACTTTCACATAATCTTTGAAGAAATTACCTAAATGGATATATTCAGTTATAAATATAGGCAAATATTGGATATTATGAAAAAAAGAGGATTGCTAGCCCTTAAAAAACCTTACAGAAAGATTGTAGGAGGCTCTGGGTGTTAATAAATGGAAGCAATTTGCAAACTGGTAGAGCAGCAAGACTAGTTATTAAATACAGAAGTCATTAGTGGGGTTGTTTACTTACCACAGTGCAGTGGTTTGTCTGCAATTTTCCCCACAGTTAGTTGTGACATACATCTTATTTATTAGGAATAGATACTTGTGTGAAAGTGTGATTCTTGCTCGTTTATATAGTTGTGTATGGAACCACAGCTTCATTTCAACCTCTGGTTCCAAATTAAGCTCAGTTTTGCCTATTGCCATAGGCTGCTGCAGGATTTTTGGAGCAAATACTACCTCCAGGTTAGGAAATTACTCCACTGTTCCCAAATGCACCTAACTCAATCACTGCAGCACAGTTGCACCAAAAGAATTGTGCACACTTGTCATTCTTACACCAGAAATGATGCCAACATAACTTACATTCCTGTTAGCACAGTTGGGCTTGATTCATGTCAAAGTGCAAATGCAGCATTCATTTTAACACTGTAATTGCAACAGGCCCATCTCCCCCGGTGAAGCAAGTAAATCACCCCTCCGGGGTATAGTAATAATTGGCACATTTTACGCCAGTAAACCATAGCAACTAGTTGTTTTCAGTTGTTTGGTTAACCAGTGGTACATGCTGCTTAGCTGCCATGGGTTTGTAGGACTGTTGCAAAAATTTTGATATTATGCCACTGAAGGGGCAGTTAACCTTAAGTATGTAGAATGCCTTGTTTTTGGTCTTAACTTTTTATAGGTTTAAAATTGTTTGCACAGCAATAAAATAGGGGCCGGAAAAAGAAATGTTGCTTTGTGACACTACAATGTCATTTGTTACTTATCATTATCATGCCCTGTCTTGTTCATCTGTCAGTCTATCATTTAATCCACCACCCCTTTTAAATGTATTTCTATCACCTGGTCACCTAGTGGTGGGGAGGGGGAAATATAAGATAGTTAAGGGGGAATGTAATTAAAATCACGAACGTTATTAAAAATGGTGTTTTTGCAATTGTTTAGCATTGTTCGCACTGTAAAATCAGTCGCTGGTGAATATTACATTTTGCATTATCCTGAAGCAAAGGTTTAGTGTTAACACTTACTCTGGAGTTTTGTTAATTATTTTGTGTCAAAAAAACGCTTTGAGATTGGGAAATTTTATTACATACACTGTGAATGTTCGCAAAATTTGCAAAGCCGTTGAGGTCTGTAATTAGTCAAAGAGGACGCAAATATAGTTGCTATCATTTGCTAGCATCTTTGTGCAGGCTTTTTGCACTAACAAAGCATATTACATTCCCCCATTGGTGTTAGAAAGACAGTCAGGAATAAACTCAGTAAAGAAATGGAATGCATTCTTCTTGTATGAGCAGTTTTTAGGCATCTCCGCTTTCCTTATAAAAACAAACATACAAATAAAAGTGACATAAGGAGAAAGAGCCAAATGACATTTCCATGTGAATTAGTACTTCAGCGAGACCTCATTTTCACACAAGTAATCATAGCTACCCTTTATCTACAAGTGTTTGCTTGGGGACAGTTAATGTTAATAGGTACAGCACTTTTTTTTTTTTAATACAGACATTGAACCTGGGTTTAAAAGCAGTTATATGTAGTCCATAAATTGTACATTTCAAGTTCACTCTTGCTGATTCTGCGAAGTTTTACATAGAATTTAGCAGCCACAGGAGGAGCAAGCCTAGCCCAAGGGACAGAGAGATCTTGGCAGAATTGCCACTGTTGCAGAGGTCTGTGGCACAGCAGGACTTTTGGTAGTCTAAGCTGAAGATAGCATCTGTTTGGGTGGTAGTGTTTGAAACACAAGTTGCATCACATGCCTGTTTGATGAATAAGGAAGTGGAGCCTGTAAAGAAAGAAAAATAAGTTAAGATATTGCCTTCTTGTCAAATGTATGGGTCTCCTACACTAATGATGTAAAATGTGCCAGTGGAGGGTAAAGTGAATGTTTAAACAAGAAAACAACCTATACCACAGATAAAAAAATGTGAGCACCATGGAGCAAGCTTCTTCCGTCTTCCTCCTTCTTCACGCGGCTGTACATGCACAGTAGAATGAAAAGCTGAACTTTAACTAAAAAGTTGCCTATTTTGTTCAACTGCACTTGCGTTTGCCCCAGAAATTTGAAGAAAGAAGAAGACGGAAGTGGATTGCTCCGTGGTACTCACTGGTATAACCGCGGGCCAGTGCAGTTTTCTGCTGATAGGGGCACCGGCCCGGGGTTTCAAATAAGTCAATACAATTACATAGGGGTTGCCTAACATTTGGCACCCCACGCCTTTTCTTCTCCTTTAAGAATGCTCAAAGCCTGTTTGAGACTGGCGTCTCCATTGTGCTTATTTTCTTTTAAAATGCTTCCTGTTTGTATGGTCAGCCATGATGCAACATGATAATCTTATATGTGTTGCAACAATTGCTCTTAAAGGGGTGATTCACTTTTGCATTTACATTCAGTATGAGAGTTTGCAATTGGTCTTCAAATGCTTCAGGATTTATTATTATTAATTATTTATATTAAATTCGCTTTTTCATTCATGAGCTCGCCTTTTTCAGAAGCATCTAGTTGCAAGGTCAAATTTACTCTAGGAACCAGGCAGTGGTTTGAATGAGAGACTGGAAGATGAAGAGGAGAGACAGCCTGAAAGAAGTTCAAAGCCCAGGGGGTGTAGAACAGACTGGTGTATGGGTTTCTACCATAGGTGGTGTAATTTTGTAGTATTCCTTTCCATTTATATGGCATAATAAATATAGTTTCAGTTCAAGGTATAACACCCCAAGAATACTCTGCATATCAATTGCAGAACCTGTTCTGTTTAAAACACATAACAGCAAAAATAAGTAAAATAAAAAGTTAATTTAAATTGTATTCTCTATCACATCACACTATTACGGTATTTTTTGGCAGGACCAGAACTAGGGGTAGGAAGAAGAGGCATGTATCTCAGACACCACAGTGATGGGGTGCTAGATATGTACCTCTTCTATAGCCTTCCCCAATCTGGATCAGTGTCCCCCACCACCTGCTCTTTTTTTACCATCCCAAATTGAGTGGTACTTGGTTGAATGAGTTGCCTAGTGGCTGGAAAAGACCAGGAATTTTCCCTCCCTCACATCTTTACCATGTGATGATAAATAATATACCAAGTATAAGAAATCATAAGAAGTATATTTACCAGCAAAAGCTTTTGTTAACGAGCAGTTTCCAGTACAGTCTGCCGTTGAGGAACCGGAGACACAAAAGGACAGAAAACGGAACTTGCAAACATTGCATGACAACGTAGATGCTGTGGAAACAGAAAGTAGCAAACTGTCAGCTATTCATTTTAGAGGCAATTACATTTTCTAACCAATGTAAGGTATTCATGATATGTCCACCTGCATGTTCTCCAACCACTCGTCTTCAGCTATTCTAGATGATTTTAGCAAATACTGCTCTGTTCAGCAGATCATTCAGGAACATGTTTATGTAGTAGGTGTTAGTAGGGCTAATTTACAATGATTAATGCAAAATACAAAAACCCCAGCAGCACACATTTTTTGCACCATGCATTTATAAGTGCTCATAATTTTTAATCCTGCACGCTATGCAGTATTTTCTTAATGTCACATACACCCAAATGGAGATTACACAATTTTCCATTATATATTACATTTTTAATTATTTTTTTTTAAAAGTTTTGTAAATGAAATTGCAGCATTGCACATTATGATGTGCAAAATGAAATTCACCTAAAAGACTGGGAACAACAGCACAGGGTATTAATATATTTACAAATCATTTTTTGCAATATTTAATTATGCAGATTGCATGAATGATAAGTTACTGTAACTGCTATATATGTCCTTTAATCACAGAAAATGCTAAACTGTGTGAATCTGATGAAGAAGAGCAGACTAGCAGTACAGTTTTGATGAAAGGGAAAGGATCCGCGGGATTGGCATAAGAGACAAATGGGCTTATGTAATAAAAGGCACTAAGTTTGCCCAGGAGCAGTAACCCATCGCAACCAATCAGCAGGAAGCATTTACTGGTCACCTGTTTAAAAGCAGACATCTTATTGGTTGCTACGGGTAACTGCTCCTGGGCAAACATAGTGCCTCATATTACACTAGGGGGAAAGCTTTTGGTTGCAATTACATTTACAAATTGGTTTTAAAATGATTGCCTTCTTATTAATGCATATTGGAAAGTTGCTTAGCATTTGATTTTCTTTCATCTCTTTTTGGCCCTTTTAAAATAGGACTTGTTATTATTCCTTACAGCAGTTTGCAACGTTGGAAGTGGTTTAAAGTTTACTTTAGGTTAGTAAAACTTTCATGATCAGTTAAACAGGCTAAAGTTGACCATGAACTTCAAGTTCCACTGTGTCTTCCCATATCAATTGGATCATAATAGGGTCTATATAAACCCATCAGAAGTGGACCTCAATGGTAATGTTGCATCTACTGTAGTATACACAGACCCCTATAAACTTCACCAACATGCTCGAAGCATATCAACTAGTCAAGCAGGCTGTCCGTTTTTCATTATGCCACTATATACAGGTCACCAAGCTACCAACCCAGCCCATATATAGTCAGTTTAAGGTACTTTTCTTTCCTAGGCCACTTACCCATTACAATGGCTCCAATAATCACAGACAAGGACAAAAGCAGCTTCATGGTGCTTGAGAATACTCTGAAAAAAATGTGAAATGACTTAAACTCAAGAAAATTGTTGAATTGGGAAGGCAATAGGAGAAAGAAAAGGGGCAAAAATAACCACACACACCATGCTTAAAACCAGGGCTGGCCATCTGGAGGTCTGCTGGCTGGATGTTGCCCTCCTTCAGCCCCCTGCCTATAAAATCCATTGGCTTTTGTTCAACATTATCATTTTGATCTGAATCATGAACACATGTCAGCTAACAGACCCAGTGCATGGAAAGAGTTGGGCAGCACTAATCTAAAGTTGTTATGGTTAGGAGTTTTTTTTGTAATGAATTATTATTGGGCTTCTACAAAGTGGCAGGTCTTTAATTTTAGTAAGATAAATACTTAAATGCATGATGGATTCAGATACATTTTGGGATTGTTATTGACATTACATATAAAAATAAAAAAAAGGGACACACATTGCAAACACCTGTGCTTGACCAATGCCAGTTTGGTGCATTTACACGTGGTTTGTAACAGAATAGCATTGAAACTGCCACCCATTCCTACACAGTAAATTATACTTAATGTTCAAGCAAAAGTAAGTATTTCCCAAAATGATATTCCCCATTCCAAGCTTGTATGGTATAACCTAGCATAGCCTTTTAGTTCCATCAGCATTTTACATTGATTTACTGACTAATATGGCACCCACCAAATTACCATGGTAGTAACACAAGTACAAGACCATGATGCGGCTGAAAAGTTGCACTTATGTCTGCAAAGGTTCTTTGGAAAAATAAAAAGTTAGTGATAAATACACAGAGTTCCCCAGACAGAAATCTCATAACGAGGGATGCACCGAATCCACTATTTTGGATTCGGCCAAACCCCCGAATCCTTCGCAAAAGATTTGGCCAAATACCGAACCCCAATTTTCATATGCAAATTAGGGGTGCAAAGGGGAAATTTTTTTTACTTCCTTGTTTTGTGACTAATGGTCACGCGGTTTCCCTCCCCGCCCAAATTTGCATATGCAAATTAGGATCTGGTTCGGTCAAATCCGAATCCTGCTGAAAAAGGCCAAATCCTGAACTGAATCCTGGATTCGGTGCATCCCTACTCATTACATAAGATTTGTGCTAAGAAAAATTAAGGTGGATCAGGAGTCATTTAGCAGAAGGGAAAATGGGGCGCAAGATGAAAATCCACATTAATAAAACCAACAGTGGATACAAATGGCTCATGAATTCTCAGTTTGGAGATTTTCCAAACTGGTCCCAAAGCACAATAATGATTCTGATGGCAAACAAGCATGGGTGTCCACAGGACAGGGTGGGGCAAGTTTATTAAACAAAATACATCTGTATTCATAAACTAAACCTGTATACACTAACCACAAGCAGCCTATAAAATAAATTTGACCGGAGATAAATAGTTGTGACCATCATATGAGGTTTACCTTGACATGGTAGGTTACTTGGCAATTTTATGATCACAACTTTGTAACTTTTAACTCCTTTTTGTAAATATATGCACTATCACAGATATTAAATAAATAAATTGGTACCAGGGGATGTACATGAATTAATCCCATATCTTTTGCATACACTAACCAAGTGTCAGGTCGGAGAGATTTGTATTTGCAATCTCTGCAAGCCGCTAACAGCTTACAAAATTGTATAACTAGTGGTCTGTTTAAGAAGAATGTGCAAATAATAAAAATGTATCGCAATATATACAACACAATAAGGGTTGTAATTTTGGGGAAAAAATGCTCCTTGGAAACTCGTCTGCTTTCCCTGGATTTATGGGTGTAATCCAATGAGCCAGAAGATTCCAGCACCACTGTATACAGATAACAGTACTGATGGGAGCAAAAGCTAGAGATCTTGCCATTGGTATTTTCAATTCTATACAGTATATTGATTCTATATATTCATTCCTTTAGGTGCAGACAAACGTTACATTTTACAGCAAACCTTAGCTCTAAAAGCAGGTATGGTACCCATGAAAAATTTATGGCAAATTACAATGTTTCTCCACTATAACAATATTACATACAATTGAATACAGTGGTTCTAGTAAACCAATTTTTGGTGGCAGTATAGTGGATATCTAGGGCTGGAACTCAACTGTACTCAAAAACATTCTAAAGGGTTGTTAAAAGCAGCATAATACATATATACAATATGTATATAGTTCAAATACTCCACACATATACATTGTGCCTTGAAAGAAAAAGTTTTCACTTGCATCCCTCAGGCTGCTATTAACTCCTGCTAAACTGCAACACCCAAAGCCTCTCCTTAGCATGAACTATTCTTATAAATTATATAATGTGATGTTCTGTGATGATACTTGTTGGGAAAAACCTGGCAGAGCTGCCAACCACAAGGAGAATTAAAACAAAACATGCTTTGAGTGCTATAGTTTAGTAGTAGTTAAACTGCTTTGTAGCAAATGCTATCTCAACAATAACACCTACCTTCTCCTAACAGAATAGATACAGAGGAGATCAGATTGAGATTTTGTGGGTTCCCTTGGTGCAGCAGCCACAGGTAGCCACGCTCCCCAAATTACTGCTCATTCGCACAGACTCACAAACACACAAGCAGTATCACACTAGGTCTCTCGCATATACAGAACAGCAGCTTTCAGAAACCCTGCAGCAGTTGAGAGTTGAGATCTCAAACTCCATTATGGGGCCCTAGGGCACTTGCTTTAGCCTTGCTTGATAGTAAAGTTTCAGGGATGCCCAAGTGAATGAGTAAAAGTTCCAAAGAGAAGCTCAAATAAGGTAGACCACCAGATATGTCACAGGTAGAGAATGATTGGAGCACATAGAATTGTGGAAAGGAGGAAATGTATTGGATAGTTAAAATTACCAGACGTTCCCTGCAGCTGGATCAGTGCTCTAGACTCTGTGCTGGAGGAAGGTGTAGCCCACCTTTATATACCCCAGCTCCTAAGGGAGGGGCCTGCAAGCCAAATAACTGGTGATTCTAACGGGACACACCTTTGTGTTTGTAAAGACTGAGCAGCTCTTAGCTCTTTATGCATAACAGGGTGTGGTGGGAAGGGAGCAGTTACTGTCATACTGTCCTTAACTCCTCTGTATTTGATTGCTATTTTTAGTATTCATTTATATATCTGTGTGTGTGACGTGTAAGGCTGGGCAAGAGGGATACATGTTTATTCATTGCAACATGACCCCTCTTGGGCTGCAAAACAAATGTACTGGCAGCCTGGCCATTTAGAAAGTTGTCCTTGGGAATTTCCAGTCTGGCAGCTTTCACTATGCGAGTGATATTGGAAAGGTTAATATGATCAGAGCCATGGATTTTACCCAGTCTGACAGCTGTTCAGAGAGCACTGCCAATGGCCATGGAAAGAGGCACTCGCACAACAGGATTAAATACTCACAGTTGCAGAAATTTCCAGGCTGCCTTCTGGGCATGGGGATGGAATTGTGTGTTTTTGCCACTCATATAATACTGTATTTGAACATTTACCCTCTTGGTATGGCCCAAGGATCTTATGGGAGGCATCAAAGGGAAACTGCAGATAAAGTGCTTACTGTAAAAACTCAGTACGCTATTATGAAACACTTACAGAGGTCATTAAGCTAGGTTCATGCATTTGCAGAAGTACTTGAAATATTTAAAATTTACATTGTTTCATTTAAGTGCAATTACACTACAGGTAACCTTCAGACCTGTCTGAATAATTTTCCTTATAGTGGCAGCAATTACCAACCCTCTGTTCTCCTGAATCCATATAAAGATTTTTCTTTCATTTCAGGAACATTATAGTTCATTTCTGGGTAAATTTTAATGAACATTTGCCTTCAACAACTGCCCAAATAAGTTCCACGGATAAAACATGTAAGTATCCACGTCACCCAAGTTCTTGTAATGATAGGACTAAGGGCTCTTCCTATAAGCATCAAATTGTGTTCCACCTGTGTTTCACACTTCCCTGCGGCACAGTGATAGAGGAGACTGGACTTCATGAACTAATACATTCTCCTGCTGTGGAACACATGCACGATTCAGCCCAGGGGTCGCACAAGCAACAGCTTATGTTATGTATGGAATTGCAGAGAACATTAGGGAGGGCAATGGTTAACTAAAAGATGGGAACAAAGAATGAAAACAAGTGGAAAAATAGTATTCCTGGAATAGTGCTCTAAATAGGTTTTCTGTAATGATCTTTCTTGTATGTCTTGAATGCAACCCTTCAAATCCATTTTCTGCAGTGATCCTATTGGCATCTCTGGATTATGCAGTGCTCATTAAGACTAAAGTATGTGTCAGGGGGGGTGGTAAAAAAGAGCATTCCATTATATATGGAATGAGCACCAATGCTATGACCTCCACCTAGAACAATGCACAAGCTCAGGGCCATTTCTGGGCCAGGAGCTGCCTGAGATGGCTCCTACCATTCCGCCCCCTTGTCCCCCCATGCTTACCTTTCCTACACTGGAGGGAATCTGGTGGGAGGGGGGTCGCATCCAGAGGCGTAAATATATAGTGGAAGCAGACTCTGCAGTCGCAGGGGGGCCCAGACTGTAGGGTCTGCTTCCTTTATAGCTAATAAAAAAAAACCTACTCCCCAGAGCTCTCTCTTACCGCAAGGAAGGGGGAAGCAAGTCGGCCAGGAGTGGGCGGAGTCAGAGAGGGCGTGGGTGGGGTGGAGGCAGGACAAGAAGTGGAGGGGAGGATGGGGATTGGAGTGTGCCAGGCCCCTCTGAAGACTTTTTTGCAGGGGGGCCCTGCACACTCTAGTTACGCCACTTCCCATCACTAGAAGAGCCAGATTTCCTGTAAACTGCTCAGTTTTTTTTGGAATCTGATTCAATTCCATACTCTGGCCTGTCTGCCAGTGTAGAGTTTCTAGATAACTTTAAATTCAGGGACATGTATATAAAACTCAGCTGCATTGATTGCAGTTTATTGTAGAAGCAATCATTGCAGCCCTGCAACATGCATTTATTAGCTATGTCCCTCAATTTTTAAGTAATTTGGTAGCCCTAACATGTGCACAGTGGATTTCACATTGCTGCATATACACAAGGGGTGGTAAGGGGCCAAATCAGTGTTCCTTGTGCTATGTTAAAAACACATATTGTAAATAATAATGTAGAAAAAAAACATTTACATGTACAACAGATCAAAGGGACTTTATCAAAAGCAAATAATTCTTCCTATAATTCAGGCAAACAGACTGCAAACTGTATGTGCAACTAAAAGTGCAGGCTAAAGATGCAGTGCTCTCATCTCCAGCTCTAGAAAGCTCTAAGTAGAAGCTACTGGCTCCAAATAAACATTTTTTTAAGAACCCACTAAACCAGGTATGATGACCTCTATTGCAAACATTTACTGAAATTTCAATACTTATAGGTCTCCACTGGGCCCCTGTACTCCTGGGTGCCACATCACCCCCTGTTTATATAGACAACATTTGGCTCTGAAACCTATTCACTTCCCTTCCAAATATCGATTCTTATTGCCTTAGCCCCATATTTTTAACTATCCTCTTACTTTCTCTTCATTACAACAGTTCCTTTCTTTTGCCTGAATGTGCTTCCCTTTCTATGTTTTTCACTATTTCCTTAAACCCTTTCTGCCTGCTTTATCTTCAACCTTCCACTCTATCCAGCTCTCTGCTGCCATCAGTGTTGTTAGTAGAGGGACCATGGACCCATGTGCTGTGGGAGGCTCTAGTGGGGTCACTGATCAGACAGTGCTGTGCCATTATAGGCCTTAGCACTTGTCATGATGCCTGGTGGATTGTTTCTGATGAACTGGGTGGTGATGCCTCACTTGCCCAGTCTTGTCAGGATTCTCATGGTGATGCTATTTGCCATTCATAATCATAAATATACCTGGTATGTCTTTGTTTTCTTCTTCAATTAACATTATAGGTTTATAGTGTAATTATTAGCAATTCTTTATCTTTGACAATGGAGGAGCAGGTTTACCATCTTGTTGAGGCTAGTGGTGTGTGGGCCGTGCTCTCTGCAATTGTGGTCCCACCCTTGTGATGTTTCTCAACCCTAGAAGATGGTGATGTCAGGTGCTTCTTTGTCTGCTCACCAGTCACCATTTTATATGCCTGTTATATAAGGATTTAGGGTTAATGCTGGGAATAAGTTCTCAAAATGAACCAGGCAATGTCCTTCACTCACCATATGTATGTGAGAGAGTGAGGTTGGTGCTATTGTTAGTGTGGGATCCTTGGTCTAGAACTTGGTTTACTGCAGAATATCAAGGTTGTATTTGGGAACAAATCTTCTCTTAGAGAAATCTACTCCACTTCCCTAGCTACTTCACCTATTTTAATGCTAGTTCATCCTAGTAAGATGTTTTGCAGTGTTATTGCAGTATAATTCAGAAATCTTTAAGAATATACAGTAGTTTGCTCTCCTAATTTGGATACAAAGCTGGCTATAGCCCAGTTAGCACTTATTTGAGTAGTCTAGGGAAACAGAAAACTTTTACAATACTTACTTTTTTATTTTCCTAGATAAGTACTCCAAATTAATTTTTTATCCTTTCTACAATGTATAATAATTATCAGTATATGGAGTAATGAAGGTGGGGTTATCCTAGTGAGTGAGCAGTGTGATACATAACGCATTAGCTCAGTCGGGGTATTGCCCTAAGCCCCTCAAAGACTGTTGCATGAGTGGTATAGTTTGCATAATATGCAAGGAGCACCACCCTACTTTTCAACTCTGCTGCCAGATTCAGCCAAGTATCTGGAAAGAGGGGGAAAGAATTTGTTTTTAATGTTGTATTTCTTTGGTACCTGTCAATCCCCCTGTGCTCTGCAGGGATACTGCCTTTTATCCATGGCTTCATTTTTCTTTAATATATATAGAGTTTAAGCCTGAAGGACTATAAGGGCCTGTTGGGCTGATAGGGGCCTTGTTGCCAGTAGTAATGTAAAAAAAAATTTTGTCCATTTTAAGAATTGTATTCAGATATGATGCTGTTGATGCGACAGCAGGGTATGTAGGGAAGAATATATAGATATACAGTAGAGGTTATATACAGTAGATGCTGACAGTTTTCTAACTGCTCACAGACAGATATGCGTGCAACTCCCGCGTTTCTTATTTACCAGATTTGACATCATGAGGCAGATGTGCAGTGTGTTCTTTGTCTCTTTCAGATAGAGTTGGCAGGGCCGGCCTTAGGCCAATTGGGCCCAATTGGACCCCGCACCTCTGGGGGCCCCGCACTGCCCCTTTCCTTTCTATTTTGTGCCTGTATGCCCTTATTTTCCTAAATACTTGCTGTGTCAGTAGCCAGCAACACTTTGTCTAGGGGCCCCGCCAACTGGTCCCAATTGGGCCCCACATTTGATAGGACCAGCCCTGAGAGTTGGCACCTCCTTCATTTCTATATCTAGCTGGATTTACTTTGTATTGAAATTATTATTGTTTGTTGATGGGTGTGGTGATGTTACACAGTTTAAGGGTAAGAGAACACATGGGATATTTTGACACCTGAGCAAAACTGCCTCCTGAGTGGCAAAATGTCTGAAAAATTCCTTTTTGGTATTGGTGATACAGGGAATCTTTATGTTCAAACCAATTGAAACTGCTAATAGAGATATTTTTGGGCAATTACAGAACGTGATTTAACGTGGTGTAGAAACTGCATCACAAATTAAGGGATTTACTTACATTCTGTCACCCAAGTAGGAGCTTGTTTGTGAAAAAACGTGTGCTCTTACCCTAATATTAACCATAATATATCTTAGATGGTACAGTGTAAGCTCAATTTTTACACTCTACAACAGTGATTATTTTTTGTTAACTACTGCAGGTAGGGAACCTCTTATCCAGAATGTTCAGGACCTGGGGTTTTCTGGATAATGAATGTTTCCGTAATTCGGGTCTTCATACCTTAAGACTACTACAAAATCATGTAAACATTAAATAAACCCAATAGGCTGGGTTTGTTCCCAATAAGAATTAATTATATCTTAGTTGGAAGGTATAAGGTACTGTTTCATTATTACAGAGAAAAAGGAAATCATTTTTAAAAAAATTGGATTATTTCAATAAAATGAAGTCTATGGGAATTCTGTAATTAAGATTCTGGATAATGGGTTTTTGGATAACAGAGCTCATAGCTGTATATGCAGCATCCTCAGCCTACCTCCTCAGGTTGTTATTTTATTATTCCTGCAAAATCTGCATAATACTGACAATCCCTGCAAATAATCCCTGTTCTTTAGGCACTGTGAAGGAGGCAGGTTTCCCAAACCAAGTGTGAAAATGTGGTTAGGCCCTCAATTTGCCAATGTGTACTTGGGGTGTGTCAGTTATTATATTTTCTCTCTAACTGTCCATAGCTCTTCCTTTCTCACGCTCTGTCCTGTTCAGTAGCCTGCCCCTCCCTAACCCCATACACTTGCCCTCACAGGTAGAGCTTTTTCCACTCTGTTATGCTGAAAGAATGGAAAGATTACTCATCGCTGGAAGCACTTCACATGGTGCCGTGAGGAAAGCCCTGGGCTGTGCCGATGAGGAAAAAAAACTCAATACAGAGAAAGTTTACTAATGAAAATATTATTTATCAGAGGAAACAGCTAACAGGTTGCCAGGGACACAGCAGTAAATATCTCTATTTCTCTTTCTTTGACCAGAAAAATGGTTTCAAATTAAAGTGATATTGACATATATGACAAACATCCGACCCTCTCCAAACTCCCAACATGGTGGAGTATTATGAATGTAACTAGTTTGTCTGTTAGCACATTCATTAGGCTAATACCACACCAATTCACTAAATTGCCAACAGTCTGAAAGTGGAAACATTTTGTTTACCCTTGGACTATTAGTCAAATACAAGAGTCCTCTGCACTCAACCCATTATCAATATATTTAAGACAGTCTTAAATATATTGATAATGGGTTGAGTGCAGAGGACTCTTGTATTTGACTATATGTATTTTGTGGTCACACCCTCATTGCACCCCCGCCTAATGGTTTTTAAAAAATAGTGGTGAGCACAACTTTCCCTTGTTTGTTACCCTTGGACTATTAACATTCACCTTTTAACTATTGTGTACCTGGTCTACCTTAGGGAACAGATCTGGCCTTTACACATGTACAGAGCCCAAATGTTACAGCTAAACTACAGAGGAGATTTTCTAGGAGGGTGCTGGATCAACATATAGCATCCTACTAGTCAGAGGTAGTTGCACAGGTCAAAATACAACGGTACTGATATATAAACGACATGGAAGCTTTGCCATGTGACACGTCTGTGGAAAGGAAATGCTGCAGCTGTATCTGCATCCGCCAAGATAAAAGCTGACAGGCATTTGTCTCTTGAATAAATGACTGTTGGATGTAGATACATGGACAAAATACACCATTGACAGGTGAAAACTCATGAACGAGATTCAATTTGGGATCCAATTCAGTTCTGAAAACTTATTTTTACGGTTTATCACATGAAAACTCTATCGAACTCTATGGGAAAAAACTCCTGAAACCGAATCTCGTCCATGAGTTTTCACGTGATAAATCAGGAGATAACTTTGTCTCATTGAATTGAACCTGGCTCTTTATCTGATCCAATTTACATTACAGCTGTGGGGATCAGATTTTGTAGCATTCTACAAAATCTCCTGCTGTTGCATGCCAAGATTTTGTGGTTCAAAATCTCCTGTGTAGTTTAGCTCTAATAGGGGGACCAGGCTTGTGATTATCCTTCTATATAAACACTTGAAACAAATGTCTAGCAGTTAATGTGATAGGTATATATATATATATATATATGAGTGAGTGTGTGATATATATATATAACGAAATTGCAGATGATACCCGCACTCCTTCACAATATCACGTTTTGCCGGGTGCTTGGTCAAAAGAGGTATATAAAATTGTAGAAAGGACCAGCACTCCGTTTTCCAAAGAATTCAATAATTTATTTCAATCTCACATTGTCTCCGGTAGTTGCAGACACTGTGAGATTGAAATAAATTATTGAATTCTTTGGAAAACGGAGTGCTGGTCCTTTCTACAATTTTATATATATATATATATATATATATATATATATATATATATATATATTGGCACTCACCAAAATTCAAACAAAGTCCAACATCCAAATTGTTAGAAATATTTGAGGCACTCACGGGCATAGTTACAAATAGATTTATTTAGTCTTCACATATTTCAAGTAGACTCTTTATCAAGGGAGTGCTACACATTACTATGGTTTTTATATTTGTTGTGCACTGTATTATGTGGCACAGGGAACTATTTATCCTAAGGGCTGTCTTGATATAACCAGTTTATGTTTAGTGTCTGAGCTTCAGTTTATATTTAAGTTGTTATTGAATGTCATAGTGTTTCGGTTCATACGCAGTAAAGTGATAACCACAGTAAAGTTCATTGGGTTTTTTCTTTTGAAAACAGATATTTCTGAGACTGGTAGGCAAAAGCAGAGGTAGTGCCTTAAGGTAGGGCTGTCCAGCTCGTGGTATTGCACATTCCGTCAGTAAAAGGCTGGTGGGTGTTCCCATCAGAATGTCTAAATGACTAAGTCATAAACACTATGTAAATTTCTATTGTGATATAGACTGTGATATTCAAGTCAAAATGCATGTTTATATTATATTTATAAGCCATGTATCCAGTGAGGCGTAGAAATTGACATTTCATTGCTAGGGTTAGTGAGTGAGTTAACCTGGAAAAGTAATAATAATTATAACATTATGGTAGGGTGTGTCCGTAGCAGCCGGGCATTAAGGCTTGGGAAACCGAAGAAAAGGCAAGTACAGGTATGGGACCTGTTATGCAGAATGCTCTGGGCATGGGGTTTTCTGGGTAATGGATCTCCATACCTTAAAGGAGAACTAAACCCAAAAGTTAAAAAACTCCTACCCTACATTGACCCCCTCCCACCTTCCCCCCAGCCTAGCTTCTAACCCCGGGCAAATGCCCCTAACTCTTTACCTATCCCTCCGTGCAGATTCTGTCCAGAGGAGTTCACGGGTGCCATCTTTAGCCGCTTCGGTAATCTTTGCCAATTTTCGTGAGTTTCAGCGCATATGCAGTTGTAGCGAGGCAGAAAATTGCTCCAACTTCGCATGAACCGCAACACTGGTCTCATTCTGAAGATTACCGAAGAAGATGAAGACAGCGCACTCCGATGCCTTAATCTGCACGGAGGGGTAAGTAAAGCGTTACGGGCATTTTCCCGAGGTAGCAGCTAGGCTGGGGGGGAGGAAGGAGGGTTTTTTAACTTTTGGGTTTAGTTCTCCTTTAAGTCTACTAGAAAATCATGTAATCATTAAATAAACCCAGTAAGTTTATTGTTGCGTCCAATAAGGATTAATTATATCTTAGTTGGGATCAAGTACAAGGTGCTATTTTATTATTACAGAGAAAAAGGAAATCATTCGAATTTCGAAGTTTTTTTTGGGCTACTTCGACCATCGAATGGGCTACTTCGACCTTCGACTACGACTACAACTACGAATCGAAGGATTCGTAGTAAAAATCATTCGACTATTCGACCATTCGATAGTCGAAGTACTGTCTCTTTAAAAAAAACTTCGACCCCCTAGTTCGCCATCTAAAAGCTACCGAAGTCAATGTTAGCCTATGGGGAAGGTCCGCATAGGCTTGGCTAACTTTTTTTGATCGAAGGATATTCCTTCGATCGTTGAATTAAAATCCTTCAAATCGTTCGATTCGAAGGATTTAACCGTTCCATCGAAGGAATTATCCTTTGATCCTTCGATCAAACTATCTGCGCTAAATCCTTCGACTTCGATATTCGAAGGATTTTAATTCCTAGTCGAATATCGAGGGTTAATTAACCCTCGATATTCGACCCTTAGTGAATCGGCCCCTAAGTCTATGGAAGACAGCCTTTCTGTAATTCAGCATTTTCTGGATAATGGTTCCAAAACCTGTAATTGGAAGACAGCACACATAATATATCTAAATAAAAAACAAAAATGCAAATTTGATTACAGTATCTTTTAGTGGTAAGTCTAAAGTGAATGGGCTTGAAAGTGGTTCACCACTCAGCTGAGCAGCTTCATTAGTTCAAAGACAGATAAAGCTGTAATTCTTCCTGATGAAGAAAATATATGTTACATTTAGCAAAGGAAGATTAGGGTCCTGAAATGTGCAATTACAAAATATGTGGGAGGTGCTGGTATTCAACAGAAAGAGTAGATTCCTGCGTCAGACACTTCCAAACTGTATTCTATTCTATACATTCTATTTTACTGTCTGCCTATCTCACAAAACCAAAAGTCAATTTCAGGCCTCGTGCGTGTACCTGCAAGTTCAGCACCATTTGGAGTACACTAACTAAAGTTTTTGGATTTTTTATATGGTGCATACTGTACCTTCCTTCCATGCAATCAAATTAACGGGACATGTTGAAATCTGAAATGTATATGGCGAGACATATTGAAGGATGAATTCGTTTTTAGTATCAATTTCCTGGTACATTTTAATTAATTATAAAAATGTTTAACCTTAACTTGACATTTCTGTAACTTATCACCAAAATTGTCAGCATTGTCATAACAGGCACCAAATCTGTGCTTGTGCAATTACCTATAGCAACCAATAAATATTTGCTTTTAATAGGGTTACTACCTTTCCCCACTGGGGACGAGGCTGTGACATCCCAGGGGTGGTTGAGTGAAATTTGTGGGCGCAGCTCTGATGTGGCGATTGGCTGATCACCGTGTAACTCTCATGGAATCCAGCCCAGTTTTCCTATTTTGGATAATTGAGCAGGCAGTTTTGACCCAGACAGCCCTCCTGAAAACCAGACAGGTGGCAAACCTAGCTTTTAAACAGGTTGTCAGAAAATACTACATGCTGAATGGTTGCTATTAGACCAGTATCAGACTTTAATTCTTCCTTACATACTCCCTTTAAAATGTTAAGAATTTTGCTTATTTATCAAAACAAACACTGCACTGGCACTGGATTAAAATAGGGAAAAAAAGATGAGCAGGACTCTCCTTACAAAATAAAATAAGTTTATTTATCGCCCAAACACTCCAATCTTACTATGCCCATAGCAGTGATTTGCGGACATATGTACTAAATTGCACCAGTGCAGTTAACCAACCATTCACCTGTTTGCTTCCATTTTGTAATGTTCCAAGCTGATTGTAGATTAGTCTACATTGGCAACTGTGATTCTGCAAGTTAACCTATGTTAATAAAATAGTGGTAAGCAAAATGTACTTTCTATATATCTCAGCTTTTTTTTTTTTTTTAAAAGGTGTTTATTTATACATTTTTAAAACATAACAAACAACATAAAGGTATACGTCAGGTACATAGACAGCGATCAAAATACAGCGAGGTCACGCAGGACCCCTACAGTGCAATAACGCAAGGAAAACTCCACACGGTTAACAGCAGATCCCAACAAGAAACGAGCAAGCACGTAAATAACAACATTCCCAGTCGGTTACACAGGACCAAAGCACACCTCCCTCCAGGCAAGACAACACAATATAGCAGAACAAGATCAGAAAGCAGATGGCGTCCCTAACGAATTACATCATAAGGCCACTTCATCATGTGCCTCAAGCCACGGTCCCCAAATCTTATCAAATTTTTGGGGGCAGTGCCTAGCAGAGTACGTTAGCTTTATGACTGGAAGCCGAGCATTGACCAGTTTTTGCCATTGCTTGATTGTCGGGGGCAGGGGGCTCATCCATTTGATAGCTATCTGTTTTTTAGCATAGAATAGTAGGGCGCGCAGAAGGCATCTGGTTTTAACAAGGGGGGCAAGGGCCTCAACCACGCCTAACAGACATACCTCTGGTGCCAGTACCCCAGGAAGCAGGACTACATCAGAGAGGTGAGAAACCACCCTAGCCCAGTAGCGGTTAATCATAGGGCAAGACCATACTAAGTGAAAGAAGTCAGCATCCAGATGCCCACATTTGGGGCAGGCAGCATCCGGGCTCCTACCCATGGCCTTAAGCCTAAGTGGCGTAATGTAAGTACAGTGTATTATCCTAAATTGCACCATTTTATCTTTAGTAGAAATCAGAAAGCTGTAGAGCTCGCTAGTTGCCTCCTCCCACACATCATCCTCCATATTGGGAATAAGCGTGTCCCATTTAGTCCTGGCTTTAGCAAAGGGGCTACCCAGGGAAGTCACTAATATTCGATATAGGCTAGACACTAGTTTCTGGGGGTTCGGATCCCACAATCTGTCCTCATGTGGCATTGTGGCCGTGGGAATAAGCAGGGAGCCAAACTGCGCAGTGACAGCATGACGAAGTTGAAAATACCTATGCCAAGCAATGTGCCGGCACCCCAGGGCAGTGGATATCTCAGCTTTTTCAAAGAGGATCTTGACATGTATGCAGCATACTGAAATGTTTATTCACCAATAATCAAATCGTACATTCTCCTTTAGCATCAGAAAAAAGCTAATAAACGCTAGGCAATATAATCCAGTTTCAGCTTGTCGGATTTGCTCCAAACTAGTGCCAGAAGGAGAAATTTAAACATTTAGAGAAAATGTATTACAGGTATGAGGCCTGTTATCCAGAATGCTCTGGGCCTGGGGTTTTCTGGATAAGTGATGTTTCTGTAATTTGGATTATCATACATTAAGTATACAAAAAAATCATGTTAACATTTAGGGGCAGATTTATCAAGGGCCAAATTTCGAAGTGATAAATACTTAGAAATTTGACCCTCGAATTGAAATACTATGACTTCGAAGTCTAAGGATTTTTCACCGAATTTGGTCATCGAACGATCAAAGTAAAATCGTTTGATCGAACGATTAAATAGTTCGAATTGAATGATTTTAGTGCACGATCGAACGATTTTACTTCGCAGTGTAAAGAAAAATGGTCTAGAAGGTTCCCATAGCATAGCACTTCGGCAGGTTTCATTTGGCGAAGTATTGAAGTTTTTTTAAAGAGACAGTACTTCGATGATCGAATATTCAAACTATTTTACTTCAAATCGAATTCTAAGTAAATTCGAAGTCGTAGTATCATATTCAATGGTCAAAGTATCCAAAAAATTACTTTGAATTTCAAATTTTTTTACTTCGAAAATTCCCTCTAATTCACTTCGACCTTTGATAAATCTGCCCCCAAATAAACCCAATAGGCTGGTTTTGCTTCCAATAAGGATTAATTATATCTTAGTTTAGATCAAGCACAAGGTCCTGTTTTATTATTACAGAGAAAAAGGAAATCGTTTTTGAAAATTTTGATTATTTTGAAAAAATCGTGTCTATGGGAGACATCCATTCTGTAATTCTGAGCTTTCTCGATAATGGGTTTTCCGGATAACCTGTACATCCATTCATTTGTAGTTTTTGGAATTTTTACATTTCTTCTCTGCAGCTCTACAGTTTGGAATTTAAAGTACAATTAAACCCCATATTATTGGGGGGAGCCAATGTGTTGGACACCCCAGTGATTCTAATCACTAACCTAAGACCCAGTGCTGGTGCTTCTCTTCTTTAATGTATCTTTAGTAGTAATATTGTCCAGCCTCTAGGTTGTTGAGGTACAAATCCAACAGCTGATGCTTCTAAAACACTGAAATATAACGATGAATTCCTGTCCCTTACATCCCAGACTCAATGAAGAAGGCTTTTATTGCCTATTGGGCACTACTGTGTAGAGGGAAGAGATACATTTCTGAGGTATTAATGACTTTTCCCATACTTTTCCAAGGCTGTTTGTCTGCCAGACTCAGCATCCCTCTGATAAAAGCAGCTTTCCAGAAGTGTCCATTAGAAAAACTTTTATATGAGGGCAATACTGCACTCTATGTACAAAGCACTTTTCCAGCAGAGGTTACTGGCCAATTTGAGCAAACATACGTATTTCAGCAAATAGATCACAAAGTAAAGTGTTTGGGTGTGTAATGCAGTTATCTATAAAAGCTTCATTCGTGGTAACACTACAACTATACTAGAACATTCCATTTCTTTTAATCAGCTGTGAAGTGGTTCTGCCTGTGCACTGACATTAAAGCTGAAATTCCCTCAAGGGCCCTGCATTTGTAAGACTAACAGACTACACCCCAAGGGACCATTTAGGGAGTATAAATCACTATGGCCACCAGGAATGTTAAGTATTCTCTGGCTTTGGGTGGGGCCAAGTATGGGATTTCAGTGTGGATAAAATACACCTTTTTGAGGAAAGAAACGGCTAAAGACAAAGATCATATTTACATGCTGTATGTCTTTTTTTGTTTTGGTTACTATTATTTATCTTCCCTACTTTATTGAAAGTGTACTACATGATATATTAGCTAGTTCAATAATAATTGTTAGTTTTTCCCCAACCATGTTGCTCACCAACGCCGTGGATGTTGCTCGGCTAATTTTGGTTACTTAAATATCAGGTGTACTACCAAACAGAGCTTCCTGTAAGCGGACAGTTCACATAAGAGCTATCAAATACCCAATCACAGCCCGTATTTGGCACCCCCATGGATTTATTTCATACCTGTGCTACTCCCCAACTCTTTTTACATTTGAATGTGGCTCACGCGTATAAAAGTTTCGGGATCGCTGCTCTAGGCCAATGCGCACAAACTGTAAACTTTAGCTCAGACTGTGCCCAAGGAAACAGTGGAATCTATTGCAGATAACTGTGGCATAAATTCACAGAAGTGTTATTAGGCAATGTTGGCTGTGTGAGTCTCAGGTAGCAACTTCTCTGCATTTTTCCCAACAATTGCTCTCTGCCTTAGGGCTCTTACAGACGAGCGTTTCTTCATGCGCTCCCCTGCGCTCCGTTTGGCTGCGTTCAGCCGCAGGGGAGCGCAGGTCTAGACGCTGCTAATATCTTTCTATGTGCCTGTACTGACACAGGCGCATGTAAGCGCTGAACGCAGGAAAAATGCAGCATGCTGCATTTTTCTGCGTTTTTCAATGGTTCAGCGCTTACATGCGCCTGTGTGAGTACAGGCACATAGAAAAATATTAACAGCGTCTAGACCTGCGCTCCCCTGCGGCTGAACGCAGCCAAACGGAGCGCAGGGGAGCGCATGAAGAAACGCTCGTGAGTAAGAGCCCTTAAACGTACCATGTAATTTAAACATGTAGATTCAACATTTCATAAAAGACTCTATCTAGCACTACTGGTATAAGCAAGGCTGTAAAAGTTTACGATACAGTAAATATACCAACAGAGAGGACAAACTGCAGTTTAAAAGGGGTTGTTCACCTTTAAATTAACTAGAATGTGATATTCAGAGACAATTTGAAATTGGTTTATATTTTTAATTGTGTTTTTTTTAGTTATTTAGCTTTTTATTCAGCAGCTGTCCAGTTTGCAAGTTTGCAATCTGGTTGCTAGAGTTCATATTACCCTAGCAACAATGCATTGATTTGAATAAGAGACTTGAATATGAATAGGAGAGGCCTGAATAGAAAAATAACCAATAAAAAAGAGCAATACCACTAAATGTGTAGCCTTACAGAGCCTTTGATTTTAGATGGGGTCAATGAAACTGTCATAAGAAGGCTAAACACTATAAAAAATAAATAATGTAGACCAAGTCAAAAGTTGCTTAGAATTTGCCATTATATAACATAATAAAGTCAAATTAAAGGTGAACTACCCCTTTAATATGTTGCACAACACAGCAAAGGAAGTCTGACGGTATGTTTCTTTAGGATTAAAGACCAATACTGACAGCAGAAAAAAAATAGTTTACTTGGCCACTGTGCACCCTATACTTACTGCAGTTGCAAGCTCTGCTTCTTCTATGGTTACGCTCCTGTGGGGTGTCCATTTTTTAATATCACCCAAACATACATGTCCTTCGTGGGCCTTGCACTAAATTCTCAATTAAATTCTCAATTAGTTCTCAGCACTGAAAACTTAAAAATGTTACTATAGCGGGCACATGCTGGTTTTGGACAGTTGCAATAGATTTCTGGAAAAAAAACAGTAAAGAAGGATGCACTCAGATGAAAATCCCCCCTGCCAGTGATTTTTTTACAGAAGAGGAACACTCGAGCTAAAAAGTAGGTTATTTCTTTCACCCGAGTTAATATTACTTTCCTTATTCTTTGACAAAAATTATACTATTGGTGTAATGTAATAAATGGTCTTAAAACAATCAACCTACATGACTAGTAACATATAGAAATCAGCCAATTAGCAGGTAGCAATTACTAAACATCTGATTGGTCACTATCAGTTACTGGGTTCAATCAAACATAAGACTTTTCATTATATCACCCAGTTGTGTAACTATAGTGGAAGTACACCCGTGGATGGGGGGGAGCTGCTTCCACTGCAGCTCACCCATGATTTTTTTCACAACGCAGGTGACCTGAGAGTTGGGGGTCACCCATGATTTGGGTGGATCAAAGAAAGAAATAACACCTCAGTGTTTTATAACTCTATCCCAAGCAAGGAGCTATTGGCTCAATGCCTGCCTGCATACAAAATGGGTTGAAACCACAACTATACTTGTTTATATATTAAAAGAGAGATATGCTACACCACCATCTCTATTTTACCTATCATTTCAATTCAGTCACTTTTTATTGAATTTGTTAATGTTTTTTTATTTTACATTTTCAGCTAAAGTAACTGATTAACCAACTGATAACAAAACTAATATTTGCAATGTATTTATTTCATTCTATGTACACAAACATAGACATCAGATACAGTATATCTCTAATGCATGCTGTTTCACTGTCAACAAATTTGATCTAATCTGTGAATGTGGATGGATATCAACCAACAAAAGGGGACAACAGCTTTCCTATCTATTACATTGTGTAACACTATAATAGGGCAGGCAGAAAAAAACAGTAATAAACATTAGTATACGGGCAGAAATGAACCCCTATAAGTATGACCTTTTCCTATTCCTTTCCTCCCTGAGCAGCACAGGTATGGCATATAACAAACCAAAAAAAGAGAGCAAAGAAGAAAACAAACAATTAGTGTAGAAGGCAGTTTGATAGATGGTACTGCTGTCAAGCTTGCAATGTTTGACAAATATATGCAAGTTGGTCCAGGCTGCTGCTCTATACATTTCTAGTAAAATCAAGGCTCCTTGTGTCCATGAACCTGAAAACTGGTGGAGTAAATATTTAAACAGAAGGCGGATCTTTCCCCATCTCAAGTATATGCTGTAAGTATAGCACTTTTATTCCATTTGGCATTGGTTGATTTACTCTTCCCATCACACTGAGGTGAACTGAATTCCTGAATAGGTTTTAGGAACACCGATTCAATCATACACAACATAATAAGTATGAAGTGATGTTCATTTCCTGGTAAAATTGAACATTATTCTTCCTATTGGGAAAAACTTCTGGACTGAAATACCACAAGGTTGGCCATACTCTAGCCAATCCTCTAGTTTAGAAGCCTGTTGGGCACTACTAACTGATGCATGTTGTTGTGTCTTATTTGCCTTTTGTAAGGGTATCAGTACTGAGTTTAACTGGCCCTGCATTGTTTACACCTCAAATCCAGACAATAAGATTCATACTTGTAATCTCCCCTGCATTGTTCACACCTGTGACACTGCTGTTCTTCACATCCCTAAAACCCTGTACTGTTCACACCTAAGAACCAGATTGAAACTGACCACATTGTTCACCTGTTTACACTGCAGACTGCTGAATGTCACTGTATGTATGAACTGTATGAACTGTTCATCTTTGAGTGGTACTGATAGGTTTCCGTGTTCTTTCTGTATTCTGCCTTCCCTTTGCTCACTGTGTGTGCCATACTCTGTCTGTTCTATGCTCCCTGTGTGTGTCATACTCTGCCTGGCCTTTGCTCATTGTGTGCAATAATCTGATTGCTTTATGCTCAGTGTATGTGCCATACTCTGCCTGGAGGAAGTGAACCTGGTGGGTTGTTTTTAACATTTAGAAATACTTGTTAGGGGTCCCCAATGTGTTTAATCATGTGCTGGGGGTGGTGCTGTGTTATCCACAGGAGAGGATGAGGCATATGGATTTAAGGGTATGTTTTAATATGACGTAATAAACTTGTTTCACATAAGAGTGATGACTGATATCCCTGCAGTACGCACCAACCATTTGGTGTTTTGGTGTGCTACCACCATTAATGTGGACCTGGTCTTAAAAGTTATTGTGGTAACATGGGTGTGGTGTAAAATGGGTGTGGTTTAAAACAGGGAGTGGTCAACATTGGCTTCTATTATTGGCCCTCCACCATATAGGCCAGAAAAATTCCTGCCCTCGGTGGCACAGAAGTTGGACAGCACTGCTCTATGTATCGGCCCATGAGCTAATCAGATGGATACCATATTAGTAGTCTAACAGAGTATGACCCATTTTCTATTGTTCTGTTTTTTTAGTTCAATGGTAAGAACAATCATAACTGCAGGATAGTGATGCAGCTTTTACTGGTCAACATGGCGCATTAGTGATGGTTTATACCTTGAAAACCTATGGGCTTCATAGACTTCAATAGAGTTTTTATGTGATAAACAGTGGCATCTGGCTCTATGAAGAACTCAATTGAATTAGAAGATAAGCTTTTCTCATCACATTGAATCTTGCCTGAAATATTCATACATTCCTGATCATTGAATCAATTAAAATCCATGGTATATCTAGGTGCATTGTCAGACCAGCAAACACATACAGAAGAGTGTATACACAAATATTTTATCGGTATGTGTAGGGGCAGCTTACTTTCTCATAAGTTATGTGTTTACTTTGTTTCACTCCTATTAGAGAGCATGGTGAATAGTAACCTCTTATGTGCTGCCCAATAGGACCTGAGGGAAAATAATGTTATCAACCTTGATCTGTAAAAGAGTCAGTTACAGAAAATGCTACACAAATAGATCAGGTGTCATTCCTGTCCACGTGTAACGAGGGAACCATTATAAAAGCATACTAGAAATTGATCACGTATCGTTTTAGAGAAATGTAAAACAAAATACATCAGGATGGTGTTTGTTGAAATGTATGTAGAGCTGCAATAAACATTATAAAGGGTCTATATTCAAAGGGGAAATTGTCCAACCTTCATAGAAGAGGAGATTCAGAAAAGCCGTCCCTCGGAAAAAACATTTAGAACCAGCTATCATTATATCAGCTTGCTACCGTGTGACATGCACAAATGTAATTCTGATGTAGTCAATAAGAGTTTTCATGTCTAGACACATTTTAAAATGATTGAAATGCATATACACTGTCAACTTATTTACAGGGATAGGTTGTATAAGTTGTCATATTAAGGGGCAGATTTATCAAAGGTTGAGGTGAGTTTTCAAATGAAAACAATTCGAACTTCAAGCTTTTTTTAATGTACTTCGACTAGGGAATAGTCCAAATTCGATTTGAATTTGAAAAAAATTAAAAAATTCGAATATCGAAATTGATCATGCACTGTCTCTTTAAAAATTTGACTTTGACCATTCGCCATCTAAAACCTGGCAAATTGCTGTATTAGCCTATGGGGGACCTCCTAGAAACCATTTGTAGTCAAAATCAACGTTTTTTTTTTGGGAAAAACTTCTAATCGAATTTGATCGAATGCGCTATTCCTTCAATTCGTATGATTCGAATTGGCCAAATACGGACCTATTCGATCAAAAATGGACCTATTCAACCAAAAAAAAAACTTTGAATTCATTTCGGTTGGTCTTTTTGAATTCGAATTTTGAAGTTTTTTTCAATTCGAAATTCGACCATTGATAAATATGCCCCTTAGTGTCTTGTGTTTTGTGATAGTTTTCCATCTCCAATCAAGACAAGGTAACTGTGGTGCATAAACAAACTGCCCTTATTTATTGCAGTCTGCATTGCATATACAAACAGGGGTTCAACAAAACCCAGGATTCAGTTTTAGATTTGGCGTATCCAAGCACTTCTTGCAGGATGAACTTTATCAATTGGATAAAGGGCACTCCCGGCACTAAGGGGCTCAAAACATGTTAAGCTGTAAAAGTCTGCAATTAAAACACACTAAGCAGTTAATCCATGCACTGGTGCTCTCTTCCTATCTCAAATATAGACCTATGTCATAAGTGAATGTACAATATGGATGTTAGAAATGGGAGCTGGTCAAAAAGTGATAACATAAGTAAGTAAAACAATAATCCACATCAGTACTTAAACATATACACCTTCCTCACAATAAGGGGCTCATTAATTAAGCTGTGACTTTTTCAGATCTGGCTTTTTGACACCAAAAATCTGAAACAGTTGAGGGAAAAAAAGCGCAACTTTTTCTGGCTTTATTATGCAACAAAACTGCAACAATTCTGAATCCAAAAATGCTCCACTAACCACTAATAGATAACCTTCCAAGTGTATATATTTTTCTCATTGATTGCCTGTAATGTGTTGTATTAGGTCTAACATTGTTGGGAAATAGTGAGACTGTTATTGGCGTACTTTCAATAAGGAAATAATATTATAAGCAGAAAACAATGTCAATATTGAGTGATATTGCAAGAGATGCATGACAGCATTTTCAGTTCTGATCCACAAAGTGATAAAAAACTGCCAAAGGGCTAGAATCATTTCTGTGTGAGTGTCTGTCTTTTGCTCTTCACACGCACTTTCCTGTTGGCTGGGTTAGAACTATGGTATTTACAAGACTGTGCAATTGGCTGTGTGCACGAGAAAATAATGAAACTTGGAGCAGGATTATAGTTGCTCAATAATATAAATATGCCCTTTAGTTAACAAGAAACATGGACCTTATGGAGGGTAGTTGATAAATAACACAATATGACAAACCTACAAAACAAATCAACGCCCATCTACCTTCCAAACAAATTAACTCAAAATTCTATGTATCATCTCACTTCATGAAAATAACTTATCAAGTGACAGAAGAGAGGTATTTGAGTTATTATGGGGGGTTATAATTACTTCTACAGCAGCATCAAATCCTTTTGTGGTGTGTGTGTGTGTAACATGCAGGGGGACTGGGCACAGGAAAAGTTTATCCTCTGTTGGGGTATCCTGAAAATGATATCCTTATAATTGGTACTTAGTGATGTCTTCAGTTATTATTGTTGCTTAATGATATCCTCACGACTGTCAGAAACCTGTGTATTATAATAAATAATGTAATCCCTGTTATGAAATATGTGGTTATTAGTTAAGGCCTTTTGCTTTTATATTTGTAACTTCCCTGTGACTTATAATATAATTATATTTTACAAAATGATTCACTTTATTATTAATGTGACTCTTTTTTTTTTTTTTTACATATTCTTTATTTGGTTTTTCTTTTTCAAAAGGGTAAAACAAAGACAATATACAGAAAGAAGAAAACATAAAATAATAAGGACAATAAAAAATTATATCAGAAGGGAGTGACCCCTGGTAGCATTCACAAGATGTATGTACAGTCAGTGCAAGCAGTAGTACATAATAGTTGACATTATCTCGGAAACAACATGAGTAGAACCCAGTAACATCCTCTTAGTCAGTGGTAGCAAGGGTCACCAAAAGAATAGAAAGACAAGGGTGGATCAGTACTGCACAATCAAACAAAACCTAAGGATGCAACAACATCATTATCACAATCTATCATCTAGTTCACAGAAAAAGGAAGTTCACAGATGCAGACATTACCCATTCCATGAAGGAATATCATACAGCAGCTAAAGCATGGGTATAATCCAGGGAAGATTTGAAAAGGGTCCAGGATGCCCAGGTTTCAATATACTTGGTAGGGGATTTGGATGTGTATGAGAACAATTCTTCCATACGTTGTATCTGGTTAAGTTCCACCACCCATTCAGCCACTGTGGGCGGTCTAGTGCTCTTCCATAATCTAGGAATGACAGTTCGAGCTGCCGCTATTGCAAATGCTATAAAGCCCTTAGGTACAATTTTCAGCTGAGTAGTGGGGGAAGGTATTGTTAGCAGTGCTAAGGAGGGATCAGGTGGAATAACTACCCCAACGACCCGAGAGATGAGCTGGAAGACTGATATCCAAAAGGGTTGCAATAAAGGACAGCCCCACCAAATATGTGTCATATTCCCTCTCTCCCTGTTACAGCGCCAACATAAATCGGGCACCCCGGGATAAATACTATGTAGGGTCGTGGGGCACCTATACCACCTGGTGAGAATCTTATAGTTAGTCTCCTGTGCTTTGCACGCAGTGGCCAGCTTGTGAGTAAGGATAAAGGATCTTTCCCAGTCTTTGACACTAAAGGAAGTATTAAGCTCCCTCTCCCAGTGAGCTTTAAATTTAAGATCTTGGGTACCCTTTAGCTCCAAGAGTATGGTATACACTTGCGCTAAAGTATGGGCAGGTTTCAATTTAGCTAAATAGAGACCATCAAAGGCCGTACCGTCCAACAATAGCAAGTCTTTCTCTTGATGTGTTTGAAACCAATGGGTCAATTGGTGGTGCATAAACCTCTGAGCAAACGACTGCGTGGGGGTCTCCAATATATTGTCTAGAGTAGCCACTCCTGTCAAATTTCTCACCTCGATAAAGGGATAATTCTCCCTCTGTCGTTTAGCTAAGAAACCCTTACTAAGCATACCCGGCGGAAATGCTGGATTCCCAATCAGGGGAGTCATTGGCCCCGGTCGAACCGACAAGGGTATCTGTCGTATGAGCTTGTCCCACATCAATAATATATTGTAAATAGTTATGGGCAACATCGAAGTGTCTTGCCTATCTTTAGGAATAATCCAAGGTAATGCCTCTAAGGGTTGCTTCACCTGAGACTGCTCTATCTGAATCCAATCTTTCTGGTCTCGATAATGAAAACAGTCAACCAGTCTAGTGCAGGTTGCTGCTTGCCAATAAGTGTACAGGTCGGGTAATCCTGCTCCTCCATTCTGTTTGCGCCTGTGCAATACTGACATTTTGATACGGGGTGACTTATTAGCCCAAACAAATTGCGTGATGAGCTTATTGGCTTTTTGCAAGATAGACATAGTAGGCGGTGTGGGGAGGGTCTGGAAAAGGTAGAGAAATTTCGGTAGGATTATCATTTTGATAAAATTAATCCTCCCAAACCAGGTGATGAGTGACTGGTCGACCCTTTGTAGGTCAGCCTTAATTTGGTTCAATAATTTGGAGTAATTGAGTGTCGCAGCTGTGGAACTGTCGTGAGGGACCAGGATCCCGAGGTATTTGAGGGAGTAAGGTTGCCATGCAAATGGAAAATTTCGTTGCAGTCTGAGAAGATCGGGTTTGGGCAGAGAGACATTTAACGCCTCGGACTTGGTCATATTAATTTTAAAATTGCTATAGAGGCCGAACCTGTCCAATTCTTGCATTAGTGGGGGGATCGAAAGAAAAGGGGATTTCACATAAACTAATAGGTCATCAGCAAATGCCGCTGCTTTAACCTCCCTGTCACCTATTGTCACACCCTGTATCAAAGTGTTATTCCTGATCGCAGTTATCAAGTGTTCCATTGTTAGAATATAGAGCAAGGGGGACAAGGGGCATCCCTGGCGCGTTCCATTCGTGAGTGAGAAAGCTGACGATAGAGTTCCATTTATCCTGATCCTAGCCGTTGGGACTGTATACAATGCCATAACTTTAGATATAAATGACTGCCCCAGACCAGTTTGTATGAGAGATTCCCTGAGAAATTTCCAGCTGACCCGATCAAAGGCCTTCTCCGCGTCCGTCGATAACAAGATAAGTGGGATTTTACGCCTTTGAGCATATTGGAGAACGGAGAAGGTCTTGATGGTATTGTCCCTCGCTTCCCGACCCGGGACAAACCCCACCTGATCAGTGTGTATAAGCATGTTCAGCAAGGGCTTCAATCTGTTGGCCAAGATCTTGGCGTACAGCTTTGTGTCAACATTCAATAAGGAAATGGGGCGATAGCTAGCGCAGTTTGTCGGGTCTCTACCCAGTTTAGGCAGTATGGTTATGGTCGCCTCCAGGAAGGACTGGGAGGGAGGCGTTGTGTCAGAAATGGCGTTAAATGCTGGGAGGATAACCGACGCTAGGGAATCCCCTAAATGTTTATACAGCCCTATAGAGAAGCCGTCCGACCCGGGGCATTTGCCCTGGGGGGTAGAGGAGATGGCCAGTTTTAGTTCCTCCTGAAGGAGGGGCCCGTTCAGTGCCTCAAGTATTTCTGGATCTGCTAGACGTGAATGGGTGGTTGCAGCTATGTAATCCTTCAGTTGTTGTTCATCAGGGAGGGGGTCTGCCTTCAAGTTGTATAATTTAGAGTAATATTGAGTAAAAGTCTGAGCAATCTTATTGGTATGGTGGGCGGAGTGCCCCTCAACCATTTGGATGGTTTGGATATAATTTACATTCTGCTGCTGCTTATACAACCTCGCCAGTAGCTTACCACATTTATTTCCCCAAGCATAAAACTTCCCCTTTCCCCTCTCAACGTATTTGCAATACTGAAATTGAGCCAAGTCCTTAAGCTCCTGCCTGGCCTGTTGAAGTTTACCGTACGTTTCAGCAGCAAGGTCAGCCTTGTGTGTGGTCTCCAATACATGGATCTGCTGGAGTAATTGACTATATCTCAGTGTCCTGGCCCTCTTAAGTCTAGAGCCGTGTTTAATAAGAGTGCCCCGGAGCACGCACTTCAACGCCTCCCACCTCGTCAGCGGGGTCGTGTCGTCCCCTTTGTGGTCTCGCTGAAAATTTGTTATGGTTTGTTTCAGATCAGACATACAGTCTGGGTCCCTCAATAAGGATTCGTTGAGGCGCCAGGTCCACTGGCGAGTAGGGAGGTCAGGAATTTTTATATCTATAAACACGGGATTGTGATCGGAATTAGTTCGCGGCCTAATGTCGGATAAGGAGACCCAGTCTAGGATGTGATGGGACACTAAGATATAGTCAATTCTGCTGTATTGGTTGAAAGGGGGGGAGTAGTATGTGAAATCCTTGACAGTCGGGTGTTGGATTCTCCAAGGATCAAGAAGCTGGTACTTATAAAGAACCTGTTTGGCCTGACGTAAACGGTGGAATGGAATGCTAGACTTGCCAGTCGAAGTGTCGAGGCGGGGGTCGAAAGCCACGTTAAAGTCCCCTCCCACAATGAGCTGACCTTCTATAAACCCCTCTAAAAGCAATAACATTTGTTCCAAAAACTGCGTTTGTCCTGTATTCGGGGCATAGCAATTGATGATCGTTAGAATAGTCCCCTGAATTTCTATTTTGATGGCTTGTACTCGCCCAGTGCCATCTACTTTCATATCCTTCACAGTACAGTGACAGTTTTTATGTATCGCTATAGCCGTACCCTTACATTTAGCAACCGGGTTATCATTACAAAACCAGTTCGAGAAATATTTGTTGGATAACTTGGGCCTATGCCCTACCTTAAAATGAGTTTCCTGTACTAGGAGTATATCAGTCTTATCCCTGTGCATCTCATATTGAGGCCTCTACAATTAATGGATGTTATCCGTAATCCTGCCATAAGGGCGTGTTATGAGGAACAAAACCGCCAAGGTCCAATACACCTGGAGCGAATTGCATGTCAGGGAAGATTGTGGTCTGATCCAAAAGAAAGAAAGAAAAAGAAAAGGGGGTGCATTTCAAGACAACACATAGCAAAAAGACAAACAAATCTAACTGTAACAGTATTCTCGTATTCGTGGGTACCTGTCCCACATGTGTCCTGGGGGGGGGTGGTGGTCCGTCACCTGCCCTAAGGGCCGCATAGAAAACTCTGGCGTCATAGGGGGTCAATAGAAATCTGAGCGTAGTTGGACAGGCGCCCAAAAAGAACAGAGGTGGAAGACATAGAGAGCAGCAATCTACTTGCAAATAGCAAGAAACAGTGATAGGAAAACATTTGAAAACTCTATGTCCATCAACCATACGAGCAAGACTGCTCCACAGTAAGATGTCCATTAATTACCAGGTCAGCGGAGATTAGGCGTAGAAGGAAACATAAACCTGTAACTGGATAAAAGTAACTGTTCAGTCAATCGGAAACCGTGAAGGCTGTCGGTCTCGACCAAGCTTCACTGGACTCGCAGTAGAATCGACCATCGCAACGTCATCGGAAAGCCTTCAAGATCCGCCGGATTCCTCAAAGTGGCAGGTTTGCCCTGATGGAAAGCTGTTAAGGCAAAGGGGAACCCCCATTAACAGTCCAAAACATATATCCCAATACCAATTCTGAGATTCAAAATTGATATAAGTAGTTTTTATCTGCTTAATCCTTTATATCACAGCGGTTAGGAATCCGCTCACCGTTGGTAGTAATTGGCCCGGGTGCACCTGCCCCGAGCCCTGCGTTTATTACACAATCCTTCCCACGTTCCTTCCAACAGTTGTTTGTATTCATAAGTAAATATATATAAGGATCAGCTTACCCTCTCCACGGGGTGACCCGGGTGCTGCCGCCCCGAGTCTGTCACTAAGGGAGACGTTTCCAACTATTCACATCCAAGTCGGTACAGCGCACTTCAAAGTCAAAAGGATCGCTCAAATAGGTTGTTGGTTAAAAATTCATCCTTTATTGGTTACATCAGTTTAAAAGAAGAAATGCTAACACATGGTCTGACGCGTTTCGTAACTATGTACTTCATCAGAGACCAGGGGAACCCCCACTTGTACTTAATCCCCTTCGCTTGGAGGACTTGCAGCAGTGGACGCAATGCCCTCCTCTGGACCAATGTAGTCCTGGATAGATCTTGGAAAAATCTGAGCTTAGCCCCATATAAGTCAAAGTGGCGGCGGTAGACAAATGCCCCATAGGCGTGCCGTCTTGGGAGTGTCCGGTTTGCCAGTCTGCTCCGTCTCCCGAACTCCACGCCGATGCACTGCTGTCTGGGGTGGTACGCGGGGCAGCCGTCTGCGTACCGTGAACTTGAACTTGGATGGTCAGCTGCCGTTTACTGTTGTCGGCTGGCGGGGAAGGCGCAGGTGTGGTCATTGTATCTTCCTCGTACATGTGCCCCACTCCGGCTGCTTCGTCATCAAGGCCTCTGGTCCAAGATGGCCGCCGAGGGTCTGCTGAGAAGTCGGAGCAATTATCTTGTGCACGGAAGAAAGATCCGATATTACCTCTGGGAGAGTTCCCTGCGGGTTTCTGCTTCGTTTTATGTCTCTGCTGCCTAGTCATTGCAGCTTAGGCACCCAGAAATAGGATTAATTAGACCCCTTTACACGGAGCTCCAGTTACATGCGTGCTACTCGGTTCAGCGCTAGGCCACGCCCCCCGTGACTCTTTTTTTTATTTGTTTTTAAACCGTACAAACACGATAAGGATGGTGATAAAGATTGTGATTTCTATTTATGGTGGTGGCTAGTTATAGTGGTGACAGAAAAGCCAAAGTGGGTTCATAAATAAAAAAAATATCATTCATTGTGATACAGACACATCATGAATTTGGAAAATTGTGAAAATGGCTAATGAAGTAAAAAAAATGTTACCAACTGCTGCTCAACTACCTGTCAGCAACTGCATTATTTTCCACCAGTTTGTAATTATACTCCAAATGTAAAGTGGACTGCAACTTCTCTTACCACATAAACACCAATAGGAAGTTCCCCTTTCAGTGTTCAGTGTGTCAATATTTATTATTAAAATAATCTTTCATTATCAGTGGCATAGAACACATTTGTATAAAAAGGGAAACCAGCACAATGGAAAAAGGTCAAGCAGGGATCACCCTGGCATGAATTTTGCACCATATTGTAGCATTTCGCAGGAATGGCCAGTCACACTATTTAAATCTTAATTTAGTACATTTAATTAATCTATGTATCCACTTTGCAAGTGTGCCAAGAATAAACACTTGCCTGAAGGAGGGGGTTCCATTTCTGTGTTGCACCCACATAAGAAAACTGACTTGTACCTTATGTTTTGCATGAGGCACTATACTGTATGTAACAGAAACCTGGAAAATATGTAATTTGTATACACATTAATGCAATAGAAATGCTGGTGGCAAGGTTGGCAGGCAAAGTTTTTAGCACTACAGAATTTTTTTTCTGTTGTAAAGATCTTTCCATAGATCTGTATTCCTTAATCATGTTTAATACAAGTGTTACTGAAAAATGTAAGACATTTTCAGTATAAGATGAAGTTCAAAAATGTACAGAATAAAAGAAACAATGTCTCACATTCCCTTTTTCGCTATAATAATAAAACAGTAGCTTGTACTTGATCCAAACTAAGATATAATTAATCCTTATTGGAAGCAAAACCAGCCTATTGGGTTTATTTAATGTTTAAATGTTTTTCTAGTAGACTTAAGGTATGAAGATCCAAATTACGGAAAGCTCTGTTATCCGGAAAACCCCAGGTCCCGAGCATTCTGAATAACAGGTCCCATACCTATTTGCATGTCAGTATAGAGTGCAGCTATTCAGAAAGACCAGGAATTAATACTGACCTTTTTTAGAGGGTGTTTCTGGTACCAGTATATTGTAGAGTTTTAGGCACTAGAGCATTAACTGGTATTGGAGGTACTGGATTGCATTTAAACTTGGACTTATAATTCAAATGTACCACTGACAAGTACACAATCCTTCAACTAGTTCTCAGTGAATGAACAAATAGCACCACCAAAACTGGACAACCCTAACATATTTACTATTCTTTAGTGGAGCATATTTACTATTATCAGAGTCGATTCTATTTGCATTAAAAAAAAAACAAGCAGCAATCTACTGTATCTAGATTATCTTGCTCTCAGATCAATCCACCTGTTTTGTCTATTACCATGATTTAGTTAATGCGCAATAAGGCACAATAGCAAACTTTTATTTTACATCTGCCATTGCCCAGGAGTTAGGTCCATGGTTCCATTTGCGTGCTGCATTGTGAAGTTATTCAAATGCGATTAATCCAAAACAAGCACTTGTAGGAGTCAGGTTTCTCAAGCACTCTGTGTTATGTTTTTACAGTGCCTCATCCAAAAAGTAAATATTTTGACCTAAATATTGAGTGCCATTTAGCGACAAGAGAGCTGTGTCTTTGTATGTATTGTGAATACATAGAGCAATTGTACTCACACTCCATTTTTCCTTCAAATGAAACCCCTTTATAATCCTAGAGTATAAACATGTTTGTTTAAATAAAGGGCTAAAACACAGCATCTATTTTGTCAGCCACAAAGGTTAGGTGTGGATTTAGGCCAGTGGCTCATGGGTTATATGCTACCTTGAGAAGAGAGAGAAATAAGAACGTCTTAATTCGTATTTATTAAGTGGAAACAAAATTGGCTCAAACTGCCATGTATTTTCCATATATGCTGTACTGCTTCCCTTAATGTCAGTGTTATTGTGCTTACCTCATAATGTAAGTAGCCCCTGCTAGGCAAAAGCAATGATTAAAAAATTGCACAAAACATGTGCCCATTTGAAAATACTGCACAAGTTTAATTTGGACTTTACTGGTGTCACATGGGGGTGGGTGGCATGGGCATTCAGATATCACTGTTCAGATTTAGCTTCCCTTTAAGATCTGGCTGGTTACCTTAAATCAAAGTGCCCTGTCATTCAGTACTGTTACTATAGCAGCTAGCATTCAGCTAGAATTCTATTCTGCCTGAAAGCTAAAATAGTGATATCTCACAAGATTTTCTTCACATAATCAGCATGAGATAAATGAATACTGCTAGACTGAACATGAGTTTTGCCTATTGTTTTAATCACAAAAATACTTATTGAGCTATACAGAGCGGACAGGGAAATTGAAGCTACTCCATGTTTGGTGTTTGTTAGGTAGATAATTAGAAAACAAGAATACAGATACAACGGAATCCATTACTCAAGGGGCATACTGTCACTTTAAAAGAAAGTCTGGTAATGTTACATCATAGTGTCCTTTTATTCCTTACTGATAATACAGCTACATGAGATAAAGTAGAAGAACTGGACTGAGCAGAAACAGCAACGCTTTACAGGAAAGATGTAGATGAAGTAACCTATATAAGCAGTTTCACAGCTGACTTATGACTTTGTATAGGCAAAGACTGTGAAGTAGTTTCTAATAATTGTAAAGTTTGTCCTGCTTCAGTAACTGGTAGAAGCCATCCAAATAATAGATTTTACTGGTCTAGTGCAGCTTGCATAATAAACACATAATTCTGATGGGTTGTTTTTTTGCAACTATACCGGAAAATATTTACACCTACACACAGGGATCCTCAGCCTGGGGTCTTGTGTCTTGGCACCCTATCTGGTCCTCAACTCACCCACTGATGTCCCTGCTCTAGTGGTTCACATACCACGGGGACCTAACCCCACTATTTCTCCTCGTTGGAGCGGAAGCTGCTTGCTAACTCCACTGAGCCTTCCTTTCACTCTTAGAGTGTCTGTAATAGATCGGACTATCACTAGCTGGCCTACACCAACCTTAAATAACTGGACCCTGGGACTTCATCAACCTCCCAGCGAGGTTAGGTCCCAGGAAAGACCCTGATCAAATAGGGCTATACCCCTTTATACTTTTAAAGGCTACCATCTACTGGGAAAAAATAACCTAGCTGAAATTACAGTGGACCCAGTAAGGGTGACATACTGTAGCTGCCTGGGTAACTCTAAAGGACCACTTTAGGTTTCCAAAAATACAAGGGAAACTGCCTTAGGAATGCCTAACTCTCAGGGTCTCTACAAATAGAAAATGAAATTCAAGTGCAAATTGTCTCAGAATATCACTCTCTATATCATACTTAAAGTTAAGTCAAAGATGAACAACCCCTTTAAGGTTGACCCCATATGGCGGTCCTAATTATTCGTTTAATTCTGTTCATATTTTTCATAGGCTGGCACCTCCCTGCTTGGCTGCATTTTTTCAGAATGCATTAATTTCACTGCTTGATACTTATATCAGCATATGTTTGTACTATTTACCCACTAGCATTGTAAGATGGCACACATAAGATTAAAAAGCATAGGCTGACATAGTCAGTCTCTAGGCCTACTTAACTGAGTTATTAAGACCACCCAAAGCTTCCAAAACACTGGGATCTTTTCCATCCTGATGGGCATATGAGTAGATTGCTGACCAGCTTTAACATGTTGAGAGCCAAATAGGCTGCCTGAAATGGCCTTGTCACTGTGAAATTCACACGGTCTGTTACACCAATTATTCCTTACTGGTTCAGTAAGTGAACCAACATGCCTGGTTCCAATTAACTTTCAGTCCATTGAATTAGTTTATGCAAGGATGGTTGTAGGTAATGAATGTGCTGGTGAGGGGGCCACAAATATTTTTTGTTGAATAATCAGCAGTGCTTAACGTATGCCTTTCTGATTTCAAAGATTTGCTGCTAATTTACATAAACTGCTAGTTACAGTATATGTATGGGACAAAAACCTATGGGTCTCTTTCCATAATTCTAGTAATAACATTTTTAACATTCACAGCATACAGGTATTCTTTCACAGCATTAGGGAATTTAAGGGGACCTGTCACCCAGACATAAACAAGCTGTATAAGAAAAGTATTTTTCAAGTTAACATGAAACCATAATTCCCTTTTGTTAATTAAACATCCATAATTGTTATTAAATGTATTTAAAAATCTCAGCTGTCAATAATATATTGCCTGCCCACTCTCTGTGCCTGAGACATTGAGGCGGGGAAGGATATTACTTTCCTTTTCCATTCTGCACTTCCTGGATTTTACAGCCCTCCTCACATTCCCCCTCCCTTCTCACCATCTAATTGTGTAGACAGTACATGGGCATGGGTATCTGGTCCCCTATTCTGGTGCATACTATGTAGGGGTTAAAATGTTTTTCTGGTACACTGAAAATGTGGCACAGTGTGTAGAACAGTTCTACAGTACAAGAATGATGTACAGCAACTGTTTTGTGTGATAGACCATGACAGCGATCATAAATAGTATACTGCTGTGTTATATGCATCGTGTCAAAAAAGGATTTGTGCCCTACAGTATTTGCACTGAAGACTATTTACAAATAAGGTGTGGTAACAGTACAGGATTAAAGAGCCAGTAACTTCAAATCCAAAAAATACTTGATACAAATTCATAGATCTCTCCAGCGATTCCATATAAAATGTTCTTTGTCAGCAGCAGCAGCAGTCTCTTTTCATACGGTTTTCAAACTTTAAATGTGTAGACAGGCACGACTGATATTTCTGCAGCCCATTACACTACTAATCCATTGTAGTATGTAGATTTAAAAAGCCATATTTAAATGAACGGCAGCCCATGGTTACTTATTCATACAAAATGTATTAAAGCTTCTAAAAAAATACACAATTTTAAAAAGTGGTGGGTAACAGCAGTGTATATTTAAATACGTACGTAGTTCGTTATTATAAGACATTATGCAGTGCATTTACAGAGATTGTGTATTATTTACATCAACCCCAATGGATCTGACAATTTAAAGTTCCGGCTATACTGTTAATGTACAAAGAGCTGATTCAGTCACAGGGGTTCATTAACCTTCATGTTTGTATAAGTGCAGTTACCAATGCAGACAGAGGGTGAACAAATTAGGCCTAATTTATTAACACAGGGGCTAACTTGCACTGGTGCATTTACTATTCAGCAACTACTGGTATAGTTTGGCACCTGTGTGAATATATATGTCCCAAAGACTTCTTGCAGACTGACCCAAATTGAATTCAGGGATAAAGCAATGCTAACCAATGAAGCAACTTATTGCAGGGCCAGAACTAAGCAGGTTCCTGGGGCTCAGTTACTCTGGGGCGGGGTGCAAAAATGGCAAAGTTCCTACTGCCTCCTCTGGAAAGGGGAATTGGCATGGCTTGTTTGCCTGTATCTCTTAGTCTACCAGAACCTCTGCCAATTATAAGAAGTTAGGGTTTAGACTGAGGTATCTAAACTTCACTTCTGTCTGGGTTCTGTTTAAATGTTCCTTTATATGTAATTTCACATAACAAAAAGTTGCAGCAGTAGTAAGATAGATACAGGTGTGCTGCAGTACAATAACTAGGGGGGTTCAGCATGTGATATAGGTTTTAGATATTAATGGGGTTTAGTTACAGAGCTGAATAACAAAGAATCTTTTTATACATCTAAGTGAATGAAAACTGAAATTTAGTAGAGTGTGTGTATGTAATAAGAAGTGCCTGCTAACCTTTCCGAGACCTTTGATGGGAGCAGCACAGGTATCTGTGGTATAATGACAAGTCAAAACAACATATGAGTCAGATGGGGAAACCCTCCCGTAGCATTTAGAAACAAAGAAAGGCCACCGTTCCCAAGATCTTTCAGCTGATAGGCCCACAATGCAGCATTCCTAGCCCTTCACTGATGCATCACATCTGTGGGGTGCAAAACCTGTTTAGACAGGGGTTGTAGATTTTGGCTGCAATGAAGCAAACTAAAAGAGTGTGACTTAACTGTCCTGTTTACCAGACACACCCTACTAGAGAGAACATTCCTGTGGTTTGCTTAGGATGTCATTAATGATTCACTTGTCAACAGGGGCGGTTTAAAGAGAATTATTTCCACTTTTTACATTTTCTATGTATTTTCCAGAAATAAACTAAATATGAGACGATAGAGAACTGAACACACACACAGAACATTGCTTTTTAGCTGGGCAGACTATTACCACCTGTTATTCTCTGTGCCCTCTCTGTACCCCTGCAGGTCTGTCTTGATTCTATTGCACATGCATCAATACTTCTGTAATGAAGCTTGTGACATTAGTTGGAACATTGGCGTTGACATGTTTATAATAAATAGACAATGAAAACACTCATTGTTTGGTGTGGAGAGATACACAGTGTTTACTTCTGATTCTGACTTTGCAGTTTTAGTCTTGGCCTTACTTCTCAGCTAATCGTTTACTGTTCCTGATGTGATTCTTCCTTTTTATCATACATCATTCTGTCCAGGACTCTCTAACCATCACATTCATTTAATATTTGGCAGTGCTCTATGTGATTTCAACCAGATTTGGAACTTCTGCTTATCTTCCAATGAACGTGCTCATTCTTAGGCTCTGAGGTCTCAATAGGACAGGGGATATTCATAATATACTGGTCTGCCTCTATTTGTGGAAAGTTTGACGTAGTTGGCTAGCTTGAATATATTGCAATGAATAAAAAACAATCCCTGTTTTGTTTAAAGGGAAGGCATTTTTAGAAGCTTAAGGCACAAAATGTATCAATGTACTTAATATATTATAATGGGTTGGGGGCAGAAGAATTCTTGTATTTGTCTGTATGAATTTTAAAGTGTAGTATAACTTCTCAAGACATAAAAAGTCAATTACTATGACCACAGAGCAAATGCTTGAGCTCTAAGGGGTGCAAAAGTATCCCCATAGACATTGTTTGCACATTAAGGATGGACAGAGTTGATATTTTAGGGGCAAATTTATCAAGGGTCGAAGTGAATTAGAGGGAATTTTCGAAGTAAAAAAATTAGAAATTCAAAATAATTTTTTGGATATTTCGATCATCGAATAGGATACTACGACTTCGAATATACTTTGACTTCGATTCAAAGTAAAAATTGTTTGAATATTCGACCATTCGATAATCGAAGTACTGTCTCTTTAAAAAAACTTCGACTTCAATAGTTCGCCAAATTAAACCTGCCGAAGTGCTATGTTAGCTTATGGGGGCCTTCTACAAACTTTTTAAAGTCTTCACACATCGAATAAAAATCCTTCGATCGTTTGCTAAAATCGTTCGATTTAATCGTAAACGATTTTTATTCGATCATAGGATTGCCAAATTCGGTGAAAAAACTTCGAATTCGATATTCAAATTCACAGTTTTTCAATTCGATGGTCGAATTTCAAATGTTTTTGTACTTCGAAATTCGACCCTTGATAAATCTGCCCCTAAGTGTCTCTTCCGTTGTGTAGCTAAAGGGGAGGGGGATTTATTTAAACACCTGTTTTATCCCAGAGATCTAGAGCCAGATTCAAACTCATGATTTATCCTGTGAAAAGCTAATGGACAAGATTCAATTCGAGGAGAAAAAACATTTCTCCTAATTTAGTTGTAGTTTTTTCCCATAGACTTCAGTAGAGTTGTCATGTGATAAACAGTAAAATAAGTTTTTCGAAATTAAATTGAATCTCAAATTGAATCTCGTCCATGACTTTTCACGTGATAAACCCTTTTCACACTGAATTGAAGCTCACTCAAAATATGAATCACTGATTCCCAGCGAAAAAACACTGGGAATGCAATACACATAAAAAGTCTAAACAGAACTCAGAAAGAGAGGGCCTGGTTAAATGAAAAACAAACACGGATATAGTAATTAATAAGGCAGACAAACGAGGTTCCATCATTGTACTTCTCCCCCAAAATCATACTTAGAACGCAAACATACCCTCCTTCTGACAACTTACTTTACTTACACTGTGTCTGGTGCTGCCTAAGGACTGTGGACTGATTTACACACCAGTCTGATCTGCATTCATTATTTCTAAGATTATATGTTGCAAGCTCTTAGCTATAATGATGGCACTTAATTCTAAATTACAATTCAGTAACAGAATTGGTCAGTAGTAGGGTAATTGGCTTGTATTAACTGTAATATGCTGACATCAATTGTTTTTTATTTCCATTAAAATGTGACTCCTGTAGGAAAGTCAGTCTTTATTTTTTCCATCATATAGAATGCCTTAGATCTCTTACACCAATGCCATTTTACTTGCATATTAAATATGCTGCTAAACCTGTAGTTAAGGTAAATATACTAGCCTTAAAATACATTTGCTTAGTAAAATAGTAAACTGTATTGTATGAAGAAAGTCTAATTTTTAGATGGGGAAACAGTCCGTTTTCAATTTACTACGTCTCATTTGTAATGAAGCTAATTCCTCTTCCAGGTTATTGCATATGTGCACAACTTGGCTGTATTCCCCCAGCATCTCAGCCATTCTGTTCACTGAGTGTGATGTTACCGAAAGCATTTCTTTCGGTAACAGACTGATCCAGTTATTTTTAACTGACATTTGCAGAAAATAGATCATGGCAGCTCTCGGGAGTGTTTTTCTGAGGAGGCATGTTACTATATTGTAAAGGAATATGCTGCCACAAAACTCAGTATGTTTCATACGATAATGGAAAAATATTGAAATACGGAAACTGTCTAGCAACCACTACCAGCAGGAGAAGAAAGATAGCAAATTTTATAGTTTACGACATCTCAATTTTACAATGCAATAAAAGTCAAATAAAGAATTGCAAAATATGAAATGTTATTCTTATTTGTGTAAATGTTTATTTGCTTTGTGACTTTTATCACATTTTCCCCCATAGAGTCGTGGGTTTTTTTTCTGTACATTTTTTCTGTTTGCACTGTTCTCCATTGTGTGCTTTTTATATGAACCATACATTCTGTCGCCTTTAGAAGGAGTCACATTCTGGAGGCCATCAGTGTTGGCATTTGTACATGAAGGTATACAATTTTGAGCATGATTTGGTTATTTACACTTATGTTCTTAATTGAACCTGAACATATCCACTGAGACATTACATGAAGTGGCACAAAGAAGGAAATACAACATTATCAACTGCCAAACACAAAGCAACAAGAAAACATCTAGAAGTCACACCCCCTCCATTAGAGTAAATGAAAAAGAAAAACCCTAAGGGGAACTTCCGAGATGCCTATCCCCACATCACTCACCCCCATACAAATAAAACATATCTCATAAAAATAAATGTAAAGATTAGCTTTCATGAAAACCATGAGGTACAATGGTGCACAACCTGAAAATCCACTCAGTCTCTTTTCACAGAGGAACGTCAGTAAAACTCAAAGTTATGTGGGTGAGACAATATATAATATATAGGAGTGGCTGTGGATCCAATTTGGCAATATTAATGGGCAGGGTATCAAGCGTTACATAAACATCACTAACAGAAGTGTAACCTGCCATACATGCCCAGATATGGTTGGGAAAATTTGGAGCCATTCATCCATACCGTCAGACCATGTTGGCATGTGGGCCTGGTACAGGGTTGGATTTATCAGACCATCCTGAGATCCTGCTGGATCACAAATAAACTGCCAACTCTTTGTCAGTGGGTGCGAACTTTGGCAGATGAGGAAGGGTACATTTAAATAATTTTACATTACATTGGAGCAATAAACCATTAATCAATTCACCATTAGCACAATGACAATAATGACATCAAGAAATTTAACCCTGGCCTTACAAGCATTATATGTGAACTTAATTTCAACATAGTATTGTTCAATTTCTAATAACCCCATTCAATATCTCTCTTCCTTCCACAGAATGAAAAGATCATACATACAGTTTGTCTGTGCCATGGCATAATATATTTATTGAATATGTAATAATGTAATATATGTAATAATATACAGTATGTGCCACCATATAAGTAATATGTAGTACATACTAACATCTCAATAATAAATACCCCAAATCCATCGTGCAATCCAAAAAAGATATTCCCATAGGTGGGCATGAATGCGGCCCCTTATTTTACGAATACAATTTATCATTCAACACAAAACAACTATGTGTCAAAACTGTAGCAAGTTTATAAGAAAGTAAAATAGTCAGCCTCGAAGTTAGTCTACAGGGAAGATTTATCAAGAGCCACGATACATTCTAGTTTTTTTTCAATTCATCTCACATGTGACATGATTACACTTTACAAGTTAGGGGACATTATAGACACAAAGCAGGGGACCTTTTTACCCATAAAGTGGATCACCGTACCAGAGGCCACCCCTTTAGACTAGAAGAAAAGAACTTTCATTTGAAGCAACGTAGGGGGTTCTTTACAGTCATGGCTTGGATGATTTTTTGGACAGACATAATATCAAAGGTTATTGTGATACTAAACTCTATAGTTAGTATAGGTATGGGTATATAGAATTTAATTAAAAGTAGGGAGGGGTGTGTGTGTGGATGCTGGGTTTCTTTTGGAGGGGTTGAACTTAATGGACTTTGTATTTTTTCAACCTGATTTAACTATATAACTATGTAAGAAATCACAAAATACGTCCCAATCTTTTTAAAATTCTTTGCGTTTTTTAAATTCTCTTGTCTATCGTCAGGGGCCTATCGGCTTCTAGAGGAGAAGTCCAGACCATGGAGGAAGCTTAGGGGTTAAATCCAAGTTTGCAGTATCCAAAGGGGTCAGGCGCAAGCGTAGTCAAGTTCTGGCAAGAGTTCAATAGGCAGGCAGCAATGATCAGAGTCAGGGTCTTAGCAGAGGGTCAGGAATCCAGGAATCAGCCATTTAGGAACACAAGTCAGCAATTCCTATAATCGGGGATTGAACCCATGACCTCAGTGTCCTCTTATTTCAAATTTCTGCACCAAGTCGCCATCTTGGACACGGCGCAGTACATAAAACTTTTACATTTTTGATCACTGACATGGCAGGATTTTCATTCATATGAAATGACAAGCTTTTCATGAATTCAACAAACTGCATTTTTAAACATTTTCAAAGATGATCAGCCAACCTAGCCTTCAAAGCACAGGGCAGGTGTTTAATCCCCCTGTCAATGAAAGTCTTAAAGAGAGTATTTTGCCTATAAGCCACTTATCATCAATAGGTGGAGTTTTGCTTTTTTTATAGGACCAATATTTGGCCTGGATGGCAAGCTCAAGAGCAGAGCACTTTGTATGCACTGAAATATATTAGTTCTAGCTCACCCATCACCCACACATCATTCTGCGCAAACAGTGCCTAACCGGATACTGTCATGGGAAAACATGTTTTTTTCAAAATGCATCAGGTAACAGTGTTGACCCAGCAGAAGTCATGGTTGATATTCAATATGAGATGCATTTCAATTCAGAAAAACTTCTCTCACTGTTTATCACGTGAAAACTCTATTGAAGTCTATGGGAAAAACTACAACTGAATTAGGAGACAAGTTTTTTTCTCCTTGAATTTAATCTTGTCCATAGGTTTTCACTTGATAAACCCTGTCATAACTTTTTCTCACTGAATTAAATCTGGCCCTATATGTCTGCGATAAAATATGGGTTGTCAGTATCCCAGGTGCCCTCAGCCATGTGAATTGTGCTCTGATAAACTTCAGTCACTCTTTACTGCTGCACTTCAATTTCGGAGTGATTTCACCCTCTCCCTTTTCCCCAGCAGCCCTTCAGCAGAACAATTGGAAGGTAACCAGATTACAACTCCTTGGTAGATATGTGAATAGCACTCAATAGTAAAAATCCAAGTCCTTTGACTCCTTCAGTTACATTTAGGGGCAGATGTATCAAGGGTTGAATATCGAGGGTTAATTAACCCTCGATATTCGACTGCCGAATTAAAATGCGCAATTCGTTCGGTCGAACGAATAATCGTTTGATCGAACGATTAAATCCTTCGAATCGAACGATTCGAAGGATTTTAATCCATCCATCGAAGGATTATCCTTCAATGAGAAAATTGTTAGCAAGCCTATGGGGACCTTCCCCATAGGCTAACATTGGCCTCAGTAGGATTTGGCCACTTATTTGGTGAACTAGGGTGTCGAAGAAATTTTTAAAAGACAGTATTTTGATTTTCGAATGGTCGAATATTCAAACGATTTTTAATTTGAATAGTTCGTTTCGAAGTTGAAGGTTGTAGTCAAAGGCCGAAGTAGCCAATTTGATGGTCGAAGTAGCCAAAAAAAAGTATTTTTCCTCTATGTAGGAGAAACAATAGGCTTATCTGAAAGCAGTTCCATCATGAAGTGCTGCTCTCTCTGAAAGCTCAGGATCAGACACAATGCACTAAGATGGCTGCCTACACACCAATATTACAACAGAAAAATATTATATTTATTGCTTCAGGAATAACATTTTATATGGTAGAGTGAATTATTTGCAATGCAAACAGTGTAATTTAGAAATAACAACTACACCATAAAAATCACGACATAATCCCCTGAGCTCAAAAGGATACACAGGGCACAAAGCCATCAGGTTATTTAATGGAATGGTATTTAAGCCAATTTAGAAGAGGAAGATACCTTTGCTGAAAATGATTTCAACAGCTGTACAGTTGTTTTATATGTTAAACAATGTATTTGTGAGTTATCCCTCAACAGATTTTCTTCTGGTTGGAACACACTCATGCAATGAGTCTCTGGTCTAAGTGGCCAAATCCACCTTTAGTCGGCAATTTGCCAATGCACTGACAAACAGCAGGGTTGACTTTTTTGTGAGGTTGTGGAAGCACATTTATTATATAACTTTTTATATCTAATAAAAAAACATTAAACTCATTTAAGAAAAATAATTAAGCATGCAAGTAAGTACATGTTTATACCAATTCCAGTCTTGGCTATACCGCAAAAACAAGGAAATTAAAAAAAACAAGGCCAGTGCTGAAAAAAGTATGTTTCAAATGGTTCTCTATTTGCTTAATCGCTGGTTCCAAAAATATAAAAAAGTATCCTGCACAGCTGAGCTGTTAAGCCCGTGGACCAGATGTGGCCCTCGACAAGATTGTTATGGCTATAGGGCTCCATAGACTTCATTGTATGATGTAATATTAGCCCTTTGCCTGTCAAACGTACAGCAAATGGGGTGTCTTCAATTTGGGGCCCCTCGAAGCCACTTAATTAAAACTGTTCACATTGGACAGCAGACTTTTCAGTAGACCCCTGGCCTTCATATTTAGGTTGATCTTGGTACCTTATGTAATATGGGAAATAAGATCAGGCAAACTGGAAGCTTTGGACATTTTTCAAAAATCTCAGATTTTTTTTTAAATCAATAACCTTAGGAAAGCATTGTGACTGGGTAGTTTAGAGTTGAAAGACATCTTTAGTTATTTTGGATTCCTTAGAATCTGTTCTTAGCAAAAATGCATGGTTTGCTAGGGTAAAAGTAGATTTTTTGGTTGTGGTTTCTGGAGCAGTGCTTTGGAAATTTGGTAGTGTACTGCTGGGAGTTTTTGACCTATAAAATTCAGAGATCTCCATAAAACAATACATCAGTTTTCATGCATAAAATATTGTTTCTGATATGTGTTTATACTATGGAAAATATGTTTGTTTTTCATTTTTGACATTTATAAGCCTATATTTTGTTACAGAAGTGGAATTATGAAAGCTTAGGCTGTCCTGAATAGTGATGGGCGAATTTGTGCAGTTTCGCTTCGCCGAAAAATTCGCGAATTTCGCGAAACGGCGAAAAATTCGCGAAACGGCGCCGGCGTCTCGTTTTTGACGCCGGCGCCCGTTTTTGACGCCAGAGCCCGTTTTTTCGACGCCGACGCCCCATTTTTTCCGCGAATTTTCGCGGCCGTTTCGCGAATTTATTCGCCGACGGCGAATCGCGCAAATTCGCCGCGAAATCACTAGTCCTGAAAAAAAGATAAATCATTTTCCTGGGTAAACTGAATGCTACCCCCAGGAAAGGCCCCTAAAGTGAAAAAGCACAAAACTGTCTGGCAATAAAAGCAGGGGCGCGCTGCCAATGAGGCGAGCTGAGACGCTCGCCTCAGGCGGCAACGCCGAAGCGGTTTCCAGGGGCGGCAAAAAGCCGCTCCTGCACCTTTAAGAGCCGAATTTCCGGTTTTTAAACCGGAAATTCGGCTTTACGAATGCGAGAGAGCGCAATTGCGCTGTCCGCATTAGTGTTCCTGCCTCCCCTCCCGACAGGTAAGTCGGCGAGGGGGGGCGGCATTGCAGGAGCCGCCTCAGGCGGCATTAAGGTACGAATCGGCGCTGAATAAAAGTACCCCAAGAGACCAAATTGGTCCCATACAGCAGCTCTGAACAGGAAAATGCCAACATACAGGTTTTTCAGAATTTTTCTCAGAAGTTAAAATAATCCTTGCTAGAAAGAGAAAACCAGATATATGTCAGCCAATATTAGTTTTTGTTTGGGAAGAATTTAATGAATGTGACTTCATCACCAGCCATTCCATAATTTATCAGAAGTGAGATTCCTTGGGCTAACATTCATCAAAATCTGGGAGAAAGTCCAAAAAGCCTTCCTCAAGCAAATTGAACTACTTCTCTGCCAGAGAAGAAAATATGACTCCTTTTGTGCCTATTAGAACAGTTGTGGGCCCCTGACTTCTCAAAATGGATGCATATTATACTTGGAGGCACACTTATCAATGTTTTCGTAAACTCCCTTAAATTCAAATTAATTCTGAATTCTACTTGGCGAAATGTATTAATAATAATTTAATAAAATCAAATTATTAAAACTCGGACGAATTTAAACAACCCGAAAATGCGAATCAAATTTGATCAAACTCGATTTGTTTTTTCTCCGAAAAAAATTGAATGTCAGGAAAGCTGCAAACATCACCAAATAGTTTCCTGAACCTCTCCCATTGACTTAAACAGTAACTTGGCAGGTTTTAGGTGGCGAATAGCCAAATTCAAATTCTGAAAGGGTCCGAGTATGATAAATCTCGAAAATTTAATTAGAATTTTTTACAAAAACTTCAGGTTTGGATAACTCCCTAGACGAATTTGACAGTTGACCATAAAGAAAATTGAAAAATGTGAATTTTCAATTCAACCCTTAATAAATCTGCACCTTGTTGTTGCCAATAGTACACTGCCCACGTATGAGTAATATATGCCATATAAAGCAGCATTGTTTTAAATTTCAGTCAAAATTACAATGGGAATTATTTTAGGTCTTGTGCAAATATTTTTTTAATCACTCCATAAGCAGACAGCATACATAAGCTTCCAGGTGGCTCCCATAGGACACTTCCCCATCAACTGTATTTAAAAGAGTCACAAACAGATGAAACCATGTCTTGCATGTCACACTGTGTATCTCCAAATGTCACATCATTTATTTCAATGGAAAAACACAAGTTTGCTCAATCTACACCATGTACAGCACCAACACCCTGATGGCCTTTGGAACTGAAGCTTTTATTCCCAGTTCCCAATGAAAGCATATAAAGTAACTTCCTGGAATTTACAATATTATTCCTAGGCATTCCTAGCAGTAGTGGATACATACAAACTTATTGAAATACTGTACATGGATTCTCAGTTGTGTTTGCACATTACATACTGTATAGTAATCTTGTCCAGCTTTATACATTTACACACGTGCAGGGGAAATTTGATCACAATGTAAACTTTATAAATGAACCCCATTATGTTTGCTCAGGTGTAGTAACCCATAACCACCAATCAGCAGGTGGCACTTACTGGTCAGCTGTTTATATGCAAAAATCTTATTGGTTGCTATCTGTTTTCTAGAACTCAAAATATACCAGCACAGAGTAACTGTAATGCAGATGTTCTAGGCTACTAAAGAAAATGGCACTGATCTCCATTGTATGCTGATGCGTAAATTGTTGCACTTTGCTATAGGTTACTAATCCTGGGCATACTTATTACATGGATAAAAGGCTCATTATTAGTGGGGGGGGGACATATTTTTCACCCACAATACACAGCTTGCAATTCTCTGTAAGTACTGCTCAAGTGTTTTGTGGATTGGTTACTACGAGGATATACCCAGGTATTATTATTGTATTATTGTACATGGTTACTGGTGTAAAAAAAGGAGTGCTAGAATACCTAATATAGACTAAAACAACGGTAGCACTTGTAGGGATCAAAGCAGCACTGTGCTACACCAATATCTTTTCTTGTTAATAAGTTGACAAGCAAATGTTTTACTCCTGTTTATTCAGCACAGTTTAAACATGCAGAAAATAAGTAGTCTGACAGGTAAGGAGAGTAGCAGAACAAACTGAACATATTGATTTCTCAAATCCCATTTGTTTACCTCATTAAACAAATATAGCCTCCTTTTTTGACATTAGCTCATTAGGTTTGAATTATTTAGAAAACTTGAATAAACTCTATCTGAAATATGTGTATTTTTTTTTTTTCTACACAAAAATATCCGATACCACAGATGTGAAAGGAAACCTTGATCTCTCTGTTCACAGGCAGCAGCTCTGCATTTACTTTAAGCCTCATGTAATGCAACCCCTCCCTTACTATGTTTCATGTTGATGGAATGGTACAGGAAGGCCCTCTGCTTTCCATAGTGCGTGCTGCACATGTCCCATAATACATCACTTCATAATGGAACAAAGCAAGGGTGGGGTTGCATGTTGGTAAATTGTCAAATATCATGGTTTTCTATGAAATCAGGTATGTTTGGGTTAAAATATATCTACATATTTGGAAGTCCAGATAGTGTGTATGCATATTTTCTACATATACCCAACGGAATGAACTCATGTTGAAAATAGATTTTCCCTTTACAGGTTGTCTGCTAATGAGTGACACCTGCTGGTAGCAAACAGTATCTCTTTCAGCACTCGTAAATGATTAGAGAAAGAAATCCAGCACAGGGAGTATGAGCTTGATTACTGGGAATGCTTGCAACCAGGAGTTTTCTGCATCTTTCGATAATTAGAATGTCCTTACCTTAAGTGAATGCCATGGGAGATTTTGTAGGATGGTGTTGTATCAACAAAATGCATCAAGTCAGATGTAAATGTTTGGGTCAAAAAATATAAAATTTTCCATCAGACATGACATGCGAACGCTACATGCCGAGTCTTCCTCCAACGAGATAAAATCTGATGGATGTAAATGCATTATCAACACCACCCGACTATCTGATCAAACTTTACATTCTAGCAATGGGGGAAGGGGGATCAGATTTTGTAGAATCCAACAAATCTCATGCTGTTGTGCGCAGCTGCATGGCAAAATCAGATACGTTCTGACCCAGAAAATCTGATCTAATTCTCACATGTAGTTTTATCCTATGGTTTCATGGAGCTTAGTACCAAGTACAAGGTAATCTTTTATTAATACTGAGAAAAAGGAGAACTAAAAAAAAAATGCTTTAATTGTTCACTATGGGAGATGGTTGCCTTTTTGGATAATGGGTTTCCAGATAATAGTAAGATAAAGGAAAGCTAGTAACCCCCTGCTCTCCAATACCATCCAATTCTTATTCACTGAAAAAGTACTGTGCCAATAAATACCAATAAACATACAAAGTACTAATTAATTGATGTAGTCCCACAATGAAATTCAATTAAAGTGCCATTGCTAATTTCATTTGCGTTGTGTCACTATTGCAAGTATTGCATGCCAAGTTGGTTACATGCCGTGTATATCTATCTATATCTATCTCAATTCATTAATTAGGAAAAAGCTTCTATCATAATGAATTTAAAGTGATAGTGATAATCAAAATGCAACCTCAGGCTGCTTAAAAAATTGCTTGTGCTAATCACTGTTTAAAAAAAGAGTTCTATTAAAAAAACCAAACCATCATTTAAGAGATATAAGTAGGAAATAGAAGCTTTTTGGGAGCTCTCCTCTATTTTCTAACAGGTTTGTATTTCTAGGCCATGAGACTCCACACGGGGAGAAAGTAGTACACTGGGGACTGTGCTCTCGGAGGCTCTGCCAATGCGTTTCGCTGATGCTTTGTCAAGGCCTTGACAAAGCATCAGCGAAACGCGTTGGCATAGCCTCCGGTCAATTGTTTTTAAATAATACTTTGAACCTCGATCGGGTTATTTTATTTATAGAATTTTAGTAGTGGATACTGAATACTATCAGCCTTTCCCCTTACTGCATTTATAACTCTTAAATCTAAATTTAATGGCACGGAGGGATTTGTGATTTTTCAGGGAAGCTTAGTTCTCCTCAGCAGATAGAAAGGAAACTACAGAGACCACAGTCCCCAGTGCACTACTTTCTCCCATGTGGAGTCCCAGGGTCTAGAAATACAAACCTGTTAGCAAATAGCAGAGGTGGAGAGGTCCCAGGAAGCTTCTATTTCCTACTTATACAGTTTGGGTTTTTTTTAATTGATGAACTCTTTTTTTTTTTTTTTTTTTTATAAAACACTGATTAGCACAAGCACTTTTTTAATTATAATTAAATTATCGAATCACTGGCAGCCTGAGGTTGCATTTTGATTAGCACTAGCACTTTAAATTCATTACTAATTCATCGGTTTATGCTTTTTCCCAATAATTTATTTTCATTCATGAATTGACATATATACAGCATGTAACGAACTTGGCATGTGATACATACAGCAATGACAGCGCAAATGAAATTAGCACTGGCACTTTAAATGATTGAATTTCAGTGTGGGACTACATCAATTACAACAATTGAATTAATTTAGCACTTATTGGCACACAGCACTTTGTCAGTGAAAATTGAATAGGAATTGGATGGTGTTGGAGAGCAGGGGGGTTACCATCTTTCCTCTATCTTACAATAATTTTCCTCAAGTAATTCATACCTCCAACTCTCAGAGAAGCAAGTTCTGGGGAACTAACTAGGTTCTGTCTTTCCTTAATCGGGTTTCCAGATACATATCTGTACCAATATATTTTCTGCAGATGAAAAAAAAAGTATTCATTACTGAAAACCCCCCAAAAAGCAACGATTCTTTAGAATTTTATTTAACCACAACTGGAAATTGCAGGAATACACTTTAACAGGACTAAAATCAAAATTGTGGGCAAATAATACACTGAAACAGACATCTTTCATTGTCGATGGAAGGAAATAGGGTTTATGGGGTGTGCAGACCCCATGTATAATCCATATAATAGGAAAGACTCAACGCATAGTCTTCACAGGACTTTTAAAGTTGCTGGCTGCTTGTAGCTGAAGCTGGTATGCCATAGGGTGAATTTTGAAGCCATATAACCTAGAGAAAATAAGGAGAAACAAAAAATATTAAATTAAAAAAATAGAAGCTCTTATAAGCATACCTCTGCATCAGGAGAAATGAAAGCAGCAAATTAATACATTTCTGTATACAGATGAAGCAAAACAAGGTATATGACCCCCCCCTCCCCCACTACCTTCATGTATCACAGCTACAAAACACACTGATGCTGGGAGTCACAGCTTCCACCTGCTCCAGCATAAGTATTTGCAATGCAAAACTGACAAACCACATGCAGTGGATGCTTCATCATACTTTGTCACAAATAGGTTTTATTACTTTTTCTTGCAGTTCTTTTTTTAAATATAATGGTTTGTGCTTCTTCAACCAAACATCTAAGCCCTACCGCCAACAATTTAATCCTGCTGCTGGTCAGTGTTTTGCAATTTGCTGGATTCAGCCAGTTAACACAACATAAGTGTTAGTTGCAGCAGGAAGAAAAATGTTAAGGAACTGACAAACCAACATACAAAAAAAAAGTATAAAACCTATTTGTGAAACACATTTATTACAGTTTGCCTTTAAGTTAACTTTTAATATGTTATAGAATGGCTAATTGTAAGCAACTTTTCAATTGGTCTTCATTATTTATTTATTTGCCTTCTTCTTCTGACTCGTTCTAGCTTTTCAAATGAGGGTCACTGGCCCCATGTCAAGTCAAGAGTGAGTTTATTGTCATTTCATCTATATACGTTTGTACAGTACACAGTGAAACGAAACAACGTTCCTCTAGGACCATGGTGCTACTCACAAAATAGATGGACAACAGACAAAAAGTGCAAGTGCAAAAATATGCAACTCCTGCAAGACAGGACAGGACAGCACAGTGCAGGGACAGGACAAGACAGTGGACACTCAGCAGATGTAATATGTTAAGTAAATAATGCTAAATGTCAGACATGAGGGGTCTATCATTGTAATATGATAGTAGTAAGAACATGATAAAGTACAGACTTACTCCGTACAGCTACAAATGTATTGTTATTGCTGCTTTTTATTACTCATCTTTTCTATTTAAGGAAATAACTATTTATTTAATAAAATCAATAATTAAAAGGTCTATCTGCAAGTTCATACCATGGACAACTCCAATTTAAGATCATTTTGCCTTTGCTTAAAAAAAAGAAAAAAAAATGTTTCATGGATTTGAGCCATAGCTTGAAGCTCATGTCTCTTGGTATACTGTTTCATCATGATATACTTTTCATAACAGTAATCAATAAAAAGCATGGAAATTTATAGAGCAGATATATCTATGCCACCAATAATGTGTATGGAGGCTAGCCCTGTCTTTTTCCTCATAGGCAGAATACACAGATATAGGCTTAGGACAACATGAAGTGGCATTAGTGCAATAAAAGTAGAATATGGTTTGCCCCCTTGTGCTTCTATTTTGGCTCTATTTTCAAGGAATGACTGTTCTCTTCAACAAATCCCTCTGGCTAAATAAATGTCTGCTCAGTTTGAATTTATCCCTTGAGAATAACAAAAATCATCAAGATTGAGAGTACTCTTACCTTGGGACAAACTGATTGGCTGGCCTCTTAGGCCTATACTCGGGGTGAACCATAAACAGCATGTGTGGAAATCCAGTGCCAAAATATGCTCCATCGGTGTGATGATGGCGTGAGGATTTGGGGGTGTAAACATCCATACACTTAGGACAATACAGTTTTACCATAGCTTCCCCAGGAATATCTGAGAGACCTAGTAAAATATAAGAATAATGTTGCGTTAACCTAAAATACAATTATATGCATTAGATTCAACTGCAAGCTCTACAGGATGGGCTTCCATCCTTTTGTGTGTTGTAACATACGAAGACAGATTTATCAATTTTCAAATGTAAGAAGAAAACACACTTGTGGGAATGGAATCAATCGCAAACAACCACCATATTTTACCATTTAATTTCAACGATGTGGTATGATCTCTAATGTTTAAATAAATGTAAACAAAAAAAGTTGCCTGAAATCTTAACATTAACGTCCTATTGATTTATAAAGCAAGTTCTTTTCCCCTTAAATTGTAATTATGGGTTTCAAAATTCAAACAGCTTAATTTGCATTTTTCTCAAATTGTGGAGAAAGCATGACCTCCTACTTTCAATAATCAATTGTGAATTTAGAGCAGCCCAAGTCACTCTAGAGCTAAATGCTCAGATTGCAATAGCAGGAATACAGTCCAGCAGGGCAAGGACCATATGAACAAGCCATTGAAGCCCTCAATCGACAGGAGAAATTAAACCTGCCCAATTTACATCTGCCCAATTTTCAAGATGACGGCATATTGTAGATTCATGTTGACCTGCTTCCCTACTCCTTGCTAACAAACTCAAGACAGGCCCGCTCGTCATAAAGTAAGGGCACCACCACAATGTCATTACCTCCAGTGACTAATGCTCTTACTGCTCATTGTGGAACACTGCACATATTGGCCAGTGCAGGAGAGGGTTAGGTTGCCTGGGAATTTATTAGAAAGGTTGCAGAGCTAGGTTCAGCAATGTTCAGGGAAGCAGGTACATTTGCAGAGAAGCTACAGTGTGTGTTTTGCATATGCATAAAGATAAACAACCCCTACACAATAAAATTACCTTTGCGGTATAAGTTAGTGTCCAGGGGCTGGCTGGTGGGAGTTTTTATTTAAAAAGGCCCTCAGGTGCCTATATAGTGCTGCACAATCATTGCAATAGTGTTTAAAAATGGAATAGGCCTTTTTAGTTTAATAAATATACAAATAGCTCAAGGCCTTTTTTCCTTTGCATCTGGACTTTTTATTATTATTAATATGTATTTTTAGAGCGCCAACATATTACACAGCGCTGTAAAATAAATGTGTTTATGCAAAGAAATCACATGAATTACATACATAGCACATACAGAGTTACATACATAACCAGTACAAAAGGTGAGGAAGGTCCCATGTAAAATAGCTTACAATCTAAAGGGGAAGGGAATAAGACACAAGGTGTGGGAGAGGTCAAGATCATAAATGAGCAGCTAAGAACTGTACCATATGGTATTGCATTTGGCTAAAAAGAATGAGGGTAGGCTTCTCTAAATAAGTGTGTTTTAAGAGATCTTTTGAAAGCAGAAAGGTTGGGAGAAAGTTGGACAGACTGTGGAAGAGAATTCCAGGAGGGCAGCAGCCCTTACAAGGTCTTGAATGCGAGCATGTGAGGAGGTAATGAGAGAAGAGTTGAGTATCAGGTCGGTAGAAGAGTGTAGTAAGTGATTGGGTGAGTATCTAGAAATTAGTTCAGAGATGTAGGGTGGGAGTTATGAAGTGCTTTGGATGTCAGGGTCATTAGTTTGAATTCTATTCTGAAAGGAACGGACAGGCAGGATAAGACCCGTAGGGCAATAATTAGTGGGTTACCCAGATAAAGGTTCATTTTACGCAACAAATTAATACTATGGGGTATCGAGTATGATGGAATATAGAAATAGAAAAGAGACAAAATAATTAGAGCAAGTCATTTGTTGGCCCTGCCATAGACTACTTACCAATAGGTAGCATGGGCTGGTTCTCACAGTATACTCTGGGACAGTAGCCAAAATCTCCCTGCTGATATTTCTCCAGCTGCACAGAGATACATACAAAACGTATTGAAAAAAAAAAGAAATACAATACAATTTTTACATTTACATTAGTGTACAGCTGTAGTAGTTATACTACTTTGACTAAACAGAGTATCTAAAAGCTGAATTTCTTTGTCTTTACCATGAAATAACTTTTGGAAACCTGAAGGTTAAACCCCACTTTTAGATTACCGGGAAGTGCAGCAATCTCATAACACAGATAACTATCTTTGGAGGTAGGGGGCAATCTTGGGTCAAGCCCAGTCAAAGAAGCAACAGTGGAAGGGAAAAGTCTTAGGCCGTGTATAGTCACTTGCAGCACATTCTGATTTCAAACCAATAACTAACTGGTTATTTCAGAACCAATACGAACTACATGTGCCAGAATATGTGGGGAGGTATCAGTCAGTACAAAATGCAGCCCTTGCATTCTGCTTTTAGATGCCAAACTCTGCATGCAAGCAGTCCCTGGAATGCTTGATCACTAAACCATATGCTTTTCCAAGAATATGGTCTTGCTTCTGCTGGGAAATTGGAGATATGAAAATATCTTTAAAGTCATCCAGCCAGTGTTCCAAAAATATATAGGGCATCTCACCACAAACACCAACCTTGCTGGGTGGTCCTTAGCAGAGTACCCCAGCTGTGGTTCCAGGCACCCTTAAAGTGGCAGCCCCAGTCTGCAAACCACAGGTTTGTACTGAAGTGAACACGTTGTCATATAAGGGTCAGAAAGTGGCAAGATCCTTGTGTGCAACATCAAAACATTAATCGTAGTTTAATATTTCCTAGTTATGGCCCAATAATCCAAATCTGATCAAGATACACAGTTCTTGCTGTCTTACAGACTAAATATACAACCAAAGGTTTCCCAGTTTCTAATGGATAGGCTCATTGCTTTACCGAGTGCCATATTGCCAATGCATAAAATACTTAACGAAATGAAGCCCAAATGCAACAACATTTTAACATTGCACCATGGAGGCCAGCACCAGTCCATATTACCCACAGCCACAATCATTACAGGGAGATCAAACTACCAACAGTTGGGAATGTCCCACAACATACAGAGTAAGCCAGCAAAGAATTGGAAGTGAAACAAGTTGAAGCTCTCCTCATCCAATCGACTGGGGATATTGAAATATTCAGCCAAGAAGAATTTCAGTACTACTTCTTACTTGGGCTGGTAAATGTAATTAAAGAAAGCACTGATGTGGAAATCAGCTTGCTGGTACGCAAGCATGAAAACTTGCATGTCTCTAAACATTTTATATACCACCATGAATCAGGAATATAAATACTAAGTTAGCAGTATTAAACAAAAATCAAATATACAAAGGTTAGGCAGATAATTCTGCACATTATATATACACTTTATGCTTTTAAAGGAGTTGTTCACCTTCAAATACTTTTTTCATTTCAGTTGGTTTTACATAGTTCACCAAAAATAAGACCTTTTTCCAATTACTTTCTATTTTCTATGTGCGACTGTTTTTCTAATATTGAAGTGTAAAGCGTAATTTTTCACCTTCTAAAGCAGCTCTGGGGGGATGGGGTCGACGACCCTGTAAACTGTTCTAAATTGATACGTTTAGTTGATACATTTCTTATCTTTGTCCCTGCTGAGCAGAATCTATGGGTTTCATTAAAGGCAGCTGCTATATCTGATACAATAGTTGCTAATACTCCAGAGATGCTGCTGAAAAATGTATGAACTACATGTTCAACATTCAATGTTCAACTAAACATTGTAAAAATGTAAGAGTTTAGAGTCTGCACCTGAATTTCTGAGCTGCCAGAGACAGAAACCTTAAATTTTGAAGTTAGATTTTGGAAAAATCGTAAAAGATAAAAATGGAAGTAATTAAAAAAAGTCTTTATTTCTGATGAACATATCAAGAATACATCTGTGATATAAGGGTCTCCAAAAGTACATTGATTACTCACAAGGGGAAAAGGCCCAGGTGCACCGCCCTGAGCCCTCAGCATGGGGAGCAGACAAACCGAAAAACCAATTGGGAGCAGGAACTCAATTAAGGCAAACTTCCACCAGGCAAATAGTTCAAATTGCAGAAAGTTTCAATAAAACAAACTTTCTTCACTTTGAACTATTTGCCTGGTGGAAGTTTGCCTTCATAGAGTGCCTGCTCCCAATTGGTTTTTCGATTTCTGGTGAACAATCTGAAAACAATTGAACTGAAAAAAAAAAAAAGTTTTGGAAGGTGAACAACCCCTTTAACAAAATGCAACAGTGACCCTTAATCGTGACTCAACCCTAAGACTGCCAAAGAAAATATCTGTATTATCAACACTCTCACCATCTGGGCAATGCCACGATTAGTCAATATGTAACGGGCATGGATCAGTCCATATAACATCTCTGCGGCTTGTTCAATTAGGTCACTTTGATTGGGATTATCTTCCAACTCCTCATCTGCAAGAGAAGCAGAAAAACAAAAATTTAGATATGGTTTAAAAGGGACTGTTTTTTCACATACACGTAGCATGGGCCAAAGACAGCTGAGCCAGCAAATAAGATGCATATTGATCTCTTACACTGAGCAGAAGATTAGTATGATGGATGGGAAGATTTAAAGATTGCCAACATTGTGCAAATAGAAAAATTGTTACTACTGTTGGTGCTATAATTAACATTCTAATTGCGAATTCAAATTTCTAGCAGAAAACTGCACCACCTTTCAAATAAAGAACTGTTAAAGAAAAATGGAATGCAATATACAGATAAATGTTCGCTATCCCCACAACAGACACAAAAAAGGTTTGGCATTTCTAATTGGGGGAAACAGTTGTAAAGCACAGTTGGATATAAACAGCTTTAATAAAAAGTTAAAGTTATAGATCGATGACAGAATGGTACAATGGAAAATACTCTCACCAGGTTCTAAATCCAGTATCATGTCCAGTGCCTGTCTATAGTGTGGGACCTGCTCATTGAGTCCTGTCAAGTTAAACTTATCCTGGATATAGTCTTCATCCACCTACAAGAGAAAGCATGTCAGGACTAGAAAAGGGAAAATATGAGCCAACCACCTTTATAAAACTAGATTTAACACAAAAGGCTGCCTTTTTATGGGCAATGACGAATGGGTGTTTTGTTGTGGAGATAAAATGCTGGAAAATTCCTTTCAATTGCAGACAACATTAATTGGCACAAATTGTGTAACTGTGCAAAAAAAGGCTTTTTACACCCACTGAAGTAAAGGACTCACCTCACAGAAAAATTCATTGCCTCTTAAACCACAAAACCAACTAATCCAGGATACCTCCTCCGAGCTGCTCATTTTCTAGCCTGTGGAAGGAAAGAGAAGATTTTATACATGGAAAATGGCAGTGACCCAAGTAAAGTAGATGGTCAAAATAGGTGTAAAGCAGAAGTCGCCAACCAGTGGCTCATCAGCAACATGTTGCTCACCAAACCCTTGGATGTTGCTCCCAGTGACCTCAAACAGGTGCTTATTCATTCAATTCCTGGCTTGGAGGCAAGTTTTAGCTGCATATAAACCAAATTTATGGCCAAACAGCTTCAAGTAGGCTAAGTAAGGGCTACCAAATAGGCAACCATGTCCTTTATTTGGCAACCCCCAGGAACTTTATTCATGTTTACATTGCTCCCCAACTCTTTTTACATTTGACATGTGGCTCAGGGGTAAAAAAAAAAAAAAAAAAAAAAGGTTGGGGATCCACAGAAATGTGGTAAGAAATTAAATTCAGGTAACACGGAGTAAAAGATTAAACTAAAAAGGGCAGAGAAACACGTGGAGATTCGGGGAGATTTAGTCGCTGTCGAAGTTTCCTAGAATCCAAATCGCTGGTCACTTTGATTGGGATTATCTTCCAACTCCTCATCTGCAAGAGTAGTGGAAAAACAAAAATAGAGAGGCGGCTTCAGAAAGCGAAGCTTTCCGAGTGCCATCAGGCTGGTGATTTAGATCCTAGCCGGCGGGAAGGCAGTTCGGGGAGATTAGTCGCCTGAAGAAGAGGCGATTTGTCACCCGGCGACCAATCTCCCCGAATCTCCACGTGTGTCTCTGCCCAAAAGGGGAAAAGAAAGAGAAGGGGGTGGGGTAAGATCAGTTGACAGAAGGGTCAGTAACATGAAAGGCCAGAAGGTACCACTGGGGTATACAGACAAGGAATAGAACAGAATTCTGGTACCATATGATCAGAAGGGAGATAAACATGGGACCCATAAGGCCTAATGGGAATAAAAGGCAAAAAGAAAGCAGATGTATCAAGATAAAGAGCTGACAATTAAATGTGCCCATGGTGCAGTGGGAAAGGTTCATTTACTGAGATATTATAACGATTCCCCAACAAACCACATTCCCCATGAATGTCTCCTCTGTGCAGTGAAGAAGCTTCATGATAAATAATAACATTATACATTAACAGAGGAAAACACCTCAGAATGTCGCCTTTCTAGCAGACAGTGCTGGGACACATCTGATGCCGATCCCCACTGTACTGAGCTGGAAGTAAATTGCAACAAAGTAGGTCTTCCGGAGCAGCCGCTTGTGCCCCTCCTCGCCTATAAACCCGGACCCCTAATCCGTAAAACTTGGCGCACACTATCGCTTCAACCAGCGCGTCAAGAGCAATAAAGCGCAGCGCGACTACAGCGCTCCCACCCCCAACAACACACCGCATCATGTGATGCAAGGGGATCGGATAGATACACATAGATAGGATTACAGCTCAGTACAAACACAAAACATACTCAAGAGTAGAAACAACATCCAGAACAAAAGCTCTTGTCCCCTATACAGTGTGTATGTATGTATGTATGTATGTATGTATGTATGTATGGGCCCGTAGAGTTAGGGTGACGCCAGGCGGGGGTGATGGAAGGCCCAGGTCTATAGTCTACAATTCCGCTCCAAACAAACACGCTGGAGACACAAGACACATCCGACGTACAATGAGGGATTAAGGAAAAACAACCGGAATACACAAAACAGGTTCTCTTTAAACCACCTACCTCCCCGGGACCACTGTTTGCCGTTTATTCGGAGGAGGCTTTGAACCGGCAAAATTTCACCGTAGCACAGTAGGCCGGTCCCCTTAGTGCGCAAGCGCATAACCAGCTAGAAGCCAGCAGACCGGAAGTAATCATATCCTACTCCGTTATGGGAAATGTAGTCCTAGAGACAAAACTCTGCATCGGAAGTGGTTACCTTTGCTTATTTGAGCGTGGGAGACTTTGACAACTAATGCGTTATTTATTATGTACCTTATAGCTGTAGGGTTGAGTGAGACCTTGCAGTTGCTTATTTAGTAGCGTTATGTATAGATTCTCACAAACTGGCATTTTGGAGTTTGCAATATTGCACTCTTAAAGGGGTTCACCTTCCAAACACATTTTTTCAGCTGAGAGGTGGTTTCAGATTGTTCACCAAAAATAAAGCCCCTTTTCCGTTACTTTGCATGTGTTCTTTTTGACCATGTTTCCAAAAAAGTTGAATGTCCCTCCCTGAGTCTGGAGTTTTAGCCTGACAGCTCAGTATTCAGGTGCAGATTCTGAACTGTTACAATTTGCTATATTAGTTGATACATTTCTCTGCAGCATTTGTGGAATATTAGCAACTATTGTATCAATTTGAGCAGCTACCTTTAAAGGGGTTGTTCACCTTCAAATTAACTTTTAGTATGATGTAGAGCAGGGTCCCAGGAGCCAAGCCCAGTGCACAAAAAAAAGGGGCCACGCCGGTGTCCAATTTGGCGCACCTAGTTTTTGCGCACTGGGCTTGGCGCGTCCAAATTTGCTGCTGACCCCTGCCGCCCACCGAGCCCGCCCCCCCACTGATCCCAACCCCGACCCCTGCCGCCGACCCCACTACCCCAACCCCCGGTCCTTGCAAAAAAAAAAAAGAAAAAATAAAGAAAAATTTTTGGCACCGGTCTCTGGTCCAAAAAAGGTTGGGGCCCCCGATGTAGAGAATGATATTCTGAGACAATTTTCAATTGGTTTTCATTTTTTATTATTTGTTCGTTTTGAGTTATTTTGTTTATTCAGCAGCTCTCCAGTTGGCAGTTTCAGCAATCTGGTTGCTAGGGCCCAAAATAGGCTAGCAACCATGGACTGATTTAAATAAGAGACTGGAATATGAATAGGAGAGGACCTGAATAGAAAGATGTGTAATAAAAAGTAGCAATAACAATAAATGTATCGCTTTACAGAGCATTTGTTTTTAGATGGGGTCAGTGACCCCCATTTGAAAGCTGAGAAGAATCTAAAGAAAAAGGCAAATAAAAACAAAAAAAACTATAAAAAAATAATGAAATCCAATTGAAAAGTTGCTTCGAAATGGGCATTCTATAACATACTAAAAGTTACTTTAAAGGTGAACCACCCCTTTAATGAAAGTCATTTAAAAAAGTCTTTATTTCTTTATAATAAAGCCAAGTTTCATGTAGTTCAGTTTGAACTGTGTGGTGTTGGGCAAGGCACACCCAGTGCCAAATAAAACCTGGAGCTGTACTGATCTGTCATCAGAGATGTCCTATCCACCCTATTTATTTATCATGCTTCCACACAATGTTTAAAGTGCTATTATAATACTAGCTGAGGTACCTTGAATTACCCAGGAAATTTGATATTCCATCTTAAAATGAATAATAAAGCACTCTGCCTTGCAAAACATTTGGCCTACTAAGTAAATCTTCAGTACTATGGAATTCCATTATTCAAAAATTCACTGCTGGTTGGACTGGCCCACTGGGATACTGGGAGAAATCATTTCCAGGATGTGTGGTGGCATAGGTGGGGTTGAGATCAGGGCACCTCAACGTGGTGGGCCCTGCTCCCGGGCAGGGCAGCAGGAACCCTGTCTCCATTGACCCCACTCTCTGTCTTGGCTGTGTGTCAGTGGGAGGTGGGGTTATAGGAAGGGCATCTAGTCCTGGTGGGTCTTGCTCCCTGTCCAAACTGTGAGACATGGCACGAATTTGCCCGAATTTCCGTGTTTGCCACCAGCTAATAAATATGCTGCGAAACTGCTTTTTTTCGTGAATAGTTGCCCGCATAAAATTGTCGCTAGTCAAAATCATTCAGCCCCAATTGACTTTAATGCATTTAGACAAAATAGCCATGCGTATAAAAATTGTCGCTCGCGTCAAAATTGTTGCGCGTTTGAATTATTTTGACGCCCATTGACTTCAATGCGTTTCAGCATATAGATTAGACAGGATTCTACCAAAGTCCACAGGCTGTAATAAAATATGAAGGGACTGATCATTCATATGGTACTCAAGAAATATAATCAGTATGCACTTCCTATATTAAATAATATCCCACCAACCAAAAGCTTTCCTCACAGCAGTTTGACTTTAAACCCAAGGAGTCCCGTAGAAGTCTCTAAGTACAGGCAGATGGGAGGCAGATACATGGTAATTTGCACCCCTCTTTGGCACATCGGATCCCCTCAGTACTCCACCTCAAATAAAATACAAAGGGAGAGAGAGGCCAATGTGCGCTTCTATGTACAGCAAACACTGGATCCCTACTAGATTATTACTTACAGGATCGCTAATGTTTAATCGCGTGTAGTTAAGAACCGGCTCAGATGTTAATGGCGGTCCCGTCTCTCAAACCCTTGTAGCGAAACTTGTTTCACACGTAACAGGAGCGTGTGAGCAACATAGCAAAGGTGCCAAAGCAGTGGAACACGGGGACGCTGACGAGACCAAAACAAGTTTTGCTACAAGGGTTTGAGAGACAAGACCGCCATTAACATCTGAGCCGGTTCTTAACCACACGCAAATTTAGTAAATAACCCCCTAAATTTCAAAAAAATTTGAGTTCATTGTAAAAAACTAGAATTTTTTTGTTTGTTTTTTTTACTTGGAAATTCAAGTTTTGCCTGAAAAATACCCTCAAAATTTTTGGTGGAAAAGACAACCTTTAATAAATCTGCCCCTTATTGTAATATTTTAAAGGGTAGTTTTTTAGTGTCAGTATCACTTTCCAGGTAGTCACAAAGTTGTTTTCTTAAAGAAGGCACATACTCCCATATAACGTAATGTTCTCGTCTCAGCACTTTTGCTATTTACACTAATTACAATTTTTTTTGAGTTTATGATATCATGAATGTGTATCTTGAAGCCCTTTCCCAAAGAGAACAGCAGGGGGCACTCAGGTTACACATTCATGATATCTGCAATGTAAAGTTATGGGAGATTATACATTACCTTTTAAATTAATTAATTTCTTACGTTTCCCATACTCACCCTTGAGAGAGACTGGCACTGATACTGAGAGTATGTTTAGAATTTCTGATATAAAGCAAGACAACACTTTTATTACTAAACTTTGGTTAGAAAATAGAAACAGCCATAAGTACCGGCAAACAGAGCAGAAAACTGGCAATGACCTTTTCCAAAACATTTTTACCAACATAAATTTACCCAGTACTTGCTGACACATTTACATAGTACTTTCCAGGCGTTGTTCATATTTCACATGGGTTCATACTTACAATGTAAGGTCCTTTGATCATCTACACATAATAGGGTTCATTTTATCTGTACTAACATGAACTGACATTAACCTAAATCTATGATCCACTAATGTGCTCAGTCATGTGCTCTGATAAACTTCAGTCACTCTTTAGGCTAAGGCCACACTAGGCGATAGCGCCGCGATTTGACTCGCGAAAAATCGCCAGCGTAAAAACACACGCGGCGATCTTTTTTCTATTGTTGCTCGAAATCGCCTAGCGAGGCAATTTCGAGCGACAGTAGAAAAAAGATCGGCGCGTGTGTTTTTACGCTGGTGATTTTTCGCGATTCCCCATAGACGCCAGCGCAAAAGTTTCCCCAGCGATTGCGGCTTAAAAGTCACGGCGAAAAGTCGCCGCGAGTCAAATCGCGGCGCTATCGCCTAGTGTGGCCTTAGCCTTAGGGTCTGGCCACACAGGCATATTCAGTCGCCAGGCTACAAATCTCCTCTTCTTTGCGGCGACTAATCTCCCCAATCTGCCTTCCCCTGCTTTCCGCCGGCTAAAATGTATATCGCCTTGGGGCGGAATGCTTAATTTTCCGAAGTTACTCAAAGTTTCCTTGTGAGGCAATTACAGGCAACTTCGGAAAACGAAGCGCTCCGCGTGCCTGCCCCCAATCGATTTATATTTTAGCTGGTGGAAGGCAGGGGAAGGCAGATCGGGGAGATTAGTCACCACGAAGAAGAGGAGATTTGTCGCCTGGCGAATCTACCCGAATCTGCCAGTGTGGCCAGACCCTTACTGCTGTACTACAAATTTGAGTGATATCACCCCCCCTAGCAGCCTAACAACAGAACAATGGGAAGGTAACCAAATAGCAGCTCCCTAACACAAGATAAAAGCTCCCTGTTAGATCTAGGAACAGCACTCAATAGTAAAAATCCACTGCAACCCCATTCAGTTACACTGAGTAGGAGAAACAACAGCCTGCCAGAAAGCAATTCCATCCTAAAGCGCTGGCTCTTCCTAAAAAATATACTTATTGGTTCAGGAATAACATTTTATATGGTAGAGTGAATTATTTGTAGTGTAAACAGTGTAATTTAGAAATAAAAACTACACCATAAAAATCATGACAGATTCCTTTAAGAATTTTATTTCTTTATTATACATTTTACACAAAGACTAAGTTTTACCTGCAACTTATTTGCTTTTAAGTTTAAAACTCCCAAATATGGTTGCTCTTTTATTGGTCACCACTGGGTCACTAGTAGTGAGTTATAGAAATAGTATTCGGCCAAATGCAAAAATGGTGGATTTGGTGCATTCTTATGTACTATATATGAAACCGGTGGAGTTTTCATGTTACATGTGGGGATTATTATTGATAGTAATAATAATAGCAATAATAATATATACTATACACAAATCTTCCATTTCAGATGGCATAACAGAAAATCCTTGTTTTATCCTATATGGCACTGTAGGTTTAGGAGCTGGTATTATAATACTGCTTGTGGCTGTGATAGTTAAATATCTTTTTTAAGGTATGTTCAAAAATGTGTAAGAATTAATTTCTATATATTCTGAATAATCTTTATATTCCCCATCCCTAACACCCCACCGATGTCCCCTTTAATTCTTTCTTGGCTATGTGTGCCAAAAATTCTTTTATGCGCACATTTTAAACTTGTGAGCACATTTTTTAAAAAATGTGTGTGCAGGTCAGAATAAATGCAACATTTTGTGTTTTCACATGAAATTGTTTGTGTGGACCACAATTTGTTGTGTGCACTAGCCTCAAAATTTGTGTGCACAAGCATATATCTTAGAGCACCCCTCTCTATCTGTAAAAGGTTTTCTTGTGAATAAAGCTACTTTCCTATACCAAACTCCTGCCTGCCTGTGTTCCTGCATCATTCTCCTTGATGTACACAAAATGCTTAATAGAATCCAGGGGCCCCTACAGGTCTGTGTTGGCCCCTGGTGATTTACCCTGCACCTGTTTATAGTATAATTCAATGTACTTGTATGTAATACTACACAGTTTGTAACCAAACAGAACTTTAGTACTGTATATGCAGTCCATAAATCAGACACAAAAGTAGAATTTGTTATAACTCCAGAATTTTTGAGATTATGCATTATGCAACCTTTAATGATGTTCTGGGGCTGAAAATCTGCAGAACAAGATAACATGCTTAAAAGAGGCACCCCTGTCTCATACCATGGAAATTCACCAAAATAACATTCTCCTTGATTATTACAAACATTACTGCAATGCCCCAAAGCACTGTTTCATATTTCCTAATAGACACATAGCCATATAATAGGCCTAAAAGCTATTCATTTCTAAAGTGTCATTTAGATATGATTGATATTTTACAGGTTTGCCTGATATTGAATGAATGAAGATGAGTGATCTGCTTGTTGTTGATATGACAGCAGTTTATATGATCCATTATCTGGAATCCTGTTATCCAGAAAGCTCTGAATTACAGAAAGGTGGTCTCCCATAGACTGCAATATAATTGAATAATTCAGATTTTTAAAAATTATTTCCTTTATCATTGTAGTAATGAAACAGTAAATTGTACTTGATCCCAACTAAGATATAATACATCCTTATTGGAGGCAAAACCTATTGGGTTTAATTAAAGATCCTTAAAGGAACAGTAACACCAAAAACTGAAAGTGTTTTAAAGTAATGAAAATATCATGTAGTGTTGCCCTGCACTGGTAAAACTGGTGTGTTTGCTTCAGAAACACTACTATAGTTCATATAAACAAGCTGCTGTGTAGCAATGGCGGAAATTGAAAAACGGCTAAATGGCACAGGATTGATAATGGATAACAGATAACACCATTAGACAGACAGAGCTTATCTGCTGTCTGCTGTGTAACTTGAGCCTTTTCTCCTTTGAATGGCTGCCCCCATGGCTACACAGCAGCTTATTTATATAAACAATAGTAATGTTTCTGAAGCAAACACAGCAGTTTTACTAGTGCAGGGCAACACTGCATTATATTTTTATTACTTTAAAACAATTTATATATATATATATATATATATACGGAGCACACTCCTTTTTCTCAAAAATCAAAGCCTGAGTGCCGGTATAGGTATAATAGACATTGAAGGCAAGTTGATGGCACACCACGGACATCTTTATACAAAGTCTGTTTGAAAATCAGTAGAGGTTTATTTAAAGGGATACTGTCATGGGAAAAAATTTTTTTTTCAAAATGAATCAGTTAATAGTGCTGCTCCAGCAGAATTCTGCACTGAAATCCAAGAGCAAACAGATTTTTTTTTATATTCAATTTTGAAATCTGACATGGGGCTAGACATATTGTCAATTTGCCAGCTGGCCCAAGTCATGTGACTTGTGCTCTGATAAACTTCAATCACTCTGTACTGCTGTACTGCAAGTTGGAGTAAAAACCCATGTCTCACTGAGACACATTCAGTTACATTGAGAAGGAAAAACAGCAGCCTGCCAGAAAGCATTTCTCTCCTAAAGTGCAGGCACAAGTCACATGACCAAGGGCAGCTGGGAAATTGACAAAATGTCTAGCCCCATGTCAGATTTCAAAATTGAATATAAAAATATCTGTTTGCTCTTTTGAGAAATGGATTTCAGTGCAGAATTCTGCTGGAGTAGCACTGTTAACTGATGTGTTTTGAAAAAAACATGTTTTCCGATGTCAGGTTCCCTTTAACCAACGTTTCAGTTCCTCACAGGAACTTTTGTCAGGGAAAGTGTAAGAAACTTACCCTGGTGGTCTAGTGGGCAGCGGGGTCCACGCCGCGTCCTTGGTGTGGACGCCCGCTGCGCCGCTCCTATCCTGCCATTGCCGGCGACATGTTTGATTCCTAGGGCGCGCCTGCACGCCTCTTAAAGGCGCAGGCACGCTGGCGTGATTGTGCCAGCACGCAACAGCGCGAAATTGCGCACGTTTTGGCGTCAGTTGGATCTCTATTTAAGGCCCATTCAGACCTGTAGTCAGTGCCCGTTAAAGGATCATATCCTGTGGTTTCCTGAGCTTTTGCTACCTGTTTCTGAATTTGCTATCCTGACTGATTATCCGTGTTTGACCCAGCCTGTTCCTGACTACTCTGCATTCTGTATCCTGACCCTTGCCTGCCTACGACAACTCTTCTTGCTTAACCCCTTGCTTGATCACCCGGTTTGACCCTTTGCCTGTTTGACGATTCTGATATCCGCCTGCCTCGACCCAGCCTGTCTGACCATCCTTCTGCCTTATCCAGTTTGTCTGATTATCTGGTTTTGACCCCTTGCCTGCCTGACGATTCTGTTATCTGCCTGTCCTGATCCGGTCTGTTCCGTTTCCACCAGACGCCTTGTCCTTGACCTTCTGCCCAAAGACTCTTGCTATCCGGTCGTGCCCCTTTGCCAGCCAGAACTCCTCGCCTTGTACCTCTCGTTAAGTCCAGGTGGCACCCAATTAAGCTGAGGGCTCCTCCCGAAGCCCAAAGGTGGTCACACTACTGGTGAAGCCGAGCCGAGACCAGGGTCCTTGGCATTTGTTCTGGTATTGGGTGCCGGCCGTGACAGAAAGTAGACGAAAGATTCTGTGGGGAACTGAAACTTTGATAGTTATCAAGCAACTCAACCACATTTTCTGTGATGTAAAATAGCCAAAAAACCAAGAAAAAGACGAGCACAATCGCAACATTACAGAATATCCGTCCTTATCATTGCAGAGAAATGGAAATGACTTGCAAGTGTGCTGTTCTTGCTCTCATTCACCTGACTGTACTGGCTGGTAGGTACTGAATATTAACTATATATATTAGTTTGTAGTATTTAGCATTAGTAAGCAAATGCATGCCTATTTGGATAAATAATCTGTGGCAAATAAAAAAATCTCACCGCACAGTATGTGAGTGGATACATGTATATAAAATATCAATATCACTCCTTCAACATCCTATTCAGAGTTCAGGGTAACTTTACAAATCACAAAGCAGAAATAGACTTGCACTCCATTAATTATATCCAGCATTTTAATCCCTAAAAAGAGTCACAATTGCACTGCCTTTATTATAATGTGAATCTTTTTTTGAGCAAAGGTTTGGACTATGCTTTAAATATATTATTCCCAAAACCAATTAGTCGATTACTAGTGACCAACATTGCTCTAACCAAATGAAATAGATTAGGGGGCAATAGATTAGCATACAAGATATAGTGAAAGAAACCCTCTTTAAACTATTTATACTTAAATGTAGACTTGTACCGATATTCAAGTTACTTGTAAAATCTCACAATTTCTGCAAAGATTATTCCTTTTTTACCCCTGTAGTTGTTAAAGTGATTTGTGCCAACTATCTGCGAATATCCACATTTCCTATTAATATTTCAATTAACTGAAACCAAGTGAAAGGTAGCTTTCACATTAGTGATTCTCACAAATGAATAGTATTGTAATGTGGGTAACAAAGACATCTACTAAATGGCTTGTGCAGTAAATTCAAGTTTCGAACAACCAAACATTACACCTTGCTGGTTTTTCCTCAGCGTTAAACAATTCAATTACAATTAATTCAAATTACATTGCTTGTTTAATAGTGATTCCCCTTAAGGCAGTATTCACATAATATATGCAAACACCAACTAAACGTAAAGTTACTTGTGTGATAACAAAGTTTAAAATATCCCAGGGAGCGGTAATTATATCAATGGATGCAGAAAAAGCGTTCGATAGACTGTCCTGGGAATTTATGGAAAAAGTATTATGGTATATGGGATTCGGAGATAAGCTATTGAGTAAAATAATGTCATTATACATAACCCCAAACGCAAAGATAACGATCAATGGTATCCTATCTGAAAAAATTAATATAGGGAACGGCACCCTTATCCCCCAAATTATTTGTTCTATGTATTGAAACCTTACTCATTGCAATTAGAGAAGAAGATACATAAAGGGAGTTAAAATCAGAGGAACCCACCACAAAGTAGCAGCATTTGCTGATGATTTACTACTTTATGTATCTCAACCTAAAATAGCAATACCAAACATTATGAAAATATTAGAGAGATACAGAACGTTCTCAAATTTTAAAATTAATTATAAAAAATCTGAAATATTAAATTTAAATTTGAAAAAGTAAGAGGTAGAACAACTGGAAAATAATTTTTTGTTAAAAATGGACAAATAAGGAAATTAAATATCTGGGAATCCAGATTACATCTCAAGTAAACCAGCTATATACTAGAAATTATGTTCCATTATTCCAAACAATAGAAAGAGAATTGGATAGATGTAAAAACATTAACATATCATGGTTTGGAAGAATGAATATTATTAAAATGATGATACTCCCACAGATATTGTACATATTCCAGGCTTTACCGATATATATACCAAAGGGATTTTTTTCGAGAATGAAATGTATTATGATGAGATATGTCTGGAAAGATAAACCACCAAGGGTATCCTATGCGAATCTGATTGGGGAAAAAAAAGAAGGAGGAGTGAGCTTCCCATGTCTCTATACTTACTATGAAGCAGTACACATATCAAGGGTATTGAACTGGGCTTTAGAAGATGATTCATCACCATGGTTTAATGCTGAAAGAGGAGAGGGCATATTATTAGGAGCTGTTTTTGGATTAAATACAATACAAGATGTAAAAATAGATAAAAAAGAGCTTACAGTTGCGCCAGCTTTAAAGATATGGGGAAGGAAAAATAGAAAATTAAATATAATTACGTACCCATCGATTATGAGCCCAATATGTGACAACCCCATTTTCGTTCCAGGGCAAGAAGATAGACTATTGAAAAAATGGGAAGAAAAGGAAGGTAAAATATTGAGAATAAAAGACTTTATAGAGAAAGATGGGATAATCACAATAGGAAATCTGATAGCAAAGTACGGATATCACCCTAGAACAGACTGGGTATTAAATCAGATAAGACATTTTATCTGCTCCTTAGGAATGGAGGATATTACGAGGCCCCCAACTTGGTTTGAGAAACTTATAGATAGAGGAGATAAAATACAACATAGTCTCTCGAGGACCTACAGGGAGCTAATCACAGGATCATTAAACAAACCGTGTTTTTTTAAAAAATGGGAAGAGGAACTAACAATATCCTTATCAGATCAAGAGTGGAACTGTATTTGTAAAGCTAATATAGAGATATCAAAGGACACAAAACTGCAAGAATTTAATTATAAGTTGATATCCAGATGGTACTACACACCAACTTAACTTCATAATATGTATGGAATGCCCGAGGTATGCTGGAGATGTGAAAAAGAGAAAGGAACATATACCCACCTATGGTTTGAATGTGAGGTGATCAGGCCATTCTGGGAATATGTCCTATCTGTAACAGATAAAATGGGAACCTATATATCAGATACAGACATAACACAAATTGTACTGCTTTATGACTATAAAAAGAAGAAAACTATTACTGATTCAGTAATCAAATTAATAATAGCTGTGGCAAGGAATATGATACCACATAAATGGAAAACAAAATTACCAATAAATAAAATAACATGGATTAAGGAAATTGAAGAAATAAGAGGCATAGAAGAAATAATAGCAAAGAAAAGAGGTAAAATTAACAAACACCATAAATTATGGAAACAATGGTGCGATTTTCTATAGAATGAAGGACAATTAAGAAGGGGGTGACAGGATAAATTGTTTTTTTTTTTTGCTTTTTATTTTTATGTATTTGTGTATACAGATAAATGTATTTAATGAGCTGTGACGACCATGCAATAAGAAAACATTTATTGCTGTATTGTTTTGTGTTGTACTTTTTTTGTTGTACAAAAAAAAAAAACTGAATAAATAAATTAAATATAAAAAAAAAAAAATATCCCTAAACTATTGTCTTGTGAGATTTCAGGTATATCTCAGCATGTAAATAAGACGGTACCTAGCCAAATCCCCCTTAAGGTTAAGTTGGAAAATTGAAATACAAGAGATTCTTAGCTTTTGTTATTACTATAAAGGGATACCACAGAGGAAGAGGGAGAACGGCAGGACACTAAGGGCCGTGGTCTCATTAGTTATCTTCCCTTGTACTCAGGAGAGAGCTATTTAGCCAATAAAACCACAGACCCAAGGTACCTTGGAATAGACGATCGAAAAGGTGAAAATGTATACACAAGTTTGGAGATATATTCACCAAATTGGGCTGCTCAAAGCGTATTAGTATACAACACAAGCACCTACAATCTTATGCTGTTTACCTCAGCGCTTGATAAATTATAAATGTAATTGAATAAAACCATTACCAATAATAGCGTGCCCCAACGCATGTTTCGCTTTCTCAATTAATAACTTATTTGCAATAGTTTCAACGAGTGTGGTAACTTTTTTTTAAAAAATAAATGTCTCAAAAAAGATACTGCACTAATTTAGATACTATTACAAATAAGTGATTAATTGAAAAAATCTAATTGTATATATGTGTATACAGTATATATACATATATATATATATATATATAACAAGGGAAAGTTGTGCTCACCACTATTTTTTAAAACCATTAGGCGGGGGTGCAATGAGGGTGTGACCACAAAATACATATAGTCAAATACAAGAGTCCTCTGCACTCAACCCATTATCAATATATTTAAGACAGAGACATTTTGTGCATACTGCTACTGAAAAATGCCTTACCCTTTAAACAAAACAGGGATTGTTTGTCCATATATTGCAATATATTTAAACTGGCCAACTACGTCAAAGTCATCCCATATCTGGCCAGTCCTATGCTCAATTTTATCTGATTCATTAAGAATTCTATTGCTTCATTATACATTTTACAAAGGGACTAGGTTTTACCTGCAACTTACTTGCTGCTTTCAAAGTAAACCCCCATACTTGGCTGCCCTTTATATATAAATTTATATATAAATTTGTAGAAAGAAAGCTGTTGCACGCAAGGGACTCTATCTGGAGGTAAAAAAAAATTTTTTATTTAGATCGACGTTTTGACCCCACTGAGGGTCGAAACGTCGATCTAAATAAAACATTTTTTTTTACCTCCAGATAGAGTCCCTTGCGTGCAACAGCTTTCCTTCTACAAATTTATATATACATATTCTGTTGGCACCAGGGCATTATTTAAGTCTGAGTGCCAAAAACGATGAAATCCACATTTTTAGTGGAAAAAAAACCCTCAAATTTTTCAAGATTTATTATACCTTGAGGATGGAAAATGTCAGAATCCAAAAATCCAGCATCGCAGACCTACCAAGGTTAAATATAAGTCAATGGGAGAGGTCCCTATCCTATTTGGAAGTTTCTATGATATAGAAACATTCATCATTCTATGATATAGAAACATTCATCATCATAAAATTATGGTATTTAAAGTGTTTGGATCTCCCACAGAGACAAGTAGACACCTAAAGTGATTAACCTTAATGTAAATTATAACTATAGAAGTACTGATTACTTACAGTAATTTTTCTTATGTCAGGAAAATACATTAAAACATACAGCTTAGTGGCTTGGGGGTCTGATTGGGGGATTGATTATGCTTTATAACTGATGTGGCTTATAAGCACAACAGCTGAATAACTGCTGCAACTGCATCTTGAGGTCTGTGCTTGCTGACTCCTGAATCTAAGTATATCTCTGTATATACCCTGTATATCTCTGTATCACCTTATAATTATTGCTGCTTGTCAGACTCCTGAAAAATTGGGAAAATCACAGCCTATCTTTGGACATGGATAAATGCAAATTAGACTGAATTTTGGTTAATAAGGATCTTTCAGAATACTCATAAGAAATCATTTGAACAGGGTCCATGGATATGCAGTAGATATCTCAGGATGTCCATTGGATGACTTGCACCCTATACAGTCAGTAAGGATACCAGACACTTGATGGCTAGTGAAGCGGGGATGACCCCTGCGTGTTTATTGCGTCAATAAACACGCAGGGGTCATCCCCGCTTCACTAGCCATCAAGTGTCTGGTATCCTTACTGATCGTCAAGTAGGAGAGGCGCCGACCTCTCTAACCAGCACCGGGCTTTTACTTCGAGAGAGGTGGGGAAAGAGGATTATTGTGAATCGTTGCACCCTATACAGGACATTGCTTTTTCCATTTTTCCTATTCCTTGGGGTCTTTCTCCCCTGCTTTCAGGGTTCCTTAAAATGTTTTTCCTGTTTAACTTTTCCCCCATCTTATTCTATGCTTATAAGGTTCATATTCCCTCTCTTTTTAAAAGATTGTGTTAGCTCTAACTAATAACACTTACCTTATGCATTCTGAATTATTTCCTGCAAGACTGGTAATATTCTTCAAGAATATATTAAGTGAATCTTTAGACAATATCAACCCTTTTTGGCTTGTTACTCTATGTTAATTTGGTATCATTTGGTATTACTATGGCAGATATTTTTTTTATAGAACACTGGACTCTTTCTAAAATGCAAAACATGTATTGAAATAAAAATGTTATGACATGTTGATTTCCCAAATTAACATGTCCATATACATGTGGCCACATTGCACTGATGAATGTGAATATAATTCTGCAAGCAAAAGGGTCAACTCACTATGCATAAATGCAGGCAATGCAGTTACAGGACAGCCAATAGATATGGCAAATTTGGTTACTGGTTTACCTGGCTTCCTTCTATGCCAATTTCTATGGTGTCATGGCAATGCAGTTTAATCAGTCAAATTGCTAAGAAAGGGGCTTATACATGGTCCCAAGAAATTATGTTTAACAATTGGCCTTTGTTTTTGGTTAACTTGATGCAGCACATTCCCATCATTCTGGTTACTAGGGTTGCCTCTTAGCCAGTATTTTACCTGCCTGGCCAGTAAAAATGATGCTTGATGTAATTAATAGGGCAGAAAAATAAAATTATAGGAAGGCTGGTAATTTTTTTCCCAAAAAGGTGACAACTCCATTGGTTACCAAAATGTCCGTATCTGATGATTTTCAAACCAAAAGACTTTAAGATAAATGTCAGAATAAAAATAATTTTTAAAGCTATAACACATTCTGTCTCCCTTACAAGATGGTAATGATCTGCTACCAACTGAGAAACAAGAGTTTGTGAAAGCTGATGCTGGAGGGTCAGTGAAGATCAGCTGCTCCTTTACAAATGATTCCCAAAGTTTCTCAGTGACCTGGTCTTTGGGCTGTGAGAATAAAACAGATCTCATGAAACACCCATCCTACAAACACAGAGTAAGATCTGAGAATGGCAATCTGAAGCTGATTATTGCTAACCTGACAGAGAGCGACTCCGGAACGTACTGCTGCCATGTGGAGTTTGCTGGTAGTACCATGAAACAAATACCTGCAGCTAGAGTAGAAGTGACACAGCCACAAAAAAAGAAAGGTACTACTAAACTATATACCAGCTTTAGTTGGTATATATTATTGATTATATTTTATATTTCACATGATATAAAGGGCAGATTGGTTCGCACAGTGAATATATTTGCCCTGTGCATGGTTACATTTATAAAGCTGAAAAAGAGTGTGCAAACCGAATTGTGATTTTGTTTTTACAATGTGAATGTCAATAAGAGTTTTTTAAATATGTCAAAAATCGCAAATTTCGAATATTTACGTATGTGCACACTTTGCGTTTGAATTACACCACAACTTTGGTGTCGGAGAAAATATTCACAAAACAGTTTTGCAAATTGCGAATCTAAGTCATTGTCAACGCTATTTTCACACAGAACAACCTCGCACAGTGGGCACACTCACGCAAACACCCGTCTCATTTTCAAGCCATTTGCGAAAATGTATTCACAATGCGAATTCGCAAAAAGCAGAAACCAGCAGTGCAATATATTAATGTTCAGGAAAAAACATGGGCAATGCAACAATTTGCAATAAAATATGCGCTGCATGAACTTTAGAAATGACCCCCACTGTATCTATACTGCTTAGCTGCTATACTGCAAGAATGCTTTCACCTTAAAAAAAATGTATGCATAAGTGAAGGGACTATTATGTTGGTATCTCTGATGCGTACTCTATACACAAAACCACATCCATAGACTGTAAGGAAACGATAGCCTAATTAACATGAGCAATATAAGTAGGCCAGTGCTTCAGCAACACACGGTCCTGCATACCCTGATTCGTGTGTTTCTTGTAGCTTAAGCCACATTAAACACATACAGTCAAATTCCTGCGAAAACCTAAATTTTGTGGATATTTTTTATCTTTTTTACTTACTCAGAATTGAACATATACCAACATTTCTTCAGGTGTTAAAGATTGTAATCGCTCATGACCTATTTATAAATACAGTTCAAACATCAAACAAGTAAATCTGAAGAAACTAATGTGGTGGCCTTCATGCGGGTTTCTTCATACAGTATTTTATTGGTTTAAGTTGACCCAGAATGCCTAAAGCAGGAACTACACCGCAAAAGTTTGTTTCCTACACATTGTATAAAGGTTTTTTATGTATAAATATAGTATGCAAAGTATTTTAGAGAAAATATCAGTGTGTTAGTTACTACTGTAGACATATGAATGATTTTCTAATTGGAATAATTTCTAATTAATTGAAATAAAGTGTATTCCTTTTTTAGATAAACTATATTAGTGGTTTTCTTCATACACTAGGCAAGAAATATATTTCAAAGACATTTTATAACAATTGTGCCACAGTCCTGATACTGTATTAAGGCTATAGAATAACCACAGAATGCACTAGTGGGGGCAGATTAATTATTATTTGGGCATCAGGTTAGCATGATATGAATGAAACAAAAAAGGTATGTTAGATTGGAATGAATGCAAATATAAAGAATATATTAGAATGGTGGATTATATTTTCTTCTTGCGGAATAGATCAGAAAACAAATTAGTAGAGCCAGTAAACTATATCAGACAAATAATTTACATTTAAATTCACCCTGATGTGTGATTCAAAGGAAATCGCTTCATTCAAGTGAGAATGAAAGGTGACAAGTTAAACACTGATCTTCTGATAAAATTGTATACTGACAACTGTATCTAGTTTCCACCCTAATAAAGCTCATTTTGTGTGAAATATAGCTTTAGATGAAACTGAAAGTTACATCCAACTTGACTTATTGATGGGTAAATGTAGGAACCAAGTGTATGCTTAGAATGACTTTATAATTGTATTGTGAATATGTCAATAAAAAAGTTCAAGATCAGTATGAGTACTAATTCATCCAAAATCAGTATTATCATACTAAAAAGCAAATATCAGAGCTTGCATATTTAACATTGAAAAGTCCTAAATTAGTACGTATGACCTAGTAATTGTTGCATAAATCTTCAGTTCCAGATGGCATAACAGAAAATCCATGTGTTATCCTGTATGGCATTGTAGGTTTGGAAGCTGGTATTATCATTCTGCTTGTGGCTGTGATAGTTAAATATCTTCTTCAAGGTAGGTTCTAAAATATGTACACACATTTTTATGGATTCTGGATTCTCTTTAAAATGTAATTCATTCTTTGCTTCATCCATTTGCTACACTGTCATTTGACTGTCCCTTCTATACTTCTGATTATAATTTTACAACCTGTGTCACTTTAAGACCATTAATTTATTAGCACCAGCTGCCTGACCAGACTAGTCTCATTCTAATGCCAATATGGATGGAAATGGCACAAGAGGTGAGGCACCAGTTGATGCTCATAGGCTATATTCAGAGTACCGGTATGGGACCTGGGGTTTTCTGGATAACAGATCTTTCTATAATTTTGGATTTTCATACCTTATGTCTACTAGAAAATCATGTCAACATTAAATTAACCCAATAGGCTGGTTTTGCTTCCAATAAGGATTCATTCTATCTTAGTTTAGATCAAGTAACTGTTTTATTATTACAGAGAAAAAGGAAATCATTTTAAAAAAATTGAATTGTATGATTATTATGGAGTCTATGGGTGATGGACATTCCGTAATTTGGAGCTTTTAGGATAGTGGGTTACTGTACTGGCTTATTATTTTACTGTATTTACAACCTACTATAATAAATTCACCCAAATCATTTTTATTTTTATTAATCTTTTACTTCTGTTGCATTGTGTTGACATTTATGGTTAAAGGGGATTTTTATCCACAGAATGAAAACACAGTTTTTTCACAATAAAAGAAAATGTTATTGCAAACACTGTACATTAATTAAAAATGTTCAATGCTTTTAAGGTAATTTCTAAATGTATTTTCTATTAAAACCAGTTTTGTATTTTCCAATTAGTAGAAGTTAGTCAGCTCCTTTTCACCCAAGTCCTGGATTCCCACAGTGCCTGACATGTTCTGTGATTAAAGGGTATCATACCCCTGAACACTGCAGGCTTCTATAAAATACATTAAAACAGGCTATAAGTGAAATATTGCATGTGCCATTGGATACTCTATTACAGAAAACATAGGCGTCAGAGCCAGGGGAGATGTTCCCACCCTCTAGTTCTGAATTTCTATCCGGGTAGCAGTATGCAGGAAAGGTTTTGGGTGCAACCTTTTGCACAACTTGTAAAGACAGCAGTCCAGGGATCCAGTGTTCCACAATGACCAGGGTCAATACGCATAGCGGATTAAGGCCTAAAGACTCATGTGCAGATATAATTTTGACATGAGGGCATTCTGAATTTGCAGTTCTGTCTTATTATTTTGGGATTATGAGGGAAAATTATGTATTTGGCAGTTTTGGAAAAACAATATTTTCATTGTGCTGTGTGATCAATAAGTGACTCAGTCTGGTAAAATAGTTCTTGATATGAATATGACAATTTAGTAAGATTCTTACATAGGTCACTTAATTAACAATATACATTTATTTACGAGTAATTCAGATATTTATATTTTACAGGTTTGACTGATACTAAATGTAAGGTAAGTGATCTGCTTAGTCTTGATACACACACACACACACTTTATCTTGTCAATAGGAAAGGGGGTGATGTGAAATACTCATATTTTTTTTCAAGATCTCATCAGCGGGAGTCTGTATTTTCTATGAGATGCTCCATACAGAAATTATTGCAGTTGAGTGCAGTTAGAATGCAAGGATATAGATATAAGTTTCCTGAAGATTAAATTAGTGTAGGTGGGATAATAGTACAGGTATAGGATCCGTTATCTAGTGATTTCCTTTTCCTCAGTAGTAATGAAATGGTACCTTGTACCTGATTCCAACTAAGATATAATAAATCATAATTGGAGGCAAAACAAACCTATTGGGTTTAATTTAATGTTTAAATTATTTTTTTAGTAGACTTAAGGTGTACAGAAAGATCCCTAATCACAATTACACCTAATAAAATGTTGCTATTCAGCTGTACATTATGCTGCACACAGATATAGAAGATACATTTCCTTGTGATTCTTATAATATCTCTGGAACACAGAGGGAAAAAGATAGTAAGTGATAAGTTTTTCAAAGCCACATTTAACTCTTTTGTTAAGAGGGGTGTTTCTCTTTGAAGGCATGTGCCAGACAGATAGAACTGTGACAGACCATAAGCCAATGAATATAACCAAGATTTGTTTCCACTGCTTGGCAATGCCTGTTGCTAAACCACAATACCCAGCATATAGTGTCTAACTCTTACTGCTTTTTTTTGCATTGTAGGAAAGAGAGGAGAATAAAGATGAACCAATAATTCATTATGCTGAGATCTGTAGCGGAAACCTATCTTCACACCCACAGATAAGGAAGGAGGAAATTATCACCTATGCATCTGTTATGGTGCACAAATAATAATAAACATCTGTAAACATTTACTCAAATTTCCCTTCGAAAAAACTTGAATGCCAAGAAGGCAATTAACATATTGAAATGGTTCAACAGACCTCTGCCATTGACTTGTAAATGAACTCAGCAGGTTTTAGGTGGCAAATATTCTAATTAGAAATGTTTCCATTCTCTGGGTTGTCTTACTTCTTCAATGGATACCTAACATTAAGGGGCAGATTTACATAGGGTCGAATATCGAGGGTTAATTAACCCTCGATATTCGACTGCCGAATTAAAATCCTTCGACTTCGATATTCGACTGCCGAATTGAAATCCTTCGACTTCGAATATCGAAGTCGAACGATTTAGCGCTATCCCTATGATCGAACAATCAAAGGAATAATCAGAAAATTGTTAGGAAGCCTATGGGGACCTTCCATATAGGCTAACATTGGCTTCGGTAGGTTTTAGGTGGCGAACTAGGGAGTCAAAGTATTTTTTAAAGAGACAGTACTTTGAGTTTCGAATGGTCGAATAGTCGAACGATTTTTACTTCGAATCATTAGATTTGAAGTCGTAGTCGAAGTAGCCTATTCGATGGTCGAAGTAGCCATATTCGACCATTCGAAATTCGAAGTATTTTTTCTTCTAATCCTTCACTCGAGCTAAGTAAATGGGCCCCTTATAGTAAATCCAGAAAACAAATAACGTTCATATTTACAGCAGCTAAAAGTTAATTGCCAAATTGGGGCGGACTCCATTTCTTTCAATTCAGAAAGTAAAGGCCCGCATAACAGAAATAATGATAAATGAAACTCATAATAAATCTTGACTCTGAACAAACAACTATTAGTTACAAACTGTTCCTTAGTTGACAAAGGTTGCATAAATTAACAGAGAATATTTGAAGTAAGAAAAGATAGATGGGCAAATAAGTTTAGTTTAATGTAAGTTTATTATGTTTGACAGACATAAAAATGGATACAGTACATGTTTTCTTTTTCTTATAAATATAACATTTGACTTTTGTGTTATAAATGATGAAAGAATGAAACAATTGTACATGACTGTATTGTGAGAAAACCTCAATAAAGAGATATAAACAAAAAAGAAATGTTTCCATGGCCAAAAACATTTTTTGAAAATTTGAATTTACTATTCAACCCTTAATACATCTGCCCCTAAGTGTTAACTTTGTTAAAGTAAGTTATGACACTAGTTGTGTGGGAATAACCTATTTACATAGTTAATTTGGGTTGAAACAAGACCTAAATTCATCATGTTCAACTCCATCAAATTACCCCAGTGCATATACAGTATATCCACTCCAAAACACCAATGTATCCTATAACTCAAACAGTGGTTATTGTATGATTTATTAGACAAAGTCAGTTGCATAAATAAGCACAATGTGCAATGAGAACCCTAGAAGTAACACTGTCCAATGTTCACCTGGTCCAGCTCCTTCAGCTACTAAATGTGGAACTCGGTCTGTCCCACCAAACAAATAATTGTGCCTCTATGCCCCCCTACACCTGTCACCGCTGCCCTCCCTGCACAACATATATGAACAAGGGGCTTGGGCGGAGGGTGATTTTTTTTGTTTGGGTAAGCTAAGTCTAATTTTACATCAACAGTTTCTTCACCAGTAACTTTGCATTGGAGGAGAAACAGCTGATTCAGCCCCATATTACAAGCATTGGCAAAATATATAGTTCACCTGTCTGAGCACACCGGGAGTATTTTCATCTAAAAATGCACTACATTCTGAAACCTGACCCATACATTGGCTACTAGCCAATGCTCCAACAGGCTGCATGGTTAAGTACTAAGTAGTTTTCCAATTGCCATGGATGAAGCCCAGACTTTTTTTAAAATAAAATTCATAGCACTCTCATTAAAGTTATAGAAACATTTTCAGTTTATCCACACTACTGGAATTCAGGGCTAATGATTGATGTTAACATTAACATGTTTAGTGGTATACTTTCACATAAAACACAAGGTATATGCCAACTGTGTCATTTATGAGACATCTTACATGCAGAAAGTATAATGCTAATATATTTTGGCCCTGTTGCAAAAACAGTAGCTGCTTTTTACAGCAGTTTCAAAGTAATACAATATAATAGTAGATGAGATTGAAAAGAAAACTAAGGGAAAGTAGCCTAACTGATCTGCTAGCTGACCCAGAGGAAGGGGAAATACATTGAAGGCATGTATGCTGCAGTCTAAGCTGTGATGCAAATGAAGGCAACACTCCAGTAAGAAGGAATTGTATATTTATTTGGCAGGCAGCTAAGGATACAAGGCCTTTAACCCCTTTAACCAATATCCAATCAAAATGGTTCCATTGAACTATGCAGGTGGGGTGTCAGATGAAATTCACAGAGGTGTGAAAGTATCATCTGGTCACAATGGCACAATAACAACTGTATCACACCTGCACAGTTTCAGCTAAAACCTACCTGAATAGTTTAGTGGAACTACCATAATTATTATGTTTTGTGCCAGTAACCCCTTTCAATAACTCCTTCCAAAACCACTTACCCAGGATGAGTTCAAATGCAATTCAAGTTGCACATATCAGACAAGCAGGTAGAGGATTAGCAGCTGTTTTTTTCTCTGGGACCTGATCACCAGCACAAACAACCATCCTTGTAAAGTTCAGTCACACCTATTCCCTAACTAGCTTGGCACACAGATCAGCTCTTTAGCTTTCTCTGCAAAATCTCATGATCACCAGAGTCACCAGGTAGGGATTTTTTTTCTAAAAACACTAGTCAGCAGCACCCCTCTGCCCCTCCCCCCAGACAAGCTCAAATAGATACACTAGTGAAACAAAAGATTTCTTTTAACTTTTCTTTTAATTCTTTAGGCAATTGTGTTTGGGGAGACTTAACCTCTCCAAGCCTTGATGAAAATCCCCCTATGGCACGGGGGGGTTATCTAAACAAAATATAAGGGGAAAGCTTGGGGACCAAGCATAGTGCTGTTCTGAAAATTGTAGGTCACATCTTTTAGCCAGTTACTGAGATGTGGCACTATAATTCCTAAAAAAAATGGAAACAAGCATGTTAACTTCAGACCTGCCAGTATAATTACTACAGAAACTTGATGAACATATTAGCCCGGTGCACGGCAGAATAATCATTACAGAAAATGGATGAGCATATTAATACCAAATATGCCAGTATAATCATTACAGAAAATGTATGCCAGACATGCCAGTAAAATGGCTGAGGAAGAAATGGATAGATTGAAAGCACTACCTCACTTAAAGGTGGCCATAGACGTAGAGATCCGCTCATTTGGCGATGTCGCCAAACGAGTGAATCTCTGCCCGAAATGCCCACATTGAAGTGGGCAATATCAAGCTAATCCGATTGTGGGCCCTAGGGCCCAATTCGATGGTCGAAGTAGCCAAAAAAAACATTCGAAATTCAAAGTTTTTTTTATTCTATTCCTTCACTCGAACTAAGTAAATGGGCCCCATAGACTCCTGGATTCTACTTATTAATCAACTTTTTTTGGGGTTCCGGAATGGTGCCAGCTTGATATTTAAGGTTTTTGTATTAAACCCCCCTTGCTGAGGGTTTGGAGCATGAGCACCCCGACTCCTTGTGGAAAGCGGTAAGCATGTCCATGCTTTCTATGATCTATGAAGTTTATCGGAGCACAAGTCACAAAAAAATCTGTTTGCTCTTTTGAGAAATGGATTTCAGTGCGTAATTCTGCTAGAGCAGCACTATTAACTGATGCGTTTTGAACATTTTTTTCCCATGACAGTATCCCTTTAAAGGTAATACTCAGTGTGGGAAAGAGGCTGTAGACATTCCACAGAGAAAAGGGGGCTTGCAACCAGGGCCGGGCTAGGCCAGGTGGGCGCCCTAGGCAACCTGGCCTGGCAACCCCCCCACGCATGCACTTTTGTGTCCAGGTGTGACTGAGAGAGGTGATAGCGAACAGGGAGCAGGCCGGCGTGACTACAAGATAAGGGGAGGGAACTGAGAGCAGACAGGGAGCCGGCCGGCGCGACTGACAGAAGAGAGTGAACAGAGAGCAGGGAGGAAACGGCCGGCACGACTCCAAGATGAGGGGAGGGAACTGAGAGCAGAGAGGGAGCCGGCTGGCGTGACTGACAGAAGAGGGAGGGAACTAAGAGGAGGGAGGGAGCCGGCCAGTGCGACTCAGAGATGAGGGGAGGGTACAGAAAGGAGGGAGGGAGTGCGGACTAGGGGTAGGCAAAGGACAATTTATAGAGGCAGCTGCCCAGCGCCCCCCTATCACTGCGCCCTAGGCAGCTGCCTCTACTGCCTACCCCTAGTTCCGGCCCTGCTTGCAACAGCCGTGGGCACATACAGCAGTTTAATATCAGTTCCCACATCTAGTCATGCCCAGTTTGCTCCTCTCCCCCTCCCTCCTCCCATCCCTGCTGTAATCTGAGCTCAGAGCTGTAAGTGAGCAGGGAGAGACTCAGGCAGGAAGTGATGTCACACCAAGCTTATATGGCAGCTTCTATCCTAAGCAAACAGAGACAGTGTCTACAGCTATTTACTCAGGTGTGGTAAAGCATTCTGCAGAATAAATATAGCGTTCTAGCTTGCACTGTTGTGGCTAATCTGTTGGCAATAAACTGTTGTAGAGCTTTCCTTCTCCTTTAACAATGAGCTCCTGCCTCAATGAGTTTCATTATACCACTGTGATGGAACACGGTGATCTTATCAATATTCACCACACAATGAGTTTCAGCTAATAACTGCTTGAAAAAGTGCAAACAAGTGCGTGAGTTGGTAAAATGTACAGCAGTTGTGTTCACAGTTTTCTAGTGTTAGTAATGTGCCATTTTTAAAGTAGAGTTTAAGCAGCTATAGTACGTTAATGTAAAGGGCATTTCCCCTCTGTGAATTTGAGTAAACAAAGGAATTTCTTTTGCAAGTGATATAAGTTTTCCTTAATTGGCAGAATTTTCCTGAATTTCTTGTTAAATTTGACATGATTAATCTTAAAATTGCTTTGGATTCATTGTACAGTTTTTACAACAAGCAAAGCATTATATGATGACACTTGCATCAACAGCCAGTGCAGTCCTTGTCTTTCTGATGAATATCTGAGTCCTGATTGACTGAGAAAGTCATTGTTATGGCCCCAGACATGGGTCTATACGCTGCTAACCCTGTCACGGGTGTATGAGCTGTCAATGAATATCAAAGGTCAAAGTGAAAATTCAAATTAAAAAAAAAATTTGAATTTCAAGCTTTTGTGTACCTCGACTAGGAAATAGTCCAAATTCAATTTGAATTTGAAAAAAATGTGAAAATTAGATTTTTGAAATTTGTCTCTTTAAAAATTTGACTTTGTCCACTCGCCATCTAAAACCTGCCGAATTGCTGTTTTAGCCTATGGGGGACCTCCTAGAACCCATTTGGAGTCAATTGGTGGGAAAAACTTTGAATCACTATTACTTCCATTCGTACAATCGAAAACAATGGAAATTTCACCATTCGATAAATACACCTCTAAAAATTCCATAGGAATGAATAGGAAAAAGGTAAAAATAAATCTGCCGCATGAGTCTCCAGAACAATAGGGACAAATGTCACCAGCAAAGAATGTTTGAATTTAACTGTAGATATTATAGGCTTTGTGCATGTGTGTGTATTGTTTTAACTTAGTAAATATATGTACAAATGTCTTCATTTATAGAAACTACACCAATACAAGAAAATCTATCAATAATCTCATACATCATAGGCTTTGAAGCCTCTGTTATTTTTCTCCTGCTGGCATTGCTTATAACAGCTTACATTCAAGGTAAGTTTTAAATGACTCCAAATTCTCTTTCATTTTAATTACTCTGTACTTATGAAAAACTGAGTACAATTAGTTTAATTCTAATAATTATCAGTCATGGGCCAGTATCAGTCAGTCCTGGTAAGATAATAAGCATAAGCCTGATTATTACCTGTACAAAAGGTTCTATTATAAAGAATGACTAATTGCACATAAATGCATATTGCTGCATCTGATTAAGTGTATTCTATCGTTCCCCATGAAACATATAGTCTAATTTCACATATATACATAAACATGCATACTAGGAATAATTTGAACAGTTAGGGGCAGATTTACCAAAGGTCGAAGTGAATTTTCAAATTAAAAAACTTCAAATTTCAAAGTAATTTTTGGGTACTTTGACCATCGAATAGTCCAAATGTCGACTTCGCCACTTTAAACCTGCCGAATTGCTATGTTAGCCTATGGGGCCCTCCTAGAACCTTGAGCCAAAATTTGGCTAAGTTTTAAAAAGTCTATTTTTTTTTCCGAAAATCGTTCATTCGATCGTTTAAATTGTTCGTCTCGAACGATTGCTACGATCGATCAAACGATTTTACTTCGACTGAAAATGGCCAAAAAATTCAAAAAGAAAAGTTCGACTATCGAATTTGGTCAATTTCGATGGTCGAATTTCGACGTTTTTTAACTTCGAAATTCTGCCCTTGATAAATCTGCCCCTTACAGTTAACTTACTGGGGCTCATTTATCAACACTCCACAAATTTTCACATGGGCAGTAACCCATAGCAACCAACCAGTTCTTGCCTTTTTTCAGGCAGCTGCAGGTAAAACAATGAATGCAACAACTTGAATGGTTTGCATGGGTAACCGCCCATGGGCAAATTTGCCTGATGTTAATAAAAGACTGTGGAAGGAAAGCAACACAAACATAGAAAGAAGTTACAAACTTTATTTACATAACTCAATTCAAATGGATTTAAAGAAACATTTTCTTCCTTGTCATTGCCCGTGATAGGATTTGTTCCTAGTGCTGTTAGCTATTGCTATTCCGTTTGAATCTGATCCTGATTATCTGTTTTGACCCCTGCCTGCCTGTTTGACTATTCTGATCTCTGGAACCTGACCCTTGCCTGCCTTTGACAACTCTTCCTGCTAAATCCCTTGATTGACAACCCGGTTTGACCCTTGCCTGCCTGACGATTCTCGATATCTGCCTGCCTCGATCCTGCCTGTCTGACGATTCTCTTGCCTGCTCCATTTGTACCGTGACCATCGGCCTAACTGACTTTTACAACAGTCGTGCCCCTTTGCTTGCCAGAACTCCTCGCTTTGCTCCTCTCGAAAAGTCCAGGTGGCATCTGAGTACGCTGAGGGCTCCTCCCGAAGCCAAAGGCGGTCACACTACTGGTGAAGCCGAGACCAGGGAGCTTGGCATTAGTTCTGGTTTAGGGTGCCGACCGTGACAATCATTTTGTGTATTTTACAGATTCTGCTGATGACAGAACCAAGATGAGTGAAATAGTAACTGCTTCTAAATCTGTACATAGTTTTTATATACATCTTGGTTATAAGTGTCTGCAGAAAAATTTCTGGGGGGGGGGGCAGTCAGCAATTAAAAACGTAAACAACTTGTTTTTTCTAGACTACCACTGTGGTAGTCCTAAGAAGAGAGAGTTTTTGGTCAGGCAGCAAACACGTAGTCTGTGGGCTCAAAAGGGTGAAAAGGGAGGTAGGGGGGCTGTCAGGTTTCTCGTAGGACAGCTAGTGAATGGGGAATAACTTGAACTGGGTCCCCCCTGTGAAAAAAACTATGGACCCCAAATGTAAGGTAACTACATTTTTAAAGTGAAATCTGCACCCTAAGGTGCATAGTACTGTAGATATTCAGCTCAACATTCAATTTTTGGTTGACATTTTAGGTTCAAAACAAATTTTTTACTTACTTAACAGTTTTTAAAAACTTGATTTTCTCTTTTCATAATAAAAGAAAACAATAATTCTAAGGTAGGGGTCATGGTAACCATTTAAAAATATATATCCTGTTGAAGCTCTATGTGGTTAAGGTTTACACACAAAACACATAGCAATATAAATCAAGTGCCAAATTTACTTTTAGTGACCCTAGAACAGAAAGCAGTAAAAAAGCTGTTCCAACTTCACGTTTAATGCTCCCAAAACACTTAGCAGTAGAAATGCAGTGCCAGCTTAATTTCACATTTAATGCTCCCAAAACACTTAGCAGTAGAAATGCAGTGCCAGCTTAAGGGAGAACTAAACTCTAAAAGTGAATATGGCCAAAAATCACATATTTTATATACTGAACTTATTGCACCAGCATAAAGTTTCAGCTTCTCAATAGAAGCAATGATCCAGGACTTCAAACTTGTCACAGGGGGGTCATCATCTTGGAAAGTGTCTGCTACACTCACATGCTCAGTGGGCTCTGAGAAACTAAGTTTAGGGTTCGTCACAAATTATCAAGCAAAAAATTAATTTGGCCTGTAATATAAACTGATGCTACAGGGCAGATTATTAAATTCGTATGCTAGTTGCACTGGTTTCTCAGCTGACCTAGTAATTATCTGTATTAATTACTAATCACCCTTATATTGTGACATTTATATTCTATGTCTACTGTATATTTTGAGTCAGTCCCTAAGTTCAGTAAGTGACAGCATCATGAAGCATGTGCAGTGAATCAGCAGAATAGAAGATGTGGAGCTACTGGGGCACCTTTGGAGGCACAGATTTTTACTGCTAAAGGGATGTGGGTGCCTTGGGCTGGTATTGAATCTCAAAACATAATGTACAACATGTCTAGCCTACGTACTTATTTAATTAAGGTATAGTTCTCTTTTACACCAGAATAAAATTCTCCTTTTTTAAACAGTGAAAAAGACACAAAAGAATAAAGCCTACAGCCTGATAACACAACAGTCACCTTAATTTAGTGTCCACAATGGGTGTAACGTAATTGCACATCAAATAGATGATTGCTATCCCTGCTGACCTCAAGGCACCCTGCAAATTGGTCTGGATCCTTTTGTCTTTTAGCCTATTCTTTAGCAATATGTCAATGGCAGATTGGATTTGAGATATTCATTTTTTTTGCACAATTTAATTCAATCATGATTTCTATAATCATATTTTTTAATAAACAAGGAAACATTCGAGCGTTTTTTGTAAAAAGTGAGTTTATTTTAAGTAGGAAAAACCTCTGAAAATCAAATTCAAGTTTTGATAAATAGGCCTCCCCAACTTGCAATAACTGTGATGTCCTTCCTGTGAGTGTTTGAGGCTATACTACTGAGCACTTCTTTATCTATTCTCTCTTGTTTCTATAGGTTAATGAGGAGCAAGAACTACAGACAGACATTCATTATGCTAAAATATGCAAGGAGCGACTCCCGCGACAGCCAAGGGGCAGGCGTGCAGAGGAAATGATAACCTATTCATCTGTTGCACTGAAAAAATGATGGCGATCTTATATTCCAAATGAATTATGTGCTGTATGAGCTTTGTGTGTCTGACTCACCAGTAGAATATGCTCCATTTGTAGAATTCACAACAGGCTTGATTTGCTTTATGCAGTATGAGGATTTACTGTGCTCCTGTTTGCTTAAGCCTTAGTGGATGGGTGGTGCTCACTGTCTCTTCATTGCAGGAACACTGACACTAACCTGTGTACCAAGATAGGGCAGTTTTTCTAAAAACTAGTGTCGTTGATAAATGCAATAAAATATACCATTTTTAAACCACTTTACCAACAGTAACAGCATTTTTGGAGGGTACTGGAGGTTGGTTTAAAGAGGCCCATGTGTCTGGCATGACAGGGTGAGGTAAGTGTGAAGGGCATGGGAGGGACTGATATAACCACTCAATTGGTGGAAAATAAACCACTAAAGAATGTCATGTCCATATAAGGGCATGGGAGGGACTGATATAACCACTCAATTGGTGGAAAATAAACCACTAAAGAATGTCATGTCCATATTTGGTTAAGGCTTTAAGCCATTGGGCAATAAAAATGCATCCTTAATACATTGTTTTTAGAGACATTCAGCATCCCAGCAAACATATCGGAACTCTTTAGTCAGTCACACCAACAACTGTTCATTAAAAAATCTAAATAAATTGCTCAGAAATACCTTCAGCGAACCCAGTCTATAATTAATTCCTAGCTCACACACATGTCATTGACCTTCTAGCTAGTTGCTTTAGCAACATGATTTACACCATATTATGTGCAAAAACCTTTCCACATAAGTGATGCTATTCTCAACAACAGAATGCAGCAGCTCCTGCAAGGTGCCACGTTCAAACCAGCATCAGGCAGCATATAATCTGACAAACTCCTGAGTTGGGATGTACCGAATCCAGAATTCAGTTTGATATTCAGCCTTTTTCAGCAAGATTCGGACGAATCCTTGTGCCTGGCTAAAATGAATCCGAATCCTTAAAATCATTTGTCATATAACAAGGAAGAAAAATATTTTTTTAGCCGTGTGCTGCTCCATTCGGTGCAACTCTAGACCTGAGGGCTCATTTTGGAATAAAGCATTAAACTCAGGAGGAGGAAGGTGTGCTCCTTTTAATACCATCCCTGAATTTTTGCAGAACTACATATCTCTGGCACCAAGTACAGACTGTGAATCCAACAGATGCAAATGTATTTGAAAGTTGCAGTCCTCATTATATATAAACAATAACAGAGTGGTTGTGTTTAAATTATTGTTCTATAAATCTTAGTAAAACATACAGGCATAGAATAATTAAAATCATGACATCATCAGCTCACCCCATCATGCCCCAGTCGGTGTTCTCTTATTGAATATGTGGCTACCCTAGACATGGGATGGCACTGGTTAATAACAGGGGTCAGGGAGGGGGAAAAAGTTTTGCTTTAAAAATAACAGTACCACATTCCAGTTAAATCCTTCAACATGTCAGCATTGCTTTAAATATATCAAAAACTCGAATGGCTTGCCTGCCATAAAATGAAAATAAGAACGGCACTGCCTTGTGCCCACAGACAATGCCCCTGCAACTTGTATTTGTTCGGTATCCAAAGTGCAGAGGCGGCCAGACCACAAATAGAAGTCCTCTTTGAATGAGCACTAAGGGGCTTGCTTTTGCACTTTCAACTGTGACCAAAATGTAAATGGTATTAAGACCATTTATAGGTGTAACTTACCCACACATAGATAAGAAAGAACGGGGGTGCTAATTTGTAAGGAACCACACTTACACATGCTTGTCTGTTTAGGTTTATCTTTGGCCTTTATAAAGATAGAAAATAGTAAAAATTAACCCACATAGTAATAAGTAGAAAACAGTGATTGAAATAACATTCCTGCTAAATATCTCAGTGTTCAGTGATCACCATTTGAGTTTCATTAAGGTTTATTAACGCACATGCACACACTGGGTCTGAGTAGGAAATGACATAGAAGTTAGGTTGAAAAAAGACACACGTCCATCAAGTTCAACCTTAAAGGAATTGTTCAGTGTAAAAATAAAAACTGGGTAAATAGATAGGCTGTTCAAAATAAAAAATACAAATATGTAATGTATAAAGACTGGAGTGACTGGATGTCTAACATAATAGAACATAGCCCAACTTCCTGCTTTTCAACACTCTTGGTTTCCACTGACACAAGCAGTAACCAATCAGAGACTTGTAGAGTGTAGAGTGCTTGAACCCACACAAAAGCCACAAATGTGGTGAGTGCTCTTTTCCTAAATTGTAATATGTGTTGATTTAAGCTCAAGTCTTATTGTAGCAGTAGACTGAGTAATCATAAGTTTTGCCAGGAGTAAAGGAAAGTAAAGGAAAGTGCAGGAAAGCACAGGAAAAGGAAAGTGCAGGAAAAGAATGGTACTCCCTGCTGGCATTTTGCCTCAATTATCTGCAGCCCAAAAGGGCAGTAGCAGTTTAGAAGTTATATGATTTTAGAACAACAGCTGACTGGATGGAGTGTTAACATGCTCTAAAAAGATACAAAGGAGGAAAGAGATAAAGGAAACAAAGAGAAACAGACTAGAGAAATAGAAGAGTATCACAATTGGTTTATAAATCAACCAATAGAAGGGTGTATATAAGGTTCAGGTGGTTGATCACAAGCTACATTCTTTAAATAAAAAGGAAATGGAAACGGAGCCCATAGGGTAGCTCACGCAGGGACAGTCATAGGGGAGCACTGGCCTTGGATGCTAGAGTATTGAATGGCTTAAAGGTCCTAAAAGTCATGACAGAATAGGTAGAGGTTGTGCATGCCAGTATTAGGAATATTATGGCTGTAAATGTGTAACATAGATTTTGGCTACATCCCGGCTTATTACTAAAGTTATTGCAGCAATGGCTTGTATCATATGCTTTTGATTTTTTTTATATTTCAATCCTGTAGTGAATATGTACAGTAAGGATGTATTGCAATGACAGAAACAGTAGAGACATGGACATCACTTTGATAAGTAAGGGGACATTTTGAATGTTGAATGTAAGTTAAAGAACTCATTGAGAGGAGGGTCCCAAATATCACATATTGCTACTTGGCAGGTTAAGTTGTCACTTTAGCCTGTAAAATCTACCATTTTGTTTGCTCCGGTCAAGCAAATGCTATTTATCTGTGTGATTGTTTATGCCTCCCTTTCCATCTCTTGACTATTTTCCAAGCTCTCTTTCCTAAAAAGGTTGTGTTGCTGCCATATCTGTCTATGCTGCCAGCTGCACTAATTTCCTGTGCTGTGCTGCACATGGGCTCTGTAGCAGAGTACTGCTGGAGACATTTTGAACAATTTTTTTTAGTGCTTCTTTGTATCATTTAACTTCTAGTTTATGTTATTAAAATGTTTGTGGATTGAGCATCCTCCTTGGTGATCGCGCCTATGCTGAGTCACAATCTAGATAACTGAGTTTTACACTGCTATTATTACATGATGGCAGCGCACATTTACTAAAACACGAATTGTGTTTTTCTGGCGAATTTTCTCTAAAAAGACAATTTGCAGCTACATCGCCTATTTACTAAAGCATACTAAAAATATATATGAAATTTGGGGGGCGTGGTTACCAGCTGGATGTGAGAGGACGTGTTTTTGAGTAGCTCTGTGGTTGGGACCCATTTGTGATACCTAAAAGCTTGCCAATTTCGCTATCACGGAATCTATACCCTTGGAACAGCCTCCGCTGCCTCAAAGATCGCTAATGGGGCAACATAAGGCACATAGGAGGGCATCTGAAGCCGCAACAAAACTTGGAAAGTTTGCCCACGAAGGGAAACAAAATGGCGCTGAATCTCTTGGTGCATAACAAGAGGAAGCTCTGGCCACAAGTAACTCCACGGCACCTTTAGAGCCAACCCTGGCAGAACTTCTGCAAGAAATTAAGTCTTCTAGGGAAGCCTGAACCGGTCTCATCACCACAAAAGTAAGTGAGGTGAAAGTCGAACTTTCAATTATATGGCATGATATGCAAAAAATCCGTGAGAAGGCCGCAGCTGTGGAGCAAAGGGTGAGCAACTTGGAAGATGCGAGTAGGCCGCTTCCTGCTTAGTGTGACATCCAAATGGCAGTACAAACCTGGCAAAGTAAAGCCGACAACTTGGAGAATCGCCTGCGGCGCAACAACATCAGGCTGCTGGGCTTCCCGGAGCGCTCGGAGGGTGAGTCCCCTGAACTATTTGTTCAGCAATGGCTTCTTAAAATGTTTGGGAAGGAAGCGTTTACTTCTACTTTCTCTATAAAGGTGCCCCCGCAAGGCTATTAATCGCAAGAATGCTTAATGCCAGGGACAGAAATAAGGCCTTGTCTATTCTTAGACGTTAAGAAAGCTCTTCGTGAAATAAATGTATCCTACGACATGATGTACCCTGCTAAGCTCTGCGTTGCGGCGGATGGCAAAGTTCAGTTCTTCGCTTCTCCTCAAGAAGCTGGCACTTGGCTTAAAGCCTACAAGGCTCAATGTAATTAACCCTGTGATGGTGCGACAATGGCTCCGGATTCCAGAGCAGATCAGTCAACTCAGTGTGCAGCCCCGCAATTAGTCATGCTTATCTTGGAGTCTGAAGCTGTCACTGTAAGATTCTTCTATCTACTTCATACAGTACGCATACACCATTGCTTCAAGTGGTCCGCAGCCCCGGAGTAACTCTGATCCTTTTATTTGTATTACTTTAAACATCTCTCTACAAAGGCCCTTTGGGCCAAGTTGGAACTCTAATTACCTGCACCCCACCTTGCTCACACAAGAGCACATCTTAAGTTATTGGTTTGAAATTTGGGCTAATTCTGCTTCCAGATTTGTGGGAAGTTAGAACGGGAGGCAATCTAATATGTGTCCTTCTGTATTCATATTGTGTGAAGATGTGCTTATCTGGTAGGGAAAATGTTTTTGTTTATTCAATGTTAAATTTTTTCAGGCATATGGAAAACTCAAAGCACAAAGTCATGCTCTAAAGGCGATTTACTTATTGCATAGTGCTATTGCTGTTACGGTTAAACACAAGCCATGGGAGTCTCTATTCTAAGTTGGAATGTAAAGGGAATGAATGATCCTATCAAAAGAAGGTTGGTTCTGGATTATGTAAAAAAACAACACACTGACGTAATGTTTCTTCGGGAAACGCACTTAGTAGGGGGTAAATTACTAACTCTGCATAAGCCATGGGTGGTTTGGAGATTTCACTCAGCCTTCTCTACCTATACTGCAGGCACCTCAATACTAGTCAGGGAAACGGTGACTTTCCAACTTCTAGCGAGTAAAAACAGATCCTAATGGCATATTTGTATTTGTACATTGCTTACTTAATGTGACTGAGAAAATTTTGGCTAATGTTTCCCCCCCCCCCATATTCGGATCACACTGTATTAGAAAGCTGTTAGAATTTATTCTACTTCATCCCCAGGCACAAGTTATATGTGCTGATGATTTCAAGTCAACACTTAATCCACATTTAGATAGGGTTAGTAGAGGTCAACGCAGTTCAGTTTCTCCCCTTACAAACTTGTTGGCTTTAACAACTCAAAAGGGGCTTACAGAAGGCTGGCGATATTTGCATCCTCAAGATTTACAGTATTCATGTTTCTCTACTTCCCACCTTTCCCTTTCCCATATTGATTTGATATTTGTGTCCAATAATCTCCTGGTCGGCCATAGCTCCTCAGAATACTTAACAAGGGGAATTTCCGACCATGTTCCCTTAGTCACTAAATGCGATCAACCAAGAACACCAAATAATAGGCACTGGTCTTTAAATCCAGCGTGGATCGATATCTTAGACATGGATGAACCGATAGCAACTAAAATTTGGAATTTTTTTCAGATAATAATGGGACTGCTAGTCCCCTGGTGGTTTGGGATGCCTTCAAGGCTTATTTTCAGGGTACGTTTAACTCAGAAATTATAGCAGTAAAACGTAACTCTGCTAGGGAGGAAGTTGCCTTGGCATAGATGGTACAGGAAGCTGAATCTATGGCCATCATGCCCTCCAAATTTAAGTAGTCTCCAGACGGCACAGCAAAACTACGCTAAATATCAACACACTAAAGCTAGTAGGAAATTACTTTTCTCTAAAGCTGCATATTATGAGCATGAGGAACGTGCTGGGAAACTTCTGGCATATATAGCTAAGAACCATTCCTCCCCACCTGTGATTACTGAAATTATTGACTCCTAAGGTGTGCGGCATACAAGTCCTGAATGTATTGCCGCTAGTTTAACTGACTATTACACTCAGTTTTACCAATCCCAAACAACGGCTACAGATGTGGAGATGGCTGATTATTTTGGGGCTCTGGAATTGTCTGGACTTCCACAGGACTACAAGGCACAATTAGACACTGATATCACCTTAGCAGAGGTACTGGAAGCCATAGATTAATTTCCTACTAAAAAAACACCAGGACCTGATGGTCTTCAAATCGATTTTTATAAACGTTACAAAGAAGTGATAGCTCCTCATTTCCGTAAGATCATACAGTAAGCACAGAAATAAGCTATTCTCCCAGCTTCTATGTATGAAGCATCTATAGTTCTGCTCCATAAACCTGGTAAAACCCAGGTGCAGATGGATGCTTATAGTCGTATATAAGCTTTCGGCTGATATAACAATTTTGGCCAAGATTCTCTCTGCCAGAATGAGCAAAACCTTAAATGTAATTATTCCAGATGATCAAACTGGCTTCATGCCTGGCAAATCTACTGCTTTGAACCTTAGGCGACTGTATCTAAACTTAGCCACTTCTCACGATAACAAGGGACAGAGGTCAGTAGCGGCACTTGATATAACTAAAGCGTTTGACACGGTGGAGTGGCCATATCTCTGGGCTGTACTTTAACTTTGGTGCAGTGTACACAAACTGGATTAAGCTCCTGTATCTTTCACCCAAAGCATCCCTAATAGTAAATGGAACCCAAGCCACTTATTTTTTCTTGAATCGTGGCACACGCCAGGGCTGCCCTCTTTAACCACTCCTTTTTGCATTGGCTATGGAGCCCTTTGCACAGGGAATTAGATCATGCCCTACAATCCGGGGGTGGCAGATTGGGCAGAGGGAAGAATGCATACAATTATACGCAGATAACACTTTAATATATTTGGGCGACTGGGACCGTTCCCCACAGGCCATGTTTGTCTTGACAACTACTTTTGCTCAAATCTCAGGCTTGGTTACAAGTCCAACTAAATCACTTATTTTCCGAGTTGACCCGTTCCCAACTCAGGACTGTCCAACTGCCCTCCCTTTCTCAGTGGTCCAACAGTTTACATACTTAGGGGTGGTGATTAAGTTGACTGATTATTATACTGTGTGAGACTATACTAAACAAGATTAAAGCATGGGAATCACTAGTATTGGGCCCTATGGGACAAATTCAACTGTTGAAGATGATCCTTCTTCCCAAATTATTATATATATTGCTTCAGGCTCGCTGACAATACCTAAAAGCTTCTTTATTAAAACAGAATCCACACCACCAAGCACTGTTTTTACTACAGCAGCAATTAATAGGCACTCCCCTTACCCCTTTGCAGTGGCTACTTGTTAAAAAAAACACTAAATTGGCATATAACAACATTGTTATTCAACATGCCCGCCATATTTGGCTTAAAGCAGCTCAGATTTTTCAATTTAGCGGTTATCCTACTCAAACCCCACTTTGGTGCATTTACTGGTTTCCTGATATTGTACGATTCGGGAATAATCTGAAGTGGGAAAATTGTAACATTTGCACAAATTGGAGACGTTTGGAAGCAGGGTGAAATGGTTAGCTTCGCCAGTCTTAGGCAAGATTTTTCTCTCCCCAACAAACATTGGCTCCAGTATAGACAAGTACAAAGATCTCTGTCAGTGCAGCACAATAGGGCGGCTATCCAATTATCGCAGCACACGATGTTGGATAGTATTATGGTTGGCTCCTCCAAGGGCCTAATTACAAATTTATATGCTGCATTACATGACAAATTATTTAACAAGTGCTGGAAAAACTGACAGAAAAATGGTAAGGGTAATTGGGGTCCATAGATGATGATGAATGGGATGAGCTTCTGGAATCCCCATCTCAGGCCCCTCTTAATTATAGAGACAGGATGTTACAAATATTTTTTGTGCATATGGCATATTATACACCTGCTAAATTAAAATCCCGGGGACCTCATCTGAATGCCCCAGGTGCCACGCTGAGAATGCCACCTTGCTTCACGTGGTTTCGGAGTGTTCTGCTTTAACTCTGCACTGGACCATGTTTAGGATGGAGAAATTCCTCAAACAGCCCGAACTTGCTTGCTGTATGTTGGATTAAAAGAGCACTACACTCAATATCAATGCATACTGGCTAGTAAATTTATTTATTAGGAAAAAGTTAATAACCAGGAAATGGAAGGATCGGTTACCTCCGACCTATCCGCAATGGCTATCTGATGTTAATCATTTAAATGCATTAGAAAATCTAATATATAAATCTAGAGGTTCTAATAAAAAATTCCAAAAAATTTGGGGCCAATGGTCGGACTAGTCGGATTGTATATAAATGTAGCATTGTTTTATTATGGGAAAGGTCAATTTTTTTTTCTATACTGGATAAGCCAAATGGTATTGCACTTCGTGTTTTTTTTGTATGGATATGATCTCTTTGCCTCTATTTTTTGTAAATAATGGTTTTCTCATTGAAACACGCTGCACGTGTTAATTGCTCTGACTTATATGTGCTGACTTTTTGAATAAAATTGTCGGTCACATTAAACTTGGTAATCCATTCTCTCCTTTTTATGATGTCACAAGTAAACCTGTACTCTTATTTATTTTTTTTTTTGTGGTGTGGCACACAGCAATACCTGATTAATGGAAGTAGAACTTGCCATAGGTAAGCTGCCTGGGTATAAGGTACTCAAAACGAGTACCTTATTTGCTGCTATTCTCTCGATCTCATTCCATGTTTTTACCATCTTTATAATTTCTTCTTCCACTGATCTTCTCCATGTTTTTCGAGGCCGTCCCCTTCTTTCTTTCTATAGATTCCTCTCCCTTCCTGAATGTGTGGCCTATCCAACCCCACTTCTTTTTCCTTAACTGAAGTTCTATTGGTAGCTGGTTAGTGTTTTTCCACAGTTTTTCATTTCTCACTTTCTCCGGCTATTTTATATTCATATATTCATATATTCATAAGTCTCCGTAGGCACCTGTTTACAAAGATCTGGAATTTTGTGGTAATAGGTTGTGTGACCTTCCAAGTTTCACTTGCGTATATATTCATATTAAAATATATTACTCACTATTTTGTTGTTATATAAGTTTGTTAAGAGTCTATAAGAAAAATCATCTCAGAAGTAACAACATACCTGCATTTGAACTGACCTACATTTTAAAGATGACCAGTTAAAATAAGTGATATACAGCCACTATTTGCACCTAGAAAAGAAACCTCCCACAAACAAATGAAGTATGAAACAATGTATATTTTTCAGGTGTGGATGTAAACAATTTACTAGTCTACAAAAATTATTTTACCTGCACGAAGGATCCATATGCATATGCAAATTAGGGGTGGGAAGGGGAAACATTTTTTACTTCCTTGTTTTGTGACAAAAAAAGTCACGCAATTTCCCTCCCGCCCATAATTTGCATATGCAAATTAGGATTCGGATTGGCCGGACATAAGGATTCGGCGAAATCTGAATCCTGCTGAAAAAGGCAGAATCCTGAACCGAATCCTGGATTCGGTGCATCCCTAATACATATGCATTATGTGGAATACAATCCCCTATACATAAAGGGTATTAAAAAGTAGAAATTGCACCCGTGGTGTCTAGTTGTAGATCCACAAGAGCCCACAATCCGATTTCCTAGTGAGTTTAGCAGGTGATCATACATACAAGAAGTAAGTTAAAGAAAGGCTTTAAGATTGGTAGGTGTCCTGGTTCTCTTATTATCTTCTTGTATCCTTAGTGGGTAAAATGAAGCAACTTGAGTGGAAGCAGCGAACAGTTTTAATAAAGAGTAAAAATTACACTCACAAACATTTCTTCTTTAGAATCGCTTTAAGAAAATTTCTTCTTTAAAATCTCTTTAAGAACATTGCAGTGCATCCATCTGGTGATAAACAACTTTTAGAGTATATGTGGACATTTTACTCATAAGTACTACACTATATTATTTTTCAGTTTTTTTCCCCCTTAAATGGTTTTTACCTTTAAGGTATATAGCAATCCTATCTTGAAAAGTGTCTTTTAAGGGTGGAGGAGAGCCCTCTTTGACTGCTGGACTGGGGAGACACCATTTGTTTTAGAGGATTAGTTATCTGTATTTAAGTACTCATATACCATAGTCTGGCACGATAGTGTAGAGGGTGGAAACTCCTGGTTTAAAATTTTTAATGCTAAGGTCTAGGGTTTAATTCAGACTAAGACTGCTATTTGCTTTTGCAGATCTTCCTTTCCCCACTATGGACTGACATTCACCCTGGCACAAAGGGAAACGTTTCTTTTCATATAAGAAACAGTTGTGACAGTGGAAAGTTGCTTCTCTACAGGGCTGGTCCTATCAAATGTGGGGCCCAATTGGGACCATGTTGGCGGGGCCCCTAGACAAAGTGTTGCTGGCTACTGACACAGCAAGTATTTAGGAAAATAAGGGCATACAGGCACAAAATAGAAAGGAAAGGGGCAGTGCGGGGCCCCCAGAGGTGCGGGGCCCAATTGGGCCCAATTGGTCCAATTGGCCTAAGGCCGGTCCTGCTTCTCTAACAAGGCAGGGTAATGTATATGCTATTGCAGAGTTTAAAAATGCCTTAAAGGAATTGTTCTTTGTAAAAATAAAAAATGGATAAATAGATAGGCTGTGCAAGATAGAAAATGTTTCTAATATAGTTAGCCAAAAATGTAATGTATAAAGGCTGGAGTGACTAGACGTGTAACATAATACACTCTGCTTTGCAGCTCTTTTGGTCTCCACTGATTGGTTACCAGGCAGTAACCAATAAGTGACTTGAGGGGGGGGGGTCATATGGGTCATAACTGTTGCTTTTGAATCTAAGCTGCATGCTGAGGATCAATAACAAACTCACTGAACTGTTATGTCCCTTGTGGCCTCCCTTAAAGGAAAACTATACCCCCCAAACAATGTAGGTCTCTATAAAAAGATATTGCATAAAACAGCTCATATGTAAAAACCCTGCTTCATGTGAATAAACCATTTTCACAATAATATACTTTTCTAGTAGTATGTGCCATTGGCTAATCATAAATAGAAAATTGCCATTTTAAAAAATAAGGGCCACCCCCTGGGATCATACAATTCACTATTCATGCAAACATGCCAAAAAACTATACTTGTTAGGTCACATGAGCCAATTAACAGAGCGATCTCTGTCTTTTGCTTCAACACTTCTTCCTGGTATAGTTAGAGCTGCAGTATTTCTGGTCAGGTGATCTCTGAGGCAGCACACAGACCATCAAGAAATGGTGGCTCAAGACAAGAGATGTAAAAGGGCAAGATTTACTTAAATATGTATTCCAGTAAGATTTTTTAATATGCCATTTAATATGATGTAATCTATCTGTTGCTTACGTGTTCATTTTGGGGGTATAGTTTTCCTTTAAAGGAGAACTAAACTCTAGCCCCCTCCATCACCCCCCTTCCAAGCTCCCTGCCTGCCCCATATATTCCTCTTAAAAGTCTGCCTGTCTCCTGACTTGTTATACTGTGTATCTGCAGAGTTGTGCAACAGAGTTCAACATCTTCTGTCTACCTATGATTCTCTTCTGTTAGACCGGTTACACGGATATTAGAGGAGCATGTGCAGTTGAATATGTCCTGAATAAGCTGTAACTGTGCATGTAACTGTGCAATAATGGCTACATGCCCAGTACATGGCCATGAGAATGACCATGAAAATGGAAATAACCATGTGAAAATAATTGCTGTGTATAATTGCTGTGTATGTTGATTATAACTATGTGAATAAGATATGAGAGTCTATCACCTTAACTCCTACTATTCCCTGTTCTCCTGCTAATATCAGTACATCCATTTTACAACTAAGGAGCCATATTGAATGCACTTGATCACACTCACATTCATACATGGCCTGCCATGTCACATTTGTATCACAATGCACTGAAGTAATTTGTATGGACTCTTTTTTTTTGCATATGAATCAATCATTTTTTGCCAGATTAGCTGCCTTTAATTTTTTTCTCAATATATTTGTGTTGCAGAGCTATTGCAGGTTATTAGATTGAAGGATGACTTTAAATAATTAAAATGAAAGTCTTCTAGTCATCAAAGGTTATTGCTTAGAAAAATAAAAAACATATGCTGCAGCAGTGTAACATACTTATTTCAAAATTCTAAGACAAGGCTTTCATATCTGAAATTCTCACCAAAAAAGACAAATTGCTTGTTTAATCAGTTCAAAGAACTAAATATCTTTTAAATTAAAAAGTATATATAACTGTCTTTTATATCAATATGCTAGAGGCAAATGGAGTTCAGTGCTTATGTTTGCACAATTTACAATTGGCAATTTACTATTAAATCACAAAAAAGGTAAAGTTGATCAATTCTATACCTTAAAGGACATATATATGATGTCTAGGGCCAGCGCCGGATTTCTTTGCAGGCCGCCCTTGGCCGCGCGGTCCGACCAGGCGGCCGTGCGTTCCTAGCGCCCGCCTACACTTCCCCTTCCCAGCGAGCCGGCCGTCTTTTTTCAACCAAACTATGTTACTATGTTACCATCATGCAGCAATCACTATGTCAAAGCAGAATCAATCTAATTTAGGTTCCAGGGCTAATTGGTGCCTTAATAATATTATACTTCCCTACAATCACAAACCAGATTGTTAATAATATAGAGGAATATTTTTGACTAACCTGGGTGACCCTTTATCAGCCGCCTTAACTTGGTTGGCTCACAAAGTGGTATTAAGGGGTTCCTTCATTAGATTGGGATCCACACATAATTGTATTTATGCAATCAGAGTTCTATACTCTGCCCCTAGCGCAAATTAAAAGTATGGACCTTCTGTTGGCCAAATTCCCCATCCTATGCGGCACACGTCAGGGCTACCCCGTCTCCCTTGATCTTTGCACTCACTGTAGAACCTCTAGTTCAAATAATTAGTCAGGACCAGGCCCGGACTGGTTATGTATCAGTTCAGGCAAATGCCTGAGCGGCCGCTCTATTCTGTGTTGAAGTGGGCCGCACACTGACTTATTAGATGCAGCGCTTATTTTAGAAAGAATGCCTGCCGTCTGCTATAGGTATATGGCAAGCATTTTAGGACAGGGGAGGGCTGAGCCACGAGGGTGGAGACTGGAAGAAGATCTGTGGGCAGCCTCTTCTGATAGTATCATATGCTGAGAGTGCACGCAGGAGCATGCATTCTCCTGATGCCTGCCCTCACAATTAGCCCAGTACACCTCCTACCAGATCAATGGCCTGCTTGTGTTTGAGCGACAACGCTCTAGTCTTCACATAGGTACACATATTCATGCAGGAGCAGCACAGCAGTGCTGGCCTTAACTTGATTCTAATAGCTTGAATCTTGTAATCAGCAATAAATTATGATCCATCTTGTGGCTTTGCTCTGCTGTACCATTTAACTTTAAACGGCACCGGTCAGGTAAGAGTGCGCACTTCTCTCAATAAAAGCATGTGGGAGGATTGGCCTGCACTGAGCACCTGTTGTCTGCTGCTCTGGAGAAGTGCACACTCTTATTGGAAGGCTGCTGTTTACAGTTAACGTGGGTCACAAGAAGGATTGTAAATTCACTATGCATACTGACTGCTGGAAAGGGGGGCTTTAAGGACGCAGGGCAGATGGTATTGTTGGCTATGCTTGCTTGCTGCTGTTTATAATTAACTGTTTCAGGGGAGTAGAGACAGAAGACAATAATATTGTTCCCTATTCTGCTGTTTAAGATAAACTGTTATATACAGGGTATTGAGGCAGGAAACTATCCTATTGTTGCTTGCTGTATATGTGGGTGTTTATGGGAGGTATATATCGGGGGATAGTGTAGTTAAGTGCAGCACAGAGTGTATATGGGGGATGGGAAGTATATATATAAGGATATCAGAAGTCACTGAGGGATTGTTCTGTGACCATATAAAGGCACAGGGCTGCAGGCTGAGTTATACAGGGAACTCTGAGTATCACTCATGAATTATAAGGGATAATGTACCCCTACTGTAAATGATAAGGATATTAGAAGTCACTGGGGGCCATATAAAGACATAAGGTTGCAGGCTGTTATACAGGGAATTCTGAGTATCACTCATGTATTATAAGGGATAATTTACCCCCTACTGTAAATAAAAAGGATATTAGAAATCACTGAGGTGTTTTTCTGTGACCATATAAAGGCACAAGGCTGCAGGCTGAGTTATACAGGGAACTCTCAGTATCACTCATGTATTATAAGGGAAAATGTACCCCCTACTGTAAATGATAAGGATATTAGAAGTCACTGAGGGGTTCTGTGACCATATAAAGGCACAAGGCTGCAGGCTGAGTTATACAGGGAACTCTCGGTATCACTCAAGTATTATAAGGGATAATGTACCCCCCCCTACTGTAAATGATAAGGATATTAGAAGTCAGGGGTTGTGTGGATATATATATATATATATATATATATATATATATATATATATATATATATATATATATATATATATATATATATATATATATATATATATATATATATATATATATATAGAAAATATGCATGTGTATAGGTAAAAAGACTAGCACGCATTTGTGGGCTGCTTTGATTTTTTTTGCCAGGGCTGCTTTTTACTCCCAGTCCGGCCCAGGACAGGACCCACAAATTACAATGGTGCAGATTATGGGCACGGAATTCGAATGGAGGTGCTAGTTTGAGGAATATCTAGCGGCCAACATTACATCTACATATTCCACACTCTACAAAGTCAATTAACTGAAACTGATCAGGAAGCTAACAAAAGACATGGAAGAGTAGTGGCGTTACTCCATCTCATGGCTTGGGAAAGGCTATGATACTAAAATGACATTACTACCAAGGCTACTATACAAATTCCACACCTTACCAGTCACGATCTTAAAGGCATAAAATACTTCCAAAGCAAAGTAAATGTGTTCCTCTAGTCTGGTAAGCCCCACGGGTCAATACACTTACTATGTATAGACCACTGGTTAACAGAGGCCTAGGACTCTCAAACTTGAATTATAACAAGGCAGCACGACTTTCCCAAACCACTTCGTGGCACCTACCCCACACAGAAACCTGCTGGGTCCACCTTGAAGCACTGGTTGTGCATCCAACAGACCTAGATGCCTACTTATGGATGGCAAGGCACAATGAAAACTACTCCCCCTGGCTCACTCAGTGCTAGCCCACACATGGCATAACATTCTCCACAACTCTCAGCTCCATAGCAAACTTATTCCCATTCATATTAATCCACTCTTCCCCCTGAACTGGTCACTTCAGCCTTCACCTACTACAAATCTAAATCATAAGTATTGATGGGTTTAGAATATAAAGAAAATGTACCGGTAATTTCTTCTTCTTTTTCTTTGATTTCCTATACTAACATTCCTCATTCCCACATTGCAGTGTTGTAATTCCAGTTGTCATTTTTTACTAGGATACTATTATAACATGATTGTGCAATAGATTACTGTACCTGTTCTTATATTAAAATATAAATAAAAGAGAATTTTTCAGGTTTTTTAAAAAAAACAAAAATTTTTCAAGATTTATTATACCCCAAAGCTGGAAATAGCTTGATTCTGTAGATACTCCAACTAAAACCTGTCTAGGTCATGTAGAAGTCAATGGCAGAGGTACCTTCAACCATTTGCAGATGTTTGTAGCCTTCATGTTGTTCGGGTTCTTTTGGTGTGTTTCCCTTGAAAACTCGATTAATTAGATTCATTTTTCACCCCAAATTCAATGATTCCAGTTTTTTAATCCGAGTTTTTTTATAAATTAGAAAAAATTCGAGTTGTGGGTTTATTCGAGGTATAAAAAACTTCACAGAGCTCAAAAACGCGACATTTGATAAATAACTACCTTAATATAATGCTGGCCTTGAACAGATCATTATGGTTAAAGCAAGACAGTAGATTATTAACAGAGGCACTTTTGTGGTGACATTTTAACTAATTGGTAGGCTAGCCGTGGGAGAGCATTTGATCACCAGGGTACTCAGAATACGAACTGAAATAATACAAACATCACGTAAAAACACATATCGGTCTTATAATGAAAGCAAATATCTGATTGGATGCTGTGGGTCATTAGACTTAAATATCCCTTTAACATTATGCTAATTAGGGATATAAGAACATTTTTCTTAAAACTCTCGTTGTTATGTATTGTCTCTTTCACTATTTTGCTGCTCCACAGTGGGCTCCTTCATTCACCACAAAAAAGATGCCTATACCTTGAATTAATTAAATGTATTCTGCTTTAAAGCGAGATAAGCAAATCTGCCTTGACAAGTCTTCTCACACCTAACCGCATTTGAAGGTAGACCTGTCAATGTAACCACATTTTCCATGATGTCTGAAGCGCAAGTAGCCAAAGAACATATGGCCGGGAAGGGGGTAGGGGAAATGATGTGGCTGTAAGTTTTATGAAAAGATCTTGCATGCAACCAGTATATTCAATTTCCCTCTCTACAGGCAAATGGAGACCCAACTTCAGCTGCTCTGCACATTTCTTTTACTTGCCTTGCTTCAGCTTTCTGAGAAAACAAGTAAGTACTGTAGGTAAAAGAAGCTTCTTTCCTCTTTTGAATTAAAAAAAAAAGTATTAGTGTTTAAGTGGTTTTAACACATAATAAATTACTCATTTTTCATGGTTTAGAGTAAGCGAAAAAATTAATTCTTGGAAAAGAAAAAAATATGAACAGAAATAGGCGACTAAGTCTACTGGCATGTTCAAAAACTAGGACTTAATAGATATTGTCATATTTTTCAAAGAATCATAGAAATACTAACAACAGCTCTTGGGGGGTTATTTGCTAAACCTTGAATTTATCTGGTCGGCTTTTTGGGCAAAAACTCTTTGTGGAAAACAAAACTTGAACATTTTGAGATTTATTATACCTTGATGCTGCAAAGAGGCATGAATCTGAAAATTCGCCATCACAGACCTGTCGTGATGGTCAATGAGAGAGGCACCTCAATTTGAAGTTAGTGTGGTGTATGCTGGGTGTAGCCCTGAAAATCCGACTTTTTCAGATCAGTTATAATTCATTCAAAAAAGTGCAAGTGCTTATATAACATCAATTAAATTAAGAATTCATTGATTATCAAAAAATCTAATAAATATCAAAAAATCATTCAAAATGTGATATTATTATAAAAAGAGGATTCTATATATCTCAGCAATTCATGAATAGAAAGAACGGTAAAGGAAAATAGATTAGAGGTGGAGTTGTCCCAAAATCTCCTAAATAAGGCTTTTTTTCTATCTAAGGCCTGGGACACCACACGGAGAGAAAGGCAGGACTCTAAGAACTGCGGTCTCGGTATTTTAACTAATCTGTAGAAGAGCTATCTAAAAAAACGCAAATCCCTAGAGCCGTGGAGTAAAAGAGGTATGAAGAATGATTGCTGCTAAAATTATTCAAAACCTTTGTGCGGCTAGAGGTTGCCGCAAAAGTGCTGAAGCTTTTAAAATTAGGCTTTTAAAAAATAATAAGAGCAGAGGATTGCAGACGAGCGTTTCGCGTATGCTTTTTCAAGGCAAAAATTAATTGATATTATATAAGCGCTTGCACTTTTTTGAATGAATTATAACTGATGTTTTAAATGAATTCTTGAATTAATTTTGGTGTAATTAATTGGTGGTGTGTAGGAATAGAATTAACTCAACGGCACATAAAGCACTAAGCACTTTTTTTAACTGTTGCACCTTAAGGGTAAATTAATTAGTGAATTAATTCTACAACATATTCTTAACAATATTGTGGGGTTACTACTTTTCTTTCAATTTAATCAAGTGATCAGTAGTAATTATACCTCTACATATCTGGATCTAATAAATGTGATAAATAAAACTAACTATAAGAATATATACAGGCAGTGAAGTTTGTAGGCTTCAGCTAATTAAGGAAATTTAACATATTTACATATTAGTAGACTATCAAAAGAAAAATGTGGTTTCTTGCAAGAAAAATAAATGGGACAACTCTTTACACCTCTGGAGCAAATATGAGGAGGCCCTAGAAGTCCTGGTTGTTGTTGCAGTGTGTTGTGCAATGCTAGACTATATTTTATCTGTTGACAATAAAAAGCCCCATGACATAATGTTCAGTAGCTGATAACAGTTATGCACCAGCAAATGGAAACTACAAGCATTTTTAATGTTAATAGCCTCTATTATGGAGAAGCCTTTTCTATAGAAAGTTTAGAAATATGTCATTTCCAGCCTAATTTTAGAATAATATACAGTATATAAACATAGTAATTTGTATATGATGATAACTAAGCTAGCACAAATCCATGTTCCATTTTGTTGTTTTTTTTAGAATTTATAAATATATATATATTATATATTTAAGCATATCAGTAGCCTTAAAATGCAATTCTCAATCCAAACCCCTAGCTCTACCTTTTTCTTTGGCAGATTCCATGAAAAAGCAGTGAAGGTTATGCATAAATTAGGCACCGCATAAGATTATTTTTGGCAGGATTTCCCCCAGTGCTAATGTGTATGGTATACACTAAATACATATACAGAGTTTGCCATTTCTGGTGTAACTATGCCTTTGAATACCATTGCTGTTATTTAGCAGGGTGGGTTAAGATATTTTTATGAGATCAGTGGTTGGTGAAGATATTTTTTTGTTACCTTGACAAGGAAGGGCAACATTTTGTGCTGGAAAATGGGTAAATCATTCAGTGCTACATTTGTACACAGATCAAAGATTCACAGTTTTACTAAGCCCTTCAAAAGTAGGTTATTAGCATTACTAATCAGACCAGCATATGGGCACATATTTACACATTGTTGCACATTATACCAATCATTTTCAGTGAAGCTGAAAAATTTATATTTTAATGAACTATGAAAACAGAAAATTAAAAATGTTTTTTTTCGAATTACCATCCAAACAATCTAAATTTTCAAAAATGATTTCCTTTTTCTAATAAATAATAAAACAGTACCTTGTACTCAATCCAAACCAAAATATTGTGAATCCCCATTGGAAGCAAAACCAGCCCACTGGGGTTATTTAATGCCTAAATGATTTTCCAGTAGACTCAAGGTATGAAGATTCAAACTACGGAAAGATCCACCATCCGGAAAACCCCAGGTCCCAAACACCCTAGATAACAGGTCCCATATCTGTACAGCAAGTTAGATAACTGGATAATAGGCCTATTAACAACATTTCTTTTTGTATGCACGAAACCTTTGCATCCATCTCCAGTTGCACCTATACTACTGTAAAATATCTCATACCAAGTAAACACCACAAGAGACACATATCTAGTTCGAGTTTACCATGAATAGTGGTAGATTTGCCCAGACTACCTGGGACCTGGGTTTTTTTTTTATTTTACAATTGAATATCGCTATATGAATCCTTAAACATTTTTTGTTAGGCAGTGAAGGACATGCTACATGTCTTAGATAACAATGTGTTGTTTATTTCTCAGTCCCCAAAGGAACTGCAGTTTTTAGAGAACACTTCCTTATCTAAAGACTCATTGATAAAAGAAAGGACCGATAGTAGGGACAAGAAACGTAGAGCAAAGGGAGTTAAAGGGAGTTAACATTCCAATACTCTCTTTTCTTCTAGCCTCTGTCTCGGCTCCTTGTCACACACTAGTGAATACACTTTATAAAGCATCATTTTACTGTAGAAAGCATGTATCGATGTCCCTGCATTGCCATATTCCGGACCTGCCAATTCACTCAGTTGTACTTGCCGGCTTTCTGACTGCGGCGTGTAGTCCTGGGTGCATGCGAATGATGTCACTGCCTGACGCATTTCTTCTTTGAGGAAGTCACTGAACAATGCCTTTAACTACTGTATCTTTTTTATATTTAATTTATTTATTCAATTTTTTTGTTAAAAACAAAAAGTATAATACATAGCACATAAATACAAAAATAGGTATCTTCTTTTTGCATATTCATCACAGCTTCATTGAATTCATTTATATAAAAATAAATAATTGCATAAATAAAAAGCAGAATTGTCACCAATGACATTGTTTTCTCTCTCCCAACAAGATGGCAGTAATAATAATGATGATGTGCTGAAAGTGGAACAGCCTGAGAGCCTGACAGCTGAAGTTGGAGGGTCAGTGACTATCAATTGTACCTTTGTTAATGAGAACTACCCTTTCTCTGTCACATGGTCAGTTTGTGTGGAAGCAACAGACCTCAAGAATCATTCATGTTTCAAACAGAGAGTGAGCTTTGAGGATATATACCACCAGATAATTACCATTAGCAACCTGACAGAGAATGATTCTGCCAAATACTGCTGCTGTGTCGAATCTAATAACAAGAAAGAGTCTGGAAAAGGAACCATGGTGCATGTGATGCAAAAACAATGTGCAACAGGTATGACTGCAAAATATCTCCAGCTATAGATTTCTTATTTATTCAGTTAATTTTAAAGCAATATTAAGTTTGAAAAGTGTTTCAGATCTTGATAGAATTCCATTCTAATTTTTAAAAAGCAGAGGCAGAAATGCATTAAAGCCATTTGTACAGATTTTATTTCTTGCAATTACTGAAACAATCACTTTGTACCAGATTAGCTCTTCGTCTTTTACTTAAAATAAGTTGTAGAGTTATTGAGGTGAAATGAGGAATGGCTGCAACTGATTAAAATGTAAACTTGCTAATCAAATGTTATTGCCAATAATAAATAAAACCAGCTGCAGTACTGGCACATACTTATTTCCTTAATTGGCTTTTTCATCCACAGATGAAAGCCTTGTCCTCACAAAAATGACAACCCACTTGTTTCAGTCAAAATAACTAAATATACCATTTTTAACTCCAATTAGATTCCATGAGATAAACCTGTACATACCCAATATTTGTTCCAAATGGTGGCATTCAGCTGCAGATTTCAATCACTTGGGGGCAGATTTATCAAAGGACGAGGTGAATTTTCGAATAAAAAAAAATCGAATTTCGAGCTGTTTCTACTGTACTTCGACTAGGGAATAGTCCAAATTCAATTCAAATTTGAAAAAAAAAAAATTCAAAATGTACTGTCTCTTTAAAAATTCAGATTCGACTATTCGCCCTCTAAAACCTGCTGAATTGCTGTTTTAGCCTATGGCGGACCTCCTAGAACATTTGGAGTCAATAGGTGGACTTTGAAAAATCAAAGTTTATTTTGGGAAAAAATTTGAATTGAATTAGAACGAATGCGCTATTCCTCCTTGAATTCAGCCAAAAACTGACCTATTCGATCGAAAACGGACCTATTTGACCAAAAAAAAAAACTTTGACTTAATTTTGGTTGGTCTTTTTGAATTTCGAATTTTGAATTTTTTTCAATTTGAAATTTGACCCTTGATAAATATGCCCCTTAGTTTGGCATTGCCCTGCCATCAAGAGATTTTGGTCTAGTGTGACAGCAGGGATCAGTCTTATAATAGTACTTATTATTCTGCTCCCACCAGAAACTCCATTACTATATCAAGGGGCAGATTTCTCAAGGGTTGAATTTAAATTTTGAATTCAAAATTCCAATTTTTTATGGTCAAAACTGTCAAATTGACTAGGGAGTTATTCAGATTTGATTTGAGTTTTTTTTAAAAAAAAATTTGAATTCAGGGGGCGGAGCTAGCCGCGAAACGGAGCAGACGTGTCTGTGTGTGCTCCGTCTGAAGTAGAGTGAGAGGAGCTGTTTTACTTATCGGAGGCAGCTAGCTGCCTTGTACTTGCCTACCGGAGGTTGCCCGATATCGGAACTGTTCCTTTGGAGTCCGTGCCTGCTTCGTTTCTGTGGAAGTGACAGTTTCTCCGCTGTGGCCTGTGCCACGTTGCAGCGAGCGGCCGGCTCCAGACTTACTGCAGGTACTTGATGGCTGTGTGGTGTTCTGTGCACACTGCTTGCTACTTGCTACTGGATCCTAATACTTTTGTACTTTACTGGCCGGATAATTGCGCACCCTGCCCTTTCTAACTTGCCATTAATGAGGCCTATTTCATGCTACGCAGTTTAGTAACACAGCAGACCTTGTGAGGCCTATTCTATGCTGCGCAAGTTAATACTACAGCAGTGAATGTTTTGACTTTTTTTTTGGCTGTGGAGGTTGTTCGGTTGGTGCGCAGTTCTATCTGGATTTGCTTGCCTGAGGACATCATTGAAGGGGCCTGCCCTGTGTTGCGCATGAAGATATTATAACAGCGATTGTGGAAAAGTTCCGGATCATTGAGCAGAGACTGTTACTCGGGTTTTTTTTTTTTTTGAATAACCTGTGACAGACAGTTATAGTATGTATCGTGGGCACTACATTTGACTGTATACTCTCAGTAGGATGTGAGATCTAAAATTTTACACCTATGCACATCTAGCTCCGCCCTCCTATATATATATACTCCTGTTGAGTATAGCTTGTAAAAGATATGGGCTATTGTTAGTAATATAACTCTACCTTTGGAGCCGTAATAACACTACAGCTTACTGCAATACCCCCCTATTATCGAACTGTTGTTTAATAAGAATATTGCTAAAATTATGGGGAAAATAGGAAAAGCCCCTCCTCCCCAAAAAACCCCGCCGAAGACTAAGCCACAAAATCTGGATGCTTATCTAGCTAAAGAAACTGGCTGCACTGTTAATGGGGCTGAACAGGATGAAACTTTTGATCAAGTGATAGCACAGCCCAAAATACATTCTAGGGATGCCGCATTAATGGAGAACTTTAAAATGATGCTGCGTTCTGAACTGGATATAACGACAAAAAAGATTACGGCTACCCTATCAAAGGAAATTAAAGAGATCAGCAAAAGAACGGATGCTTTGGAACATAGGATGGATGATACCACAACAGTCCTTGAGGGGCATGAAGCAGATATAGACGCTTTACGTTATCAACTTCAGGATTTGCAAGACAAAATGGAAGATATGGAAAACAGGTCACGTAGAGGAAATATTAGAATCAGAGGCCTTCCGGAATCTTACAAAAATTTAGAGTCTGATATTACTGAATTTTTTACCACCTTGGTTCCGCAATTCCCAGCGTCCAAACTGGAGATTGATCGGATACATAGAGCTCTGGGACGACCACCCCAGGAAGGTAACCCCAGAGATGTGATCCTAAAACTGCATTATTATACCACAAAGGAAGCAATAATGCAAGCTGCACGACAGTCAACAAGCCTGCACTACGAGGGTCACACTATACAACTGTTTGCTGATATATCTCCAGCCACAATTGCAAAGAGGAGGTCTTTTAAACCCATAACGGCAGTGTTACAGCACAACAATATTAAATATAGATGGGCCTTCCCCTTCCGTCTACATTTTCTTTATAGGGGGAAGCAATATTCAGCAGGGGATCTTGATGAAGCCAACGAATTGTTAACCCACTTACAGCTCAGACAAGGCTCCACTACTGCTGAACAAAGCCGAGAGGTTTGAGGTGGACATAATCCTGGATGTTGGTAATGTTGATAAAGGATTTTGACTGAGGTCTTTACCATTTATTTTTCACAGATTCTCCAGTTACTGAATCTGGTCGGAATAGGGTTGAGACATAATCCTAGATGTTGACATTGCTGATGAAGGATTTTGACTGATGTCTTAACCACTTACTTTTCACAGTTCTTCCAGTTTTTACAGGCTCTCCAGTTACTGATTCTGGTTTGAATACGGTTGGGACATAATTCTAGATGTTGACTCTGTTGATAAAGGATTTTGTCTGATGTCTTAACCACTTATTTTTCACAGATCTTCCAGTTACTGAATCTGGCCGGAATGCGGTTAGGACATAATTCTAGATGTTGGTAATGTTGATAAAGGATTGCGACTGATGTCTTAACCATTTATTTTGCACAGACCTTCCAGTTACTGAATTTGGCTTGACTGGAGTTATATTTTTGAAGTTAGCTGTGTGTAAAATATGCTAAAAAAAAAACAAAACATTGTTTAGGCTCCAAAGATAGAAAGACTAAATGATTTGCTCTCCACAGGTTTATACTTTGAAACGTCACAATATTGTGACGTGGGAAACATATATCATTTTGAACCATATGCTTAGGCTTTATATATGTTTAATTATGTTTTTGGTTAACGAAGTTACTTATTTTTATCTATTCTTACTCCGTGTACAACAAGTTATATTTCCTTTCAGTGTTTGCACACTAAATCATATGCCTATGGCTAAGCAGATGCAATTGATTGTGACGTTGAGGTATGCTCAAAGAACAATATGGCTGGTATAACAGTTATCTCACATAATGTTCAAGGTTTTAACTCCCCACAAAAGCGATCTAAGGCTTTTAAATATTACCGTTCTATACATACAGATATTTTATTCCTGCAAGAGACGCACTTTTCCTCGGAATCCACACCCTCTTTCCTATCTTCTTATTTCCCAACATATTATCTAGCAACAGGCCCTACGAAGAAGAATGGTGTAGCTATTTGTTTCAAAAGAGGCTTGCATTTCAAACTCCAAAAGGTAAAGAGAGACTCAAATGGCAGATATATACTGGTTATAGGGGAGATCCAAGATATAGAAATAACGCTTCTCAGCTATTATGCCCCAAATACAGGACAGGAAATTTTTTTTGAGGAATTGAGGGAAATAATACGAATACACTCTGCAGGTTATTTAGTACTGGGTGGTGATTCTAACATTTGTTTACATGCTAACATGGACAAAACGTATAAGGATCCCCTACAGTTAACGGTTGATACAATGAGAGCTAGGAGGATATTAGATATATTACAATCGCTCTTAGTAACAGATGCATGGAGAGAACAATGGCCTACAACTAAAGATTACACCTTTTTTTCTAACCCTCATAAAACCTACTCTCGTATTGACCATATTTTTGTGTCTCAAACACTGCTTCCAAACCTGAGTAAGGCAAAGATTATACCAATTGTGTGGTCTGATCACTCTTTAGTATTGATAGAGCTTAAGTCGTTGATATCTAAACCCACTCGATTTAGATGGAGACTAAATAATACTATGTTGGCTATACCTCAATTGCGATCGCAACTTGACAATACTATTCAGCAATACTTTGCTTTAAACCAAGGTACTGTCTCCTCATCTATCACTTTATGGGAGGCTCACAAAACTGTTTTGAGGGGTGAAATAATAAGTTTAGCAACAGCTCAGAAGAAGAAAAAACAAATAAAAATACAGGAGTTACAAAGTAAATTAATAGTTTTGGAAAGACAAAATAAAGTGAAATTTTCTCCTAGAATACAGAGTACCATAACGGATATAAGAAGAGAATTGGATTTGTTATATACACAAGATATAGAAAATGCCGACCAGTGGCATACTGCTAGACGTTATAGTAAAGGGAATAAGCCAGACACTCCATTAGCGCGCACTATACATTCAGTAACAATTTTAAACCCCCCTCTTTACAAGATTAGAACTAAATCTGGTGTCATTACAGGTAATCCAGTACAAATTTTACAGGAATTTACTGATTATTATTCAGGGATATATCAAACTCCCTCCTCATTTAATGTAACGCAAGCAGAACGTCTCTTTTCTAAGATACATCTCCCTTCTCTAACTCCTGTACAACAGCAGATAATGGATAATAATGTTACAATAGAAGAAACTTTATTGGCAATTAAGTTACTTCCCAATTCAAAAGCGCCGGGTCCTGATGGTTTTTCGATAATGTATTATAAAAAGTTTGCCCCAATTCTGGCACCTCATCTTACGGCCATGTTTAATGCATTACTAGAGGGGGGCAAACTGCACCCAGATTCCATATTAGCACAAATTGCACTTATACCCAAACCTAATAAAGATTTACTGGATTGTGGAAATTACCGTCCTATATCAATCCTAAATAATGATGTAAAAATTTTAGGGAAAATATTGGCTACTCGTTTAAATTCATTTTTAGCAACTTTAATTCACCCGGATCAGGTAGGTTTTGTTCCCAATAGAGATGGGGGGGAGAATATACGACGATTGGTGCAGTTGATACATATTTTAAATACTACGCACACTCCAGCATTAGTTTTATCATTGGATATCCAAAAGGCATTCGACTCAATTTCTTGGGAATATTTGTATTATGTGTTGAAAAAATGGAATTTTGGTGACAAATTTATTTCATCTATTCGGGCATTATATAACGTCCCACAAGCTTTTTTAAAATGGGGTCCATTTGCCTCAGATAAAATTACTTTGCATAGAGGGACACGGCAAGGATGTCCTCTCTCGCCATTATTGTTTATTTTGGCAATAGAGCCCTTAGCGATATTGATTAGACAGGACCCAAATATAACTGGAACTTTGATTGGTCAGCAGGTCCATAAACAAATGCTATTTGCAGATGATATGTTATTAACAATAACGAAACCACTTACGTCATTACCTTATCTGTTTAATAATTTGCACCAATTTGGTCAGCTATCTGGACTTAAAATTAACCCAACAAAATCTGAAGCACTGCCTTTGAACATTACTCCCTTGCAGAAGAAACTGATCCAGCTTAATTTTGATTTGCTATGGCGAGATAAACAATTGAATTATTTAGGAGTAAAAATAACTCCAACTCTTGAGACTTTATATCAAGCTAATTATCCCCAACTTTGGCTAGATATTAACAAACATCTTATAGCCTGGTCAAAGCTGTATATATCTTGGTTAGGTAGAATAAATGCTGTGAAAATGGTATTACTGCCTAAAATTTTATACTATTTCCGTGTCTTGCCGATAGAAATAACGAGATCAGTCCTCAACAAACTACAATCAAAGGTTATGAAATTTATTTGGGGCAATAAAAAAGCAAGGCTTTCATATAAAACGATGCATCTTCCTAGACATAAAGGTGGATTGGGTGTCCCTAATTTGTTTTATTATTATCAGGCAGCGCAAATCATGCCATTAATTCATTTCTATAGGCCCAATCCCCCGCTTTGGACTCAAATTGAAGCAAATCGATTGAAACCAGTAAATCCAATGTCATTACCATGGCTCCCTAAACAGGAAAGGTCCCCTAATTCCACCCCGGTACTAAAAATGGCATTAGCCATTTGGGATCAAGTTGTCCGATATAACTCTTTACAATCACCTCACTGTCCAGCTATGCCTATATTTGGAAATCCTAAGTTTAAGCCAGGTTTACAAGACAAAGATTTTCAGTGGTGGAAAGAACATAACATGATGTATGTGTCACAATTTCTTGGGTTACAGGGTCTCAGGCAATGGTCCACTATAGTTGAACAATTTGATCCCCCTCAAGTAGAATGTTTTCGATATACCCAAATACAACATTATCTAACTGAAGTGCTTAAGGGATGTACCAATGTTCTAACTTCTACTGCCTGGGAACAAGTATGCATTAAATTTCCATGTAGTGGAGGGGTGATTTCCCTTCTGTACAGGGAAATCCTGAAGGAGTCGCTCCCACACCCTCCAGTATACACTAAAACTTGGGAAAGAGATTTGAATCGAACTATAGATGAATCCCTATGGCAGCAAGCCTGGACAAACACAGCTAAAACGTCAATAAATATATTGGCGCAAGAGACCCTATATAAGGTACTATCTAATTGGTACATGGTTCCTGTGAAATTGCATAAATATTATCCTAATTGTAGTCCACTTTGTTTTAGGAAATGTGGCATGGTAGGCAATATGTTACATGTTTGGTGGCAATGTAGGCAGGCGTTCAGATTCTGGTCCAGGATATTTACTCTAATTGACTCAATTATGGGGGTTAAACTCCAAAAAGATCCTATGATAGTATTACTCAATACTCACATTCCTGTTTCAAATAAGTATCATCGTAAATTGATCCAGTTTATTTTTACGGCAGCAAAACAAACAATTGCTGCATCTTGGAAAAAATGCTCGATCCCCATAATTATGTTTCGCCTTAAAATGAATTGGATCATGGTGAATGAGAGACTATTGAGTATAGGTGCTGATAAATATGCCACTTTCACCAAAATCTGGACGCCTTGGATATTATATACTAGGATATAGGGTTTACGTAAAGAATAATTTAGGATATATGTAAGACCACCTCAGAATACGTTATATAGGGAAAAGAGGGTTAGAGTTGAAACCTACATGATATAATGTGTAGTGGTTGCAAACACTGATTTTGGAAATTCATAGTGATCATTTATTAAACACGGAGACATTTGTTAGAGTTCATTAGTTAAATTTTTTATTGTTGAATAATTTCTCATATTAAAATGCTTCTCAATACATAATGTGAATGCGTGAAGAGATGAGAAGAGCGCTTTTCTTGTCTCTTTTTTGCTCTTTAGGGAACTTGCATGTGGGACCAACATCCTCCTGAGTAGGAGTGAGCTTGTTCTCTGTAAAAATATTCAAAAAACATGTTATGATGAATGGAAATGCTGTATTATTATCCAAATAAAAAAGTTTTAAAAGAAAAATTTGAATTCAATTTTGGAGATGTATCATACTCAGGCCCTTTAGAGGTTGCCCTAAGAAATACAGTAAGTTATGGTCACCCTGGAAGCAACTTAAAAAAAAAACAATAAAAAAAAATTTGTTTACTTAAAATATATATAAAATTGTTATGCTGGAAACAAATAGTTTACTGCTAAAACAGAAAATAACTCCTAACAGTAGGTTTGCACAAAATGGGGCAATTTACAATTAAAATAAAAAAAGCTGAAGCCGACATTTTCTTAACCTTCAAGGTAGTCTCCCTCTGTTCACATTGCCTGTAGACTAAATAATCCTCAGGGTGGCCAGTATTGCAGCTGGAAAAATCAGATGTGGTGTCATTCAGTTGGTATATTATACATGTACCGCAGTCTTAACCCTTTCTGCACCTTGCAATGCACTTCATCATATTAAAAGGCACACTTTTGAGAGCCCCTTCTGAATAAGGGTGTTAAATCATCTCTCCTCCACTTGAGATAACACCCTTTCAAGCAGTTTATTGCAGTTATTTGTTTTGCCATACTCCCAGTGGTTAAATTAGAGGGCCTATAATTTAGGTTGTATAATGCTTATGTCTTTGGGAAAGATAAAAATCGACCTTTACACAGTTAAATAATACAGTCATATGATCACAAAGTAATGATTTGGGATAAATATACCCAATTAAATCCTAAAATAATTTTTGATTGATACCACGGATTTCACAACAAGGCATTATATGAAGACAAAGGAACTCTTGCTGGAATAAGGCTATTTGGATATGTGTGTATATAGTTAAAGTAGCATTTTGCCCCCAAGCCAATGGTCCAATTATATGGGTACCATATGATTACCGATCGGGGCAGGCTACATCTACGAGTAATATGGTCCTTGTTTAGTTAGATTCTTAATCAATAGCAGACTGATCAACAAAACTTGGCAGTTAGTATACCATGTATATATCAAAGTATTGTCAGCTTTAGTCAATGCCAAACGTTAGTGGCAAAAGGGAAAAATCTTCTTTTATATAACTGTGTGGATATAATAGGATTTGTGCGCGTGTGTGTTGTTTTAAAATAGTAAATATATATATGTACAAATATCTTTATTTTTAGAAACTTGGACAAAAGAAAAATGGTTAATAATCCAATATATCGTTATAGGATGTGAAGCTTTTGTTATTATTCTCCTGCTGGCATTGCTTAAAACAGCTCACATTCAAAGTAAGTTTAAATCACTCCAAATATATATTTCTTGTTTTCATTTTAAAACTGAATATTTTACTCCATGAACTGCAATTATTATCAGTCTCTTAAGGGACAGTATCAGTCTGTCAGTCCTGGTAAGCTGATTATTACCTGTGCAACGATTCCAAGTTATATCATAAGATATGTCTATTTGCTGAGCAAGGCATGGGGGCAGATTCACTAAGGGTCGAATTTCGAAGTTAAAAATACTTCGAAATTCGACCCTCGAATTGAAATCCTTCGACTTCGAATATCGAAGTCGAAGGATTTAGCGCTAAACGTTCGATCGAACGTTCGATCGAACGATCAAAGGATTTTTCGTTCGATCGAACGATTAAATCCTTCGAATCGAACGATTCGAAGGATTTTAATCAAACGATCGAATGAATATCCTTCGATCAAAAAAAGCTTAGCAAGCCTATGGGGACCTTCCCCATAGGCTACATTGACTTCGGTAGGTTTTATCTGCTGAAGTAGGGGGTCGAAGTTTTTTTTAAAGGGAAAGTACTTCGACTATCGAATGGTCGAATAGTCGAACGATTTTTACTTCGAATCGTTCGATTTCGTTCGATTTCGAACAAATTTAACCAATTCGATGGTCGAAGTACCCAAAAAAAACTTCGAAATTCGAAGTTTTTTTCATTCGAATTCTTCACTCGAAGTTAGTGAATCTGCCCCATGGTGTTACATCTGATTTAAGTGTGAAATACTTAGGGGATTATTTACGAAACCTGAAATTTATCTGGTCAGGCTTTTTTGGGGCAAAAAAGACTCTGATTTTTCGAGATTTATTGTACCCAGATGCTGCAAAAAGCCCCTATCTGAAATCCACCATCTCAGACCTGTCGAGGTCCTGTATAAGTCAATAGGAAAGGCACCTATACCAATTTGAAGATATTGTGGTTTCCACTGGGTTTAGCCCAAAAATCAATTCTGGAAAAAATTGAAAAAATATTGGACAATTCAGGTTTTCGCTTGATTTTATCGGGTTTTATCCTGATCTGATTCATTTAAGTTTTATTTATTAATAAATAAGGTCAGATTGGGCATGGGAGTTTGGTTGTAGTTTTTAAATAAAACAAGATAAATTCAGAGTTTAGTAAATAACCCCCTTAGTCAGTGGAAGGAAAGTAACACAAACATTGGAAAAAGTTACAAACTCTATTTACATAGTCCCTGGTTAATATCAAGCTCCAGGGCCCTAGTTCAGCACTGTGCCTCCATGTTTCCTCAAAGGTGGAGTAGCTCTTACCAGCCAATCAACAGCTAGAATTTAATGTTCTGTTATTGTAAGAATCCTGGTAGCTCCAAAGATCTCAAGCTGACTTTTACCTGTTAACATTTATCCCTTGTGTTTGTTGTATTTTACCAGTCCAGAAGATAAAAAGAAAGTACAATAACTTGCTGACAGGTATGTATTGGATTCATAAATAACTTGGCTTAGGCTTCCAACCTCAACGACAACATTGTTTTTATATCCTTTTTTTTTCTCTGATTTTGAAGTTTTCTGACCCTTTAAAAATGTGAAGTTCTCATTTAGATCTAAGCAGTTGCTTCTGTGACATTGTTTCTGGAGTCAGAAGTGATGAGCGAATTTGTGCTTTCACTGCCTAAAAATTTCACAAATGGCAAAAAACACATTGAAGTCGATGGGATGGCAAAATGATCTGTGTTAATTAATAATAAATCATCCACCCACTGTTAATTAGAACTAGAATTAATACACATAATTGTAGCTGACTGTGAATTAAACAATTACAGAGATCAATGTCAATTACTGTAACTTCCAGGTTTACATTTTAAACTTTGAATGGCCGTGCAAACAATGCAGAAGGGAAGTACTTGCTCACAATAAGGGGCAGATTTATCAAAATGTGAGGTAGAGCTCACTGCAAAAATGTACACACTTTCTGTTCATACCTGGGATTTTTAGACATGTATTTATCTAACTTTTACCCACTGAAAAATATGCTTTTAAACATCTTGATAAATCTGCCCCTAAGTCTTTTATGAATTTTGAAATTATTAAATAGCATAGATTGGATATACATGAAAAGGTGGCATTAATTAAACTGCGCTAGTTTCTGTATTGCTTATTTACAAAACACTGGTGTCAGGGAGTTTGAGTGCAGCCTGGCCTATGCACCTTGTTCTGAATAGGTACAAGGCACAGAGTTGTGGGTGCAACACATTCCTGTATTTACTACCTGCTATTGGCAGGCAGTATAGGGCTTCATAGTACTGTGTGCTCATTGGCACTGCCTAATCTGCGCATCTAAGGGGATGCCCACATGCCACCCCAGTCTGACTGTTATGAATACAGTGCGGCTGCATATAGAAAAGTATCTCATTTTTGGTTTGGGGCAAGGCTATATGTGTGGCATACGGCATATAAATTCTTGCATTCTTAGTAGCGTTAGTATAGGCTTCTTGATGTTTTTTTTATCTGTCTGTTACCAAATCCTGTCTAAGGAGAAAACAAATCAGCATTATAAATATTGCCAGGGGTAAGAAATAATAATATAGTAGCTTATGTTCTACACTCATCTGATTTCCTTACACAGGCATGGTATGCACTAAAAATACTCTACTATTGTTCCATTCCATGCAGCTGTAGAACAAAAATCACTTACCCCATTACATTTCTAGTGACCATAATTATTGAAATATATAAATAAAATCATGTGATGTATTTTACAGATTCTTCTGATGACAGATTCAAGGTAAGTGTAAAATTAACTGCCAGTGAGTAGGATGCTTAGATGGTATGCATCTGCCTCCTGGTATATTTTTTTTCTTTCAGGGAACTGACACTATTGTCAAACGTAGCAGTTGTTCTGTGCACTTTTGGGCTGAAATCTACCCAGTTTGTTGTGACAAGTGGATGCCATGCCTATTATTAATGACAGAACACAGGGCATTTAGCAGTGCATAAGCAGTTTCTCAAATCCATGTGATTCTTTCCTTAATCTCAGATGGCCATCATATCATTATTACAGTCTGTGTGATGAGTCACTGTTGCTGGAGTTTGGGCTCTGTTTGTCATGGAGAGTTTTCAAGTACAGAAGCAGGGAGCAGGGCATAGTTTTGCATCAAAAACAGTAATAAGCAGATTTACCAATGAATCACTACAGTAGTGAAAATAAATTATTAAATCAGGAAAAATCTGTATTTTATTAAGTTATAACTTTTCACCACTCAGTAAAATATAATGAGTGATGGTAAATCAGCCAATCAGCCAAGTAAAATCATAATGCTTATCCAGTGCAAATGCTGTTGACAAGCTGGACTACTTTGCAGTGGTAGTAATACATCATTGCCTTCCTGTGTGTGTGTTTTTGGCTGTACTGCTGAACACTTCTTTATCAACTCTCTGTTTGTATAGGTTAAAGGGAAGCAAGAACTACAGACAGACATTCATTATGCTGAAATATGCAAGGAGCGACTCCAGCCCCAGCCAAGGGGCAGGCGTGCAGAGGAAATGATAACCTATTCATCTGTTGCAATGCAGAAATGATGATATTATATATGTGTTCTTGCTTAGAGAACTGAATTAAACAACTGTGATTACAGAACAATTGGTGTAGACTTTTTTGAGCATATGGTGAACACAGTAACACTATTTTCCTAAAATGAGTAATGTGTAGTATGACTTGCGTGTGCTTGACTCACCATTGCAATCTGCTCTATTTGTATCATTTACCACAGGCTTGATTTGCTTTATGCAGTAAGAGGATTTACTGTGCTCCTGTTAATTTAAACCTTAGTGAATTGGTGATGCTCACTGTCTCTTCATTGCAGATACACTGACTTTATCAAACCAGTTCACTGAAAAAGGGCAGTTCCTCTAAAAAAAACTTGTGTTGTTGATAAATGCAATACCATTTTAAATAAATCACTATACCCAAAACATGCTACAGAATTTTTGGAGGATATTGTAGGGTATGACTGTAAAGATTTTCATTCATCCAGGTCATGGTATATCTAATATAAGTAATTCTCAAACACATAAAAAAATGAAGGGTAGTTTTTAAAAAAGGCCCTTGTGGCTTGGAACCACAGGGTGAGGCAAGAGTTATGAAAATTGTGCAAGTTACCGTTAAAGTTATGCAAGTTCCACAAAAACTGCCCTGACTTGTCTAGAAACTTCAATAATTTACACAGAAAGTATGCAACTTACATATAAAGCAATGACAATGCAGAATAGCTTGGGACGTGCAGGCACGGGCAAACTCCACTGACCTTCATTGAATAAAAAACTTAAGGTGAATGCCACTGACCCCTATTGAACTGACTTATAAGCACATTAATAAATGGACTATGTAGATGAATTACTTTATATAGAGTAACATCAGCTCTTTATATTGGGAAATATTTACTGAATTAAACTCTCACATATATGTGCTTTTCAGCAGTGGAATGACTAGTTATTGGACCCCACAGTAAGATTATTATGCCCCTAAACTCTGAGAACAAAACAATTTCCACGAACATACATGTGACAAGGGATGCCCGGCACTAGTTAGCAACAGGGAGTTGTTTGATTTTAAAGTGGACCTGTCACCCAGACACAAAAATCTGTATTATAAAAGTCCTTTTCAAATTAAACATGAAATCTAATTTCTATTTTTTATTAAAGCATTCATAGCTGTTGTAAGCTCATTTAAAAATCTCAGCTGTCAATCAAATATTGTCTGCCCCTCCTCTATGCCTAGGCATAGAGGCGGGGCAGACAATTGCTTTCACTTTCCATTCAGCACTTCCTAGATGTCACTGCTCTCCCCACATTCCCCCGTTCTCTTCACCATTTAATTGTGTAGCCAGGGCATGGTGATGGACATCGGGCCCCTTATTGTGGTGCATAAATAAGATTCTGAGGTGATGCAAGGCTTGCCTTAATAACAGTGTCCACAAAATGGCTCCTGCCTGCTTGCTATAATTATGAGTTCCCAGACTGAAGGAAACAAGATTCAAATAATTTATATAGTGTAATTAAAGTTCATTTTGCTTGACTAATGTGATAAAATAGGATTTTGAATAATTTTTTTGGGTGACGGGTCCCCTTTAAAAATAACAGCATGACATTCCTTTAAAGTTAGTCAACAAGTCAGTATTCCCTTTGTGCTGCCTGCCATTGCACTAACTGATGATGCACTCTGCAGAGTGGCTGAGGTGCAGAGTGCAGCCCAGAATGTAAAAGGGGGACTACTACAATAGAACGGGGAAAATACATTGAGTACTTTTCACAGAGAATTTACGCCATTTGTATTACTTTTGATTTTTTTTATTTAGTGAATATCAGATGTGTTGTGAAAATACACCTGGCAAATTGAAGTGAACTTTGGAGGAGTCAGACAAGGAGAAAATTTACCCTTCAGTATCTATGCCCCTAAGAAAGAACTGAACCTCACAGCTCTCAGTGATGGTAACTGCATCAATTCCCTCTGTGGGAAACCTGGAATTACCAGCACCTAGCTACAGGATTCCTTGGTGTCAGAAGGTACACTTGTGCACAACTCAACAGAGGAGGCAGGAAACAATGGTGCAACGCACAGCTATGAATCCAAGCAGTTTATGTAAATATATATAATGATATAAGTGAATTCAATGCCCATCCTGTAAAGATAAACCCAGGGAAGACTAGAGCAACTACCTAAGGAAACAAATCATTCACTGGATGGCAGAAGATACTAAACTAGAAAATGGAGAATACATTGTTACCCCTTAAAGGAGAACCAAACCCTGGCTACTAAAATCCCCTACCCCCTACCTTACATAGACCACCCTCCCTGCTCCCCCCCAGCCTAGGTGGTACCTTTGCTAAATGCCCCTTACTATTTACTTACCCCTTGTTGCAGATTCTGTCCAGCGCGGTAATGGGCAACATCTTCAGCCGCTTCGGTAATCTTCGGGTCTTCTTCCGGAGCTTCTGCAATTTCCGTGATTGATGATGCATGAGCACTTCTTGCAAAATAGAAAATTGCTCTAACCCCAAAGATTACCAAAGTGGCTGAAGATGGCACCTATGAATTCCACTGGACAGAACCTGCACCGAGGGGTAAGTAAAGAGTTAAAGACATTTAGCAAAGGTAGCACCTAGGCTGGGGGGAGCAGGGAGGGGGGTCTAAATAGGGTAGGGGGGTAGGGGATTTAGTAGCAAGGGTTTGTTTTTCCTTTAAGGGTGCCTTTATATGACCTTGGAACGTGTGTTTTTATGTGGTCATGGAATGTCTTGGTAAATATTCTATATCGTACAATACGGGATGCACTATTCATATGTCCTCGAAATTTAGGATTAAAAAAAGATCTATTTAAGGAATCTTTCTAACAATTCCTACCTACTTGTTTGCCCTTGGTGTCCTTTATTTATCTGGTGTCCCAATTACTAATTGCATTTATAACTACGATATTTAAATTAGAGTTATGCTTTATGTTTTGCAAGTATATTGGGTGATAAATATTTCTTTGGTGAAAATACATGATTTAGTAAGTGAGTGGTTATGAGGAGTGAAGCATACGCCAGAATTAAGATCAACTCCAATAGATCAGAGTTAAGAGCTCTGGGTTGAGATCAGGAGAGTAAGATAGGTCTGAGCATATTGTTGATTATTTGGCCAAATTGTTTATTAGTTGATTAGGGAGGAAGTATATAAAGACAATAATAAGGGGTCCAAGATTTAAGTAACATAGAGAAAATGACACACCAGTGCCAAAATGAGCTTAAAAATAAGTAGTGAGAAGTGTTTTGGGCTTCAACTGATAACAGGTTGTAAAGTTAGCCGTTACTTAAATTAATTACATTGCCTTAAAACATCTTATGGAAAAACAATTTGAATTTTTTTTACTCACTGAAGGTTTGCTCTTAAAGAACACATTTATTGAAAACAAATTGTATTTTTCAAAAGAAATACCCTCTCCCGAGCAAGAGGCCATCCTCAATGGAAGAAAGCTCCTGGTGCAAACAGCCATGTTTGCCAGAAATGCAAGTGTTTTAGGGGTTGTCATGGATGAAAACAAGTGGTCATAATCAAAATATTTTATTCCTTTTCTTGTCCCTCGGTCGATGAGCTATGGAAAAAAACCTTTACTCTTGTAAACGATGACCTACAATACAATATTCCAAACGCACCAGACTCAGCTCTGCTATTAAACTTACCAAACATGGTCACAAAATATAAGAATAAACTACTATTCCACATCTTTAATGCAACAACACTTATGATTGCCAAAAACTGGAAAACTAGTGGACTACTGCACTTTCAGCAAATACTAATCTCAATTGACTCTAGAGCAAACATGGAGTTTATGGCAGCCAGAAACAAACACAGAATTCCAAAATTTGACAAAGTATAGTCCGATTGGCAAGCATTCCGCAGCCCAACTCAAGTGTCTACCCCATGATCTCAAAATTGTTAGTTAGGTACAAAGCAACTCTGTTTAGTAATATACAGTACAGTAAGTGGACATACCTGGTGACCTTGTTGACCTTAAGGACCATTTTTGAGCTATTATGACATTACTAATGTTACCTCAAGGTTTAGGGAACTGTTCCAAACCATTTAAATCATAAAAAGTCTGCATATTTTTAAAGTGGACCTGTCACCTACACATAAAAAGCTGCATAATGAAAGTCCTTTGCAAATTAAATATGAAACCCCAAAAATTGTTTTCATTAAAACATCCATACCTGTTATAAAGGTGTTTAAATATCGAAACTGTCAATCAAATATTACCTGCCCCGCCTCTATGCCCGTGGCATAGAGGAGGAGCAGTCAATTACTTTCACTTTCCATTCAGCACTTCCTACATGTCACAGCTCTCCTCACATTCCCCCTTGCCTCGTCAGGCTCTATAATGGTGTAGGACACTGCACATGGACATCAGGTCCCCCATTCTGGTGCATACACAAGATTTTGGGGTGATACACAATTTCCCTTAATAACCGTGTCCACACAATGGCTGCTGCCTGTTGCTGTGATTGTATAATTCCAAGACAGAAGGAAACAAAAGTCAAATAATAAATACAGTGTAAGTAAAGTTTATTTCATGCATCACTTGCAGGTTTGGATCCAATTTCAGTCTGCCATTTAATTCCCATATATAAAAGATATTGCCTGCCAGCATGTTGACTATAATATGGTAATGGAATTTTATTTAGGCCAAGAATGAGTCTCAAGCACTAAACAACATTACCCAGGTCATTCACTCCCATCAAATAAGACAGACTTTCTCAGAAGCCATGAAGCTTGTTCGCTGGGGGGGAAACTAATCAAAATTAGTACTGAAGGTAAATTACACTAGGGGGGACAAGTACAAGAGCACTAAGGGGTGCAAGAGCTCTCCCCTTACTGATTAGTTCAGGAGAACACGTGTGGATTGTACTCTGCACTGAGAGCTGGATTAAAAATCCAGCCCTCAGTGACAAGCACAAAGTCAGGACACAGTTCAGCCTTGCCCTTACCATTTAATTTAGGATGCATTCCACAGGCCTCTGTGCACTCCATTTCATATTTGCAAAAGTACAAAAGTGAGTACAAGTGAGTAATTTCATCTGACTCTTTAATATCCAATATTCCACCAGTGTTAGTTGAATTCAATGAGAAGGTACTGGTGGTTTCTAACCACCTGAATGCTGAAATTATTCCCACCTCTCCATAGGAGCTATCTGTATATAGTTATCTGCATTTAAGAATAATGACAGCCGCAGATGCATATATACAGATACTTTACACCAAAAGTGTATCTGTAGAAATGAAATCCTTTTGTGCAACTAGAGGAAAACTGTGCTGGGTTTCATGGTTTCATGGCTTTAAAAGCTTGAATCAATCGGTTTGGGTAAATAACTGAGCGGAAACGCGATTTTTTGGGCTTTTTCCTAAAAAGCCCAAATTTTTCTGATTTTTGCCCAAAAAGGTTGGATTTTTGGATAATTCCAGAGCAGACCACAAAACTTCCAAATAGGATAGGGACCTCTGCCATTGACTTATACACAAATTTGGCAGGTCTGAGATGGCGGATTTTCAGATTCAGGCTTTTTGCAGCATCAGGCTTTAATAAATCTCCAAAAACGTGAGTTTTAAAAAAAAAACTAGTTTTGCCCAAAAAGCCCAAGCAGATAAAGTCTGAGTTTAGTAAATAACTCCTTGATGTTAACTTCACCTAGAACAGCAATTAAAATACTAGTTGGCTATACAGAAGTTTTAAGACTTTTGCCATCACACACCATACTATTTTTTCTCACACCCTTAAACCAATACAAAGCATAATGGGACATTTTTCCTTAATTACTCCATTATAATATCAATGTACTAATGTTTATATGGGATATTTGATTACTTCTGGTATGGTCTAAAGTCTGATATCTAAAAAATGTTTGGTTGATGCTTCAATGTATACATGCAGTGCATCGGTTGGTTATCATGTATCACTTGGTGCATAACTCTAACAATCTTATAATAACAGCGTACTAAGGTTTATATGGTATATTTGATTACTTCTAGTATGGTCTAAAGTCTGAAAAATATTTGGTTGGTGCTTATATTTGTATACATGCAGTGCATCTCTTGATTATCATGTATCATGTATGTTCTAACAATTGTAGGCTACGTGGTAGAGTGACTGGCCGTAGTGCATAGTTTTAGTATCAATTATCTTGACTATTATTTCCTACGTACCATCACATTGTATTAGTACATTTAGGGGCAGATTTACTATGGGTCGAAGTGAATTTTTGAAGTAATTTTTGGATACTTCGACCATGGAATAGGCCAAATTCGACTTCGATTAGAAAAACTTCGACTTCGAAAATCTAAGTACTGTCTCTTTAAAAAAGTTCGACTTCGACACTTCGCCATCTTAAACCTGCCGAATTGCTGTTTAGCCTATGGGGGACCTCCTATAACCTAACTTGAGTGTTAGGGCAAGTTTTGAGAAATCAGAGAGAATTTTTGGTTCGATTTAAACGATTTCATCGTACGACCGTACGATTTTAAAAATCCTTCGGCTTCGAATGAAGAACTAACCAATTCAGTGGTCGAATTTTGAAGTTTTTTGAAGTTTTTTGCACTTTGAAATTCGACCCTTGATAAATCTGCCTCCACGTGCCACTTCAAAACACTTGTTGACCCAGGTACACAATTTTCTTCTCGAGATGATGATTTTGTAGATATAATCTTTTTTAATAAGTCTATCAGAGCTAACTGCCCTGGAAGTGAATTCAGTAGATGGACCTATTCTGCAATACGGGGATGCATCAAAAAATGTATCAGCTTTCACAGAATTGGAGGAACTTGGGCTGCCTGTCCTACAGCCAAGTCACCAATTGCCACAAATCCTTATGTAAGTCTTCACAGTTTGTTAATTAGCTGGCTTTTGCTACATTAGTTCAAGAGTCAGAACCAGAAACGCAGAGAATATAAAGGCACAGACAAATGCTGCTTTCAAGTAAAATGACGTTTTGCAAAATAATTTACTTAATTAATATGCTATCTCACGTTCACATCCTTGCAATGTCTGTTGAACTCGATCAATACAGTGTCCACTTTTAAACCATCTTGGGTCACTGTACTTTCTCATGTCTCATCAAATGATGCCACAATACTGCCCCTTCCTTCCCTTAGTGATGTCACGATACTGCCTTTTCCTTCTCATACTTATGCATAACAAAACCACATTTTCTTCAATAATAAATAGCCAGAGACTAAGTAGCCAGGGAAGAGTGTGGGAGTAGGTGAAAGATGTTGGGTATAAGAGAACGACATGCACTAAAAAATATATCAGCTTCTTATTTTGTCAGAAAAATGGATCTGCAACTGGTTTGCAAGTTTGTTGTGTTTGCTCTTATTTATCTCACTGCACTCACTGGTATGTATGGATAGTATTATCTATCTGATATCAAAAGCTGAATAAATGTCTTCATATTTTTATTTGTGCTTAAGAAATTTCACTGGCATTTTACCCATATAAGTAGCTAGGATTTGTGTAAAACGAAAAAGTTTTTTTTTATATACACACCAATTACATAAATGAAATGCATTTGTGGCAAATGAATACCCACCAAAATTCGACACACTCATATATATGGGTGTATGAGATGGAGCAAAGATTAAAGACAACAGCAATTACAGGTAAATAAAAATGATAAACTTAGAAAAGCATATTTTCCTTTTTTAGCACACAATTAGATTGCGTTATTGATCATAGGTTGGAATTGCAGCCAAAAATCAGGGGTTGATGCAAGTTTTTCTCAATCACAATTTTGTTTTTCATTACTGTTTTTTCAATAAATAATTAAAACTCTTGTCACAGAATTCTACTGAGATTTTTTTTTTTAAACCTGCGAATGCAAAACCACTGCAAAAACATGCGTTAGTAAAATTTAATGTCAAATGTGTTAATAAAATGCAAATATGTAAATGGTTAATAAAGCTATGCCACATTCTGTCCTTCGTCTCATTAGATGGTAATGATCGGCAGCCACTTGTGAAAGCTGATGCTGGAGGGTCAGTGAGGATCAACTGTTCTATTCCAAATGATTCCCTCAGTTTCTCTGTGGCCTGGTCTTTGGGCTGTGAGAATAAAATAGATCCCATGAAACACCCATCCTACAAACACAGAGTAAGATCTGAGAATGGCAGTTGATTATTGCTAACCTGACAGAGAGTGACTCTAGAACATACTGCTGCCATGTGGATATTCCTGGTGATCCGAAGAAGAAAAGAATTGCAGTACAGAATCAGAAATGTAGTATTGTAATTCATGATAAAAGTGCTGCATTGAATTTAACTTGTTCATATAGGAAATCAGTGATTATGTGAACCTGCAAATGCCAGAATCATTTATCCTTAAATAGTTGGTGCATATGGGATAGAGCTTCCATACTAGTTTCCCTGATGAATAAACATAAAATCTTACGGAAACAACATCCAATGAATCAGCAATATATAAGAAGACTTGCTTATTTACTTATTTACAAGCCGTCATCAGGAAGGGCAGAGCCTAAGGTGAACATTAAGTTATACACACACACAAGATTCAAAAATGGCGCTGGCATGGTTTTGGCGCCATTTTTGAATCCTGTGTGTGTATATAACTTCATGTTCACCTTAGGCTCTGCCCTTCCTGATGACGGCTTGAGTTTGTAAGCCGAAACGTTGAAATAAATCTACCAGCTTTTTTTCACTTATCAAGACCTATGTGTGCGGAAGTTTTTTTTGTTTTATATATATATATATATATATATATATATATATATATATATATATATATATATATATATCCTGTCAGATGGTTAATGCAGCCCCTTCACTTGAGGATGTAAATGAGCCCCAGTGTTTATCACTGAAATATCACCCAGTGCTTTTCAGTCACTTCAGTCCATGGTCATCATGCACATTATTTCTAAAGTAATCTAAAATTGCAATGCTAGTTTCCTTATATAGTGTAAATCTAAATGTATACAATGGCCATTTATGTGCTAACATGCATCTAACACTATGCAAACATTTTCATTTAAGCCTTTTATTGTGTTTGCATTCATTAAAGGCTTTCATAAATAAGAAAACACATATTTCTTATTTGCTAAAAAAAAAAGTAAGGATAAGAAGGTTTCCTCAGATAGTCCTCAAAATGTATATTTGTTCCTGCAGCAGCTGCATCTTTGCAATGCTATTAACATGAAAAAAACAATTGGTGTAGACAATAAAAATGAAAAGTTTTACTACTATATTTTGAATTAGTTTTTCGTTTAACTCATGGGGGCCGATTCACCAAGGGTCGAATATCGAGGGTTAATTAACCCTCGATATTCGACTAGGAATTAAAATCCTTCGAATTCGAATATCGAATTCAAAGGATTTAGCGCTATAAATTCATTTTTTTCATTCGATCGAACGATTAAATCCTTCGAATTTAATAAAACGATCGAATGAATATCCTTCGATCAAAAAAAGTTTAGCAAGCCTATGGGGACCTTCCCCATAGGCTAACATTGAGTTCGGTAGGTTTTATCTGCGGAACTAGGGGGTCGAATTTTTTTTTAAAGAGACAGTACTTCGATTATCGAATGGTCGAATAGTGGAACGATTTTTAATTCGAATCGTTCGAATTCGATCGAATTTAACCAATTCGATGGTCGAAGTACCCAAAAAATACTTCGAAATTCTAATTTTTTTACATTCAAATTCTTCACTCGAATTTTGTACATCTGCCCCAAGGTGTTGAAATTTCTATAATTAACCCTATCAGTCTTAGTCATGTAACATACAAGATATTTCTGATTCAATAAACCTACACATAAATAAAAGTATAGGAGTTATTATCCAAAATGCTTGCAATCCAGGGGTTTCCAGAATCTTTCTGTATTTTGGTTCACCATAGCTTAAATCTGCGAAAAATCATTATACATATACTATAAACCCAATGGGATTGTTTTGCCACTAATATGGATTCATGCAGCTCAGTTACCATCAAGTGCAAGGTACTATTTTATTAAATAAAATGAAAAAAAAGTAAATTCTTTATAAAAATGTAAATAATTAGCTTATCCTATAGGAGATATATAGGTCCCGTATATTGTTCATCCATTTTACCAGCCATAATATTTGCTGCTAAATTCTTTTTTATTAGTCGTAAATTAATAAACTATAAATAGTACATTTTTGTTAAACCGTAAAACAGTTACCACCAGATGATACAACGCTCATCAATCGTCTCCATGAATGGAAGACCATTTTTGTCTCAGAAGAACAGTTAAATCACAGTGAAAAGTAGGTTCTCTAAAAATGTAGGGCAATGTAGAGTATATGTGTAATAAAATTACCTGGTGGTCTAGTGGTGCGGCGGCGTGGATGGCCGCCACGCTCCTGTTCCGGCCTCCAGCACCATCTTGGTTCTCATGGGCGCGCGCGGCGCGCCTCTTAAAGGTACAGGCGCGCTGCCGCGATTACGCCACAGCGCATTGGCGCACGTTTTGGCCCATTCTTACTCCCAGCCAGTGCCCATGATAGAACTTGTTTCTAGTGGTTTCCTGAGCCTTGTGCATCTGATCTGAATCTCGTCTGTCTGATTATCCGTGTTAGACCCAGCCTGTATCCTGACTATTCTGAACTCTGTATCCTGACCCTTGCCTGCCTACAACAACTCTTCCTGCTTAACCCCCTGATTGACAACCCGGTTTGACCCTTGCCTGCCTGACGATTCTGATATCTGCCTGCCTCAACTCTGCTTGTCTGACGATTCTCTTGCCTGCTCCATTTGTACCATGACCTTCGGCCCAAAAGACTCTGCTAACAGTGCCCCTTTGCCAGCCAGAACATCTCGCCTTGCACCCCTCGTTAAGTCCAGGTGGCACCCAAGTAAGCTGAGGGCTCCTCCCGAAGCCCAACGGTGGTCACACTACTGGTGAAGCCGAGCCGAGACCAGGGTGCTTGGCATTTGCTCGGGTGCCGGTCGTGACATTATGCTACTGCAGTTCCAAAAAACGCCTGAACTGCAATGAACTGTAATTTTGCCTTGTCCTTGACTCCAATGAAATTTTTTGGTTTCACAATTTTTTTTTGTAGTTTCTTGAATTTTACAAAATCTTACCATTGCCCTTTCTAACCATCACCAACTCATGGGTTTGGTAGCTGCTGTTTTCGTCTATATCACATGTACTCAGGCTACATATTTTTACTAAAAACAAGAGAAAGCAGTAAAACCCCACACTACCTTACTAAAATGAATTGAGATCTAATTAAATAAGTGCTTAGTGCTATTAAAAACATATGCTTAGTTCTCAATCAATTTAGCACCAACATACAATTAATGGTATTTCAATCGATTGTGTTAATACAAATAATTATGATTAAAGTGCTTAAGTGCTATAAATTAGGTGCTGTGACCTTCAACAAAATGTATCTACACACAATTGATGAATAATCTAAAAGTTCATGGTTCTTATATGAATTAAATAAGGTGCTAGTGCTGTAGTTATAATTTTAAAGTGAGTTCATGGTATCAAACAATTAAAAATAACGCGTCAGCAATTCATGAATAAAAGTTAGAAATGAGAAAATAGTATAGAGGTGGAGTTGTCCCGAAGAAACTAGCTGCGTTGTTCTAAGCCCTGGGACACCACACTAGAGATGGCGCGAACTGTTCGCCGGCGAACTTGTTCGCGCGAACATCGGGTGTTCGCGCTCGCCGGAAGTTCGCGAACGTCGCGCGACGTTCGCCATTTTGGGTTCGCCATTGTTGGCGCTTTTTTTTGCCCTCTCACCCCAGACCAGCAGGTACATGGCAGCCAATCAGGAAGCTCTCCCCTGGACCACTCCCCTTCCCTATAAAAACCTAAGCCCTGCAGCGTTTTTTCACTCTGCCTGTGTGTGCTGAAGAGATAGTGTAGGGAGAGAGCTGCTGCCTGTTAGTGATTTCAGGGACAGTTGAAAGTTTGCTGGCTAGTAATCGTGTTGATACTGCTCTGTTATTGGAGGGACAGAAGTCTGCAGGGGTTTGAGGGACATTTAAGCTTAGGTAGCTTTGCTGGCTAGTAATCTACCTTCTATTGCAGTGCTCTGTATGTAGCTGCAGTGGGCAGCTGTCCTGCTTCTGATCTCATCTGCTGACTGCTGCAATAACAGTAGTCCTTGTAAGGACTGCTTTTATTTATTTTTTTGTTGTTTTACTACTACTACTACTACTACTACTACTACTACTATAAGAGCCCAGTGCTATTAGTCTAGCAGTGTTGGGGAGTGGGACTGGTGTGCTAATCTGCTGCTCCTAGTAGTTCAGCAGCACCAACTGTAATTTTTTTTTTTTAATATTCATTTTTTTTTTATTTTACTTTTTTTTATTTTACTACCGCTGTAGTAGTGTATAAGTTGACCTTTTAGGCATTATTTGCCCTGTAGGCATTTTTTGCCCAGTGTGTTATTCAACCAACTGCCATCTAGCTGTGTGACCTTGTTCACATTCTGTCTAAATATCCATAATATTACCGTCTCCAGAAAAAACACCGGAGTGACTTTTTTCAAGCAGCCATAATATATTTTACGTAATCCGTATCCATCGCTGTAGTAGTGTATAAGTTGACCTTTTAGGCATTATTTGCCCTGTAGGCATTTTTTGCCCAGTGTGTTATTCAACCAACTGCCATCTAGCTGTGTGACCTTGTTCACATTCTGTCTAAGTATCCATAATATTACCGTCTCCAGAAAAAACACCGGAGTGACTTTTTTCAAGCAGCCATAATATATTTTACGTAATCCGTATCCATCGCTGTAGTAGTGTATAAGTTGACCTTTTAGGCATTATTTGCCCTGTAGGCATTTTTTGCCCAGTGTGTTATTCAACCAACTGCCATCTAGCTGTGTGACCTTGTTCACATTCTGTCTAAATATCCATAATATTACCGTCTCCAGAAAAAACACCGGAGTGACTTTTTTCAAGCAGCCATAATATATTTTACGTAATCCGTATCCACCGCTGTAGTAGTGTATACGTTGACCTTGTAGGCATTATTTGCACAGTGTTTTCTTCAAACCGCCATCTAGCTGTGTGAGCTTGTTCACATTTTGTCTAAATATTGATAATATTATCGTCTCTAGAAAAACCACTTGAGTTACTTTTTTTCAAGCAGCATTCTTATATTTTACGTAATCCGTATCCACCGCTGTGTATACGTTGACCTTGTAGGCATTATTTGCACACTGTTTTCTTCAAACCGCCATCTAGCTGTGTGAGCTTGTTCACATTTTGTCTAAATATTGATAATATTATCGTCTCTAGAAAAACCACTTGAGTTACTTTTTTTCAAGCAGCATTCTTATATTTTACGTAATCCGTATCCACCGCTGTGTATACGTTGACCTTGTAGGCATTATTTGCACACTGTTTTCTTCAAACCGCCATCTAGCTGTGTGAGCTTGTTCACATTTTGTCTAAATATTGATAATATTATCGTCTCTAGAAAAACCACTTGAGTTACTTTTTTTCAAGCAGCATTCTTATATTTTACGTAATCCGTATCCACCGCTGTGTATACGTTGACCTTGTAGGCATTATTTGCACAGTGTTTTCTTCAAACCGCCATCTAGCTGTGTGAGCTTGTTCACATTTTGTCTAAATATTGATAATATTATCGTCTCTAGAAAAACCACTTGAGTTACTTTTTTTCAAGCAGCATTCATATATTTTACGTAATCCGTATCCACCGCTGTGTATACGTTGACCTTGTAGGCATTATTTGCACACTGTTTTCTTCAAACTGCCATCTAGCTGTGTGTATTATCGTTTCCAGAAAAACCAACTGAGTTTTTGTTGTTGTTGTTTTTTTAAAAATAATGCCAGGCAAAGGCAGGCCGCCACGCAGAGGCCGTGCTGCTATGCAATCCTGTGGCCCTAGCAAATTGCCCAGTTTTAAAAAGCCAATGACCCTGAACTCCCAAAATGCTGAAGAGGTAGTTGACTGGCTTACACAGCACACCCCATCCTCTACCGTTTCTAACTTTACCACAACATCCTCCTCATCCTCCACTGCTATGGCCACCCCACGTAACACTTCCTCCACCACCGGTGCCCCTTCTTCACTGGAGTCAGAGGAGTTATTTTCCCATGAGTTTCTTGAACTGAGTAATGCGCAACCATTATTGGCAGAAGAAGATGAAGGAGATGAGGACGTTACACCAGATTTAATTCTGGCAGAGAACACGACAGAGATGGACATAATGATGAGTAATGAGGAGGAGGTCCCCGCTGCTGCTTCCTTCTGTGATGTGTCAGAAGAAATTGATGCATCTGAGGAGAATGATGATGAGGAGATTGATGTTTTGTGGGTGCCTAGTAGAAGAGAGCAAGAGGAGGGTAGTTCAGATGGAGAGACGGAGAGTCAGAGAGGCAGTAGGAGAATAAGACTTAGAAGAAGCAGGGAGGACAGCCCGCAGGGATCAGTAGGGCAACAACATGTATCGGCACCTGTGTTCAGCCGGCCAACGCACCCGCCATTGCCGCCAATGCCGCCAACTTCTACTGTTACCGCCAGATCGCACACTTCCAAAAAGTCAGCAGTGTGGGATTTTTTTAATGTGTGTGCCTCTGACAAAAGCATTGTAATTTGCAATGAGTGCAGTCAGAAACTGAGCCTTGGTAAGCCCAACAGCCACATAGGTACAACTTCTATGCGAAGGCACATGAGCGGCAAGCACAAAGCACTTTGGGAGCAACACCTCAAAGGCAACAGGCAAACTAAAAGCCACACTCCTTCTGGTCCAGCATCTTACTGCTCTACCTCTGCTCTCCTTGACCCATCTGAACCACCCTCCACTCCGCCTTCCACCTTGACCACCTGTTCCCATTCCCAGTCATCTGCCACCAGCCAAGTTTCTGTGAAGGCCATGTTTGAGCGTAAGAAGCCAATGTCTGACTGTCACCCCCTTGCCCGGCGTCTGACAGCTGGCTTGTCTGCACTCTTAGCCCGCCAGCTTTTACCATACCAGCTGGTGGACTCTGAGGCCTTCCGCAAATTTGTAGCAATTGGGACACCGCAGTGGAAGGTACCCAGCCGCAATTTTTTTTCTAAAAAGGGAATACCACACCTGTACCAACATGTGCAGAGCCAAGTTACCGCATCTCTGTCACTTAGTGTTGGGCCAAAGGTCCATATGACTACTGACGCATGGTCCTCCAAGCATGGTCAGGGCAGGTATGTCACCTACACTGCCCACTGGGTGAACTTGGTAATGGCTGGGAATGGGAAGCAGGGAATGGGTAGCTCAACAACAACAACAGTGGAGTTGGTGTCACCGCCACGGATTGCACGCGGTTCTGCCACCACCTCTACTCCTCCATCGCTCTCTACCTCGTCTTCTTCCTCTTCTTCTTCTTACTCTGCTGCTGGGTCCTCCTTCTCCTCCTCCACACCTGTGCACCCCCAGCTCCCCCTAGGCTATTCGACGTGCCAGGTACGCCGTTGTCACGCTGTCTTGGGGATGACGTGCCTGGAAAGCAAAAACCATACCGGATCTGTACTCCTGTCATCTCTGCAGTCACAGGCCGATCGGTGGCTGACCCCACACCAACTGCAGATCGGAAAAGTGGTGTGTGACAATGGAAGCAATCTGTTGGCAGCGTTGAGACTGGGAAATTTAACACATGTGCCCTGCATGGCACATGTGTTAAATTTAATAGTCCAACGTTTTGTCTCCAAGTACCCAGGAATCCAGGACGTTCTCACCCAGTCCAGAAAGGTGTCGGCCCATTTCAGACGTTCCTACACAGCCATGGCACGCCTTGCTGACATTCAGCAGCGCTACAACATGCCAGTCAGGCGTTTGATTTCTGACAGCCAGACTCGCTGGAATTCAACGCTCCTTATGTTGGAACGTCTGCTGCAACAACAAAGGGCCGTCAACGAGTACCTTTTTGAACTGGGTGGTAGGACTGGATCTGCAGAGCTGGGGATTTTTTTCCCCCGTTACTGGGTGCTTATGCGCGATGCCTGCAGGCTCATGCGACCTTTTGAAGAGGTGACAAATATGGTCAGTCGCACCGAAGGCACCATCAGCGACCTAATACCCTTCGCTTTCTTCCTGGAGCGTGCCGTGCGACGAGTGACAGATGAGGCTGTAGACCAGCGTGACGAGGAGCTGGAAGCGCACGATTTATGGTCGGAATCACCAGAACGAACCCAGGCACCTGCTGCAACGCAGGGAGAGGTGCCAGAAGTGGAGTCAGAGGAGGAAGGTGGCTTTGTGGAGGAGGAGGAGGAGGAGGACCAACAGGAGCAGGCTTCCCAGGGGGCTAGTGGTGACCTTTTGGGGACCCCTGGTCTTGTACGTGGCTGGGGGGAGGAGACCGTGGATGATGCAGTCCTTGATAATGAGGAAGCGGAGATGGATAGCTCTGCATCCAACCTTGTGAGAATGGGGTCTTTCATGCTGTCATGCCTGTTGAAGGACCCCCGTATCAAGAGGCTTAAGGAGAAGGACCTGTACTGGGTCGCAACGCTACTAGACCCTCGGTACAAGCATAAAGTGTCAGAAATGTTACCAACATACCACAAGTCCGAAAAGATGCGGCATTTACAAACCAGCCTGCAAAACATGTTGTACAATGCTTTTAAGGGTGATGTCACTTCAGGAACTCATCAACATTCCAGGGGCAGAGGTGCCAGTAATCCTGCCACGAGCACACCTGCAAGGACAAAGCCCTTTGGCCGGTCTGTAACGTCAGACATGCAAATGTTTTTCTGTCCAAGGCAGCGCCACAACCCTTCTGGATCCACCCTCAAAGAACGCCTCGACCGGCAGGTAGCGGACTACCTGGCATTAACTGCAGATATCGACACTCTGAGGAGCGATGAACCCCTGGACTACTGGGTGCGCAGGCTTGATCTGTGGCCAGAGCTGTCACAATTTGCCATGAACCTCTTGTCTTGCCCAGCCTCAAGTGTGCTCTCAGAAAGGACCTTCAGTGCAGCAGGAGGGATTGTAACTGAGAAGAGAACTCGCCTAGGTCACAAAAGTGTCGATTACCTGACCTTTATTAAAATGAATGAGGGGTGGATCTCGGAGGGTTACTGCACGCCGGAAGACTTGTTCTGACTTCTATGCAGCTGTCCTTCTCTTCAAGCCTCATGACTCCACACACAGCTGTCCTTTAGCGTCCTCCTCCCTCCGCCACCGTTACAAACTAGGGTGCAAACCCTACTGGTTTAATTTTTTCTGGCCTCTGTGCTTCAGTGGCTGCAACCAAAAAAACTGGGCAAACAATGTCTACAAGGTCAACGTATGGCGAAAAATGACTATTTTCAGCATTTATATGGCATATTTTTTCTGGCAACTGTGCTTCAGTGGCTGCGTCCAAAAAAATGCATATTTTCTGCATTTATATGGCATAATTTTTCTGGCCTCTGTGCTTCAGTGGCTGCAACCAAAAAAATTTATATTTTCAGCATTTATATGGCATAATTTTTCTGTCAACTGTGCTTCAGTGGCTGCGACCAAAAAAATGCATATTTTCTGCATTTATATGGCATAATTTTTCTGGCCCCTGTGCTTCAGTGGCTGCAACCAAAAAAATTTATATTTTCAGCATTTATATGGCATAATTTTTCTGTCAACTGTGCTTCAGTGGCTGCGACCAAAAAAATGCATATTTTCTGCATTTATATGGCATAATTTTTCTGGCCTCTGTGCTTCAGTGGCTGCAACCAAAAAAATTTATATTTTCAGCATTTATATGGCATAATTTTTCTGGCAACTGTGCTTCAGTGGCTGCGACCAAAAAAATGACTATTTTCAGCATTTATATGGCATATTTTTTCTGGCCTCTGTGCTTCAGTGGCTGCGGCCAAAAAAACTGGGCAAACAATGCCTACAAGGTCAACGTATGGCAGTTGTTTAAAGAGAACAGTAGATTACTAGCCAGCAAAGCTACCTAAGCTAAAATGTCCCTCAAATCCCTGCAGACTTCTGTCCCTCCAATACAGAGCAGTATCAAGCAGATTACTAGCCAGCAAACTTACTATCATCTGTCCCTGAAATCACTAACAGCTCTCCCCCTACACTATCTCTTCCAAGCACACACAGGCAGATTTTTCAGATACATTTTTGCCCTTGATCCCCCTCTGGCATGCCACTGTCCAGGTCGTTGCACCCTTTAAACAACTTTAAAATCATTTTTCTGGCCAGAAATGTCTTTTTTAGATATTAAAGTTCGCCTTCCCATTGAAGTCTATGGGGTTCGCGAACCGTTCGCGAACCGCTCGCATTTTTGCGCAAGTTCGCGAATATGTTCGCGAACTTTTTTTCCGACGTTCGCTACATCCCTACACCACACGTGGGAGGAAGGAAGAACACTGAAGACTTTGGTCTCGTTACTACGTTTAACTGTCTTGTAAGGAGAGCTAACTTTGCTATAAAACCAACAAATCCTTATGTTGGTGCTAAATTGATTTTAGTAAGGTAGTGTGGGGTTTTACTGCTTTCTCTTGTTTTTAGTATCCCTATTCTGGTTTATATACCGCTACGCAGCCTGAAATTGGGTAATACAAGTGAGTGAACATTATACTTTTTTGATCTATATTTTTGTTTGTGGTCAAAGGCTACCTATTTTTGACAAGAGCTGGATAATGGCAACTGGAAGCCAGCCTGATGAAGGAGAACAAACATTAGTGTGTGAATGTATTTTTGCATAACACATCAAGAATATGATTTATCATTAACAATAAAAAAGAAACAAACAAGTAAAAACAATGTAATCAAAGTTTAGCAAAACTGAGCTCAAGGTGTCGTGGACTTTTTCGTCATATGGTTCATCTAGTCACCAAAGAAAGCATTGTTTTATTTATAGTTTGTAAGTGGTGTACACTAAGACGTGAGCCTTCACAGAAAAGGAAGTATTGCCGGTAGTTCAAGGAATTTGACTTTTGTCTTTAAGTATGCACAACAAGTAACTAAATGGGGAGATTTGTGCTTTATTGCATACATTTTATGCATCAGGTTATGGCATTTCTAAAAAAAAAAACAACAGAATTATGGCTTACCTTGTCTACTAGATTTTAATATAACATGTAGATAGTGCTTTCTTGTTTAAATGTATATTTTTTGAGACTTTCACAAAAATAAATGCCAAAGGGCTTATATTACAGGTATGGGACCTGTTATCCAGAATGCTCAGGACCTGGGGTTTTCCAGATAATGGATCTTTCCGTAATTTGGGACTTCATGCCTTAAGTCTACTAGAAATACATTTAAACATTAAATAAACCCAATAGGCTGGTTTTGCTTCCAATAAGGATTAATTATATCTTAGTTGGTATCAAGTACAAGCTACTGTTTTATTATTACAGAGAAAAAGGAATTAATTTTTAAAAATTTGGATTATTTGGATAAAATGGAGTCTATGGGGCAAAGATTCGAAGTTGTGCCAGGCGCAACTTCGCCACACTTCGCCAGGAGTATTTTCGCCAGCGCTCCGCAAATTCACTAAAAACCAAAAGTTTTCGAAGTTGCGCTAGCGTTAATTCGCCAAGCGAAGCAAAGTTTCGCTAGCGATGGTTCATTTGCAAACGGCGCCAAATTCAAATTTCGATTGAGGAACACGTATTAGCACTACAAATGCCTAGAAAACCTTCAAATCAGCAAATAAAAATTTTATTTTGCCCTACACATGTGCCCACTGTCTAGGTAAGTTGCCATGAGTCAGGAATGTAGGGGGGAAGGAGGGGAGCCCCAAAAATATTTTCGATCTTTTTCAGCCTATCACCCATCATGTAGAAAACACGCCAGCGTTTTTTGGGACTTAGAAAAAAATTTGACTTTTTTTTAAAAAATCCCTGAGGTCTGAGGTGGCGAAGGAAGTCTAGCGTAAAAGGTAGCGTTCAGTACACTGCGCAAGTTAGTGAATTTGCGTAGTTACGTCGCTAGCGAAAATTCGCCTGGCATAAGGGTGCGAAGTAACACTAGCGAAACTACGCCAACGTTCTTAGTGAATTTGCGCAGTAAAGAAAAATGCCAAACGCTAGCGAATTAACGCTAGCGTTCGGCGCTTCAGCGCTTAGTGAATTTGCGCCTATGGGAGACAGCCATTCCGTAATTCGGAGCTTTCTGGATATCGGGTTTCCGGATAAGGGATCCTATACCTGTACAATGAAAAGTTAATAAGTATAGGATTGTTTGGCAGACCCTAGAATTTGTAATGTGCATGGACCGAATACCTGCAGTAACTGATCAGCTGTTATGGAACCACAGTCATCAATTCTAGATAAGGGGAAAAAATGCTCTATCTATCAGCACCTCCACTGTGGGAAACAAATTGCATGTAATAGATGCCCTTTAAACTTTTATGTTTTTCTTGTTCTGGACCCTGACTTAAAATAGGAGGAAATCTGCACATTTGCTTTAAGGGATGTCCATCCAAAAACTAATTTTAGAATAATAAAAGTGTAGTTCTAAGCAACTTTCCAGTATTCAAATATTAAAAATGTTTACAGATTCAAAAGTTATTTGTAAATATAATTGCATAATGATATTCTTTGCACTGCTGGTTCTAACTCCTGAAACAATGTAGCAGAAGCCAGCATATTAACAGATCTGGAGTAGAAATTACTTGCTACATTGTTACAAGAGTCAGAACCAATATAATAGATAGGGATGCACCGAATCCAGGATTCGGCCTTATTCAGCAGGATTCGGATTCGGCCTTATTAAGCAGGATTCGGATTCGGCCAAATGCTTCTGCCTGGCAGAACCGAATCCGAATTTCTATTTGCAAATTAGGGGTGGGGAGGGAAATCGCATAACTTTTTGTCCCAAAACAAGGAAGTAAAAAAAATTTCCCCTTCCCACCCATAATTTGCATATGCAAATTAGGGTTCAGATTCGGTTCGGTATTGGCCGAATCTTTCATAAAGGATTCGGGGGTTTGGCCGAATCCAAAATAGTGGATTTGGTGCATCCCTAATAATAAATATTGATAAGCAAATACATGTATGGGACCTGTTATCCAGAATTCTTGGGACCTGGGGTCTTCCCGAATAACATGTCTTTCCGTAATTTGGATCTTCATAATTAAAGTCTACTAGAAAAGTAGACTTTATTTAACATTAAATAAACCCAAAAGGGCTGGTTTTGCTTCCAATAAGGATTAATTATACATTAGTTTGGATCAAGTACAAGCTACCGTTTTATTATTACAGAGAAAAATTAAATAATTTTTTAAAATTTGGATTATTTGGATAAAATGCAGTCTATGGGAGATGGCCATTCCGTAATTTGGAGCTTACTGGATACCGGGTTTCCGGATAACGTATCCAATACCTGTACTGCTTTCAATTGCAATTCAATTTGAAATTAACACTTTAAAACCCAGATATCAACATACTGTAGATTAATGTCAGCTCATAATTAAATGAAATACTTTTTTGCTGAAGTTTGCTTTTAAAGCAATAATTTGAATTGCACTATTTCAGCTGAAATACATTATTACAGGCAAATATTTAAATTCTCTTTCATTCAAATATTGCACCCTTTAAGGTGTATATGTTACTTCTGGTATGTCCTTGTATTACTTATGTTTTGGTAAAATTCACCAAACTACAACTAAAGAGCTAATTTAGGAGACAGGGAAAACCAAGACCACGTATGAAAACTTTGGATGAAAAAATGTAATTTAAAAAAAAAAATTGTATTCAGGACCTTCTTAAGTTATTAATCCAAAGAAAGTACCGTATTGTTGTAGTGATATGAATCTGCCATACAATACATCATTCACACACAGGCAACCTCATTTCCCTTGATGTCACAAATTAGGTCAAGAGACTCACCAAGTAAAGTAAACAGGACGGCGTGTTCAGAATTCACCTGAATGCAAAATAATTTTGGGACTCCTGCTGTTCTGCTGAAAATGGACATTTATTTTAAATTTACAGTTGCTTTATTTATGCTTTTGGTGTTTCGCCAGATGAAAGGTAAGAAAGGGAAATGTTCAACATCAATTTTAAATTGTATTTAATAATACCGTGTTTCATAGGCTTATATGTAGGTCCCCCTCAAATTGTCTTTTATAATAAATGGCAATATAAACGATGATCTGCAAAAGTGATTCTGCCTCTGATCATTGGTGCAATAAATAGCTCATGTGAGATGATCATCAAGGCAACAGTGGCACCTCAAGAGCATTCCATAAGAAAGAAATGCAGCGTTGCTTCACAATATTATGTTACATCGCTTGTACAAGGTCATTTAAAATTGAGAGAGGCGAGGGGGCTGTATTTAAGGACTGTCACGTGTTAATGGTCAGTGTGGTGTAGTGACCTGAAATTATAATCTGTGATTTTTGCTGCATTTCTTACTGCATTTTGGTTAAAAATCAAAGTCGCATGTGAAATGTGGGACATGCACAGTGGCATGAAGGTTCAACTAAGATGCATATTGATTGAAGGGTAAAAATAAATGATTGCACAAACCTGAAATGAACAGTGGAAGACTCAGGGATATGAAACAGATAATATAGAGAATACTGCCAATATACTGCACATATGGGAATCAGTGACAAACATGACAAACATAACATATCTGCATCTCAGTAATTAAAATGGCCTGTGTGCCATATACCAAATTTAATAATACGGTATCTGTAATTCTAAAATGTACTACTCTATAGTATTGCTTTATACTTGATTTTTAAAAATGTTTATTTTTTTAAAAATAAGTTTAGAATAAGAAACAATAATTTAACCGATGCCAAAAATTGTTAAAATAAAGTACTTTATGCTCAAAATTATCTGTTAATATTTTTTGTATTTAAAAATGGTTGTACAGTATTTAACAATTGCTGTTTTTAACAAATAAATGCACTCTTTTTCAAAAGAACACTGTATCATAAAAGTGAACCAATAAAGTATCTATATGCATTTTAGCAATCTAGTGGGGAGAACATTATGATTTCAGAAATTAGATTAAACTCAGAAGCATTCCGTGGAATACCCACGTGCCACCCTATTGCCTTTGGCACAGTTTGTGCACTTTCTGTATTATCCCTATCCATCATAGTAAATGAGGCCATGTCCATTTTTGTAAAATGTTTTTTTTTAATTGGTTTATTGAAAACTCCATGGAACGCCATGTGAAACTGTGAGACTCACTTCAGGAGATAACATTTTTTTCAACAAAATGTCTAACTTGTCAAAAGTATCAGGTAAAATGTTACAAATTATTTCAGAACTTAATCATGATTTTTCTTTCTTGCAAGATGGCAGCCTGGCGAAGGTATTAACTACTGTGATTGAAGCAGATGTTGGAGGATCAGTGACTATGAGATGCAAGCATAACAATGATGGGTCATCTTACTCTGTATCATGGAGTATCGACTGTGAAACTGAAGCTAAGAATACTTTAGTAGGACATGCATGCTATAAAAACAGACTCAAATTCTCAGAATCAAATGAAGAAATAACTATTGATAATCTGACAGAAAATGATGCTGGATTATACTGCTGTTACATGGAAGTCGCTGGTCAAAATACTCAACCTGTAGATAAAACCAGGGTGCGTGTTAAAGAAAGACAATACCAAGGAGGTATTCATTGCATTTCTTCTGTTTCATATTATCCCTTACTTCATTTACTATAGGTGAAGTGGTATTGTTTTCATTTGTTGATATTCTGCTGAATGCACTTCTATAAATATATATTGCTTAGACAATAAGTGAGGGAGAGGATTAAAATAACTTCCCCTAAATTCTGCTCTTGTGCTAATATTCAGAGCAATTAATTCTTAAGCTATTAGCAAAAGCAAATGAATAAAAGATGATTTTTCACTGGAATTGGAGTGCGGGTCCTTTGGAAATTATATATATATATATATATATATATATATATATATATATATATATATATATATATATATATATATATTTGAAGCACAACTCTTCAAGACTTTTCTGTCTAGGGTAAATTGGATGTCAACAGATTTTCTATCATATTCAGAGCTTAACAGAGCAACACACATTTGGGTTTGATGTGAGTTGTTGCTGATGTGCACGGCCTCTTATACTTTTATTGTTCATTGTTGTTTTCAGGATAAACTTCATTTTGTTTTAGTTATAACTGAGAAACGTTATAGTTTCCTACCTACACAGTGCTCAGGAACTAAGATAGCAATGATGCACAAAAGTGATATTATACTGCAACATTACAATACAATCTCAGTTTGACATGCTGGCGCAAGATTAGAGGGAGCTCTCCCAAAGCCATTTTAGCCCTGTGGTCCCCCCTTTAAGTCGCTAACAGATGCAAAGGAGGATGCCTATTTCAATTAAATTTTTGGCTAATAATATTAAAAACATTCTGTATTTTGTGCAGCCTATCGATTTATCCAGTTTTATTTTTTACACTGAGCTGTTCCTTTAAAGAGCAATGCATTACACAACTTGCATTACAAAATTAAATTAAATAAAATGTAAATGTAAATAATAATGTGAACATTTACAAGATTATTATTATAATTTGTTTTTCAGGTAATTGTGACTGCCCAATGAAGACTTTTCTCCTGTTAATGGAAATTCTTCGAATCTGCTCCCTGGTCATCTTAATAATTCTTGTTAGCATATTAATAAAAAAATCGTCTTAATATACTATATCTGCCCAGAATGATAATCGAATCCCTGTTTTATATAGTTTATGCTGTATCTGCAGTGATAGAGGGAACTGTCATTATGATGAGAAGTAATCGTGTATGTTCAATAAATCTGTAAACAGGTAATCTTATATTTATCGTTGTTACTGTTTTTAAATGTAATTTTTAAAGATCTTTCAGGTTTTATCTATGAGATTCTTAGTATAACATTTTTTCCTACTACAAATGATTCAAAAAGCAATTTGCAATACCCAACAAAATGGCTAAACAAAAAAAAAAAACATGCTAGGCTGAAGGAACACAACAAAGCATAAATATTTTAATATTTTATCAGCTAAAATTTATCTTGAAATTATTTGTGCAGCAGTACTACTAAGGATCTACCACAGTCATCTGCATATTCATAGCAATGACAACTGTGCTTTAAAGGAGACGATTCAGTATTTGAGGTTGGGAACATACTCCAAATCATTCTACTGCAGAATTGTTTAGTAAATGATTATGGCACAGTTCATTATTTTTATTGTTTGGTACAGAATAATTTCACGGCACATTGCTTGTGATGAGCGAAATTTGGACTTTGATAAATAATTCGGACTTTGATAAATAACCCCCATAGACTCCAATGGGTCAAAAAAAATTGTTGCATGTCAAAAAAATGTTTTCGGCCCATAGAACGCAATGCATTTCAGCGAATTTTCACTGTTTTTTTAATTTTCAGCCAATCAAAACGAATCAGATGTGCCCATTACTACACATTATATATTTAAAAGACAAGGAAAGGCTATTTCACTAGGGATGCCAACATGGTAGGCAACCCCAGTGACTTAAATTGCTTTAACTAAGATTTTTCCACTGTAAAACTTCCTACATTTAGTATACTACACAAGCGCAAATTGAAGTCTTCACAAATGATCCCAGGGAATTAAAAGTATGAGAAATTATATAGAAGGTCCCCCGGACAGTGCATTTCTTAAGAGGGACATTGGTCAGTGGATTAAACGTAGAAGTTTAATTAATAATAATAGATCCCATATCTAAATATAATTTAAAAAAAAATTTGTATACATACCGTAAAATCTTTTTTTCTTCAGTCACTTGGGGGACACAGGGACAGTGGGGTATAGCTGGCACCAGGAGGTAGGACACAACATGAAATAAAACTAGCCCCTCCTCCGCTGGCTATACCCCTCAGCCGTAGGCAGAGTCATGTCAGTTTGTACCAAAGACCAAAGAGGGCTAACTTAACTCTAGAAAACTGTATAAGAACAATGTAACTAACTGTAACACAGACTGGTGTACAGAATACATGTCTAATGAATCGAGAGGGCCTCTATCCAGGGAGGGAAGCCCTGTGTCACTCAAGCCACTGAAGAGAAAGAGATTTTACGGTAAGTATACAAAATCTCCTTTTCTCCATTCTCTGCTTGGGGGACACAGGGACAGTGGGGACGTTCCAAAGCTGTCCCGTAAAAGCAAGGGCGGGAAATGAGGCCCTATAAAGAAGAAGCCACTTCCGCTTGCAGCACCTTCCTGCCGAAGCGTGTCATCTGGCGCAAAAGTGTCAAAATGCTAGAATTTGACAAAAGAGTGGATAGAAGTCCACGTGGCGGCCTTGCAGAGTTGGTCCGCGGAAGCCTGGTTCCTAAATGCCCAGGATGTACTCATCCCCCTGGTAGAGTGAGCCCTTATTGTGACAGGAGGTTTTTGTCCCTGGGAGATGTAGGCCCGATGAATAGCCTGTTTTAACCAGATGGAAATGGAGGACTTTGTGGCAGGTGTACCTCATCTTGGACCAGAAGGAAGGACAAACAGTGCCTCTGACTTGAGTATATCATGTAATCTATGCAGATAGAACTTTAGAGCGCTGTCTGGTTCCAAGGAATGCAGCGCTGTCTCCTTAGGATTTGCCGGTGAAGGACAGAACGTCGGAATGACTCTCGTTGGAATGAATCTCCTGGTTTAGCTGAAAAGTTGAAAGTACCTTCGGCAGAAAGGAAGGCACTGTACGAAGACCTGCCCTATCATGATGGAAGATGAGGAAAGGTGGCTTGCACAATAGAGTGCAAGCAAGTTCAGAGACTCGTCTGGCTGAGGCTATTGCTAGTAGGACTGTTTTCCATGTGACCCATTGTCAATCAAGGGTTCGAAGGGTGTCTTTTATGGCGCCCTTAGGATTATGGTAAGATCCCACATAGGTACCGGCACCCTTAACGGGGGGGGGTTAACATGAGCTACACATTGTATGAATGTTTTCATGTCTGGTAGGAGTGACAGTCTCTTTTGAAACAAGATTGAAAGAGCTCATATTTACGACTTGAGTGACCCAAGGGATAGGCCCATAGCTAGTCCGCTCTGTAGGAATTCAAGTAACCTTGGTACTGAAAAAATCTCGAAGTCCACATCATGGTGGAGGCACCACTCCCGGTAAATACACCATACCCTGTGGTATGATCTTGCTAGGATGGATTTTCTTGCTGCTCGCACAGTGTCTACCACTGCATCAGAAAAAACCTCAAGAGCCACGCCGTCAAGTTTAGGCTTGCTGGATTTGGAAGACGGATTGGACCTTGTTGAAGGAGATCTGGTTGATCTGGTAGAATCCAAGGTGAGATTGATGAGATCTGAGAACCAAATGTGCCTGGGACACCATGGGGCTATCAGAATCAATCTGGTGTGTTCTCTGAGTAACCTCTTGATCGTTCTGGGAATCAGAGGAAGTCGAGGGAAGGCATATGCTAGCCAGAAATTCCATGGAGCTGTGAGGGCGTCTGCTGCTGCTGCCATTGGGTCCCGGTACCGAGCAAAGAAGGTCGGTACTTTTCAGTTTTCTCAGGTTGCCATGAGATTCACTTCTGGCACTCCCCATCTTTGCGTTATTTCTAGAAATAACCCATTCTTTAGTGACCACTCGTCTAGGTCTAATGTTTGACGGCTAAGAAAATCTTCCCAGTTTTTTAGACCCAGAAAGTAGATGGCTGACAGTCGAACTTGGTGGTCTTCTGCCCAATCGAAGATCAAGTTCATTTCGTTTAGGGCTCCCCTGCTTCTTCTGCCTCCTTGATGATTTATGTAGGCCACAGCTGTCGGATTGAATCTTTACTGCTTGAACTGTCAGACATTCCTGCCAGTGGTTCAGTCCGAGGCGTATCACCTGGATCTCTAATATATTGATTGGTAGGAGACTTTCCTCTCGAGACTGTCCCTGAGCTGTACGTCCCTCCATTACTGCTCCCCATCCAAACAGACTTGCATCCATCGTTAGTTGACACCACCAGGGCTCGCCCAGTTGTCTGCCCACAGAGATGTTTGGAGTCTGTAACTACCAGAGGAGCAATCTTCTTTTCCAAGATGCGAGTATGTTCCACTGGAATTCCTTGAGGTGGTATTGGGCGAAAGGATCTGCTTCTATCGTTGACACCATGATCCCCAGCACTCTCATACAGGTTTGGACTGAGTGACTGGGTTTCTCCACCAGAGAGCTCACACGCGATTGTAGGTGCAGTACCTTCTCCGGAGGAAGAGATATCCTCTGTGTTGAACTGCATGCCCAGGAATATCATTGACTGCCTGGGAATTATTGAAGACTTCTCCCTGTTGATTTGCTAAACAAGCTGTTGCAGTCTGTTCGTGGAAGCACATATGGAACGTTGGGCCACTGCTCGAGAGGGGACCTTTATCTTTTCTTTTGCATTTATGTTGGCATTTTGAATAAACAATAGGAGCAAAAACAGCAAAGTGATAGCTCACTATAACATTTGTTAATTACTATAATAAAAGAAAATAATTATTACATAGCAATTCATTATTAACAAAACATCAAATATTGAATTTAACAAAATTCATCAAGGAAAAATAAAATGATATAAAATGAGATAAAATAAGATCTTCCTCTCTACCATCCAAAAAAAACAAAATATTTACAAAATTAATGGACAAAATTATCACACCATCAATTAATCTTCGAAGTACGAGTATATAAACTTTATCTTCAGACTCCAGAATTTCAAAATAGGGAGAAAATTATCTCTAAAACCCATATTACCATACCTAAAACCTAAAAAGCTTACTCCATAATTCAGAAATTAAATGACATTACCACACATAATAAAACATAGAAACACTCATTGACTTGCACTTAGGACAAAAAGAAAATGTAATGCCCTCTGAGTTCTTCAAATGAAATAATTTATAGATCAATCTAAAATGTTGAACTCGCCAACCTTCACATCGAATAAGTTTATTAAAGTTCTAAATGGAAGATAATAAATGATGAGAAGTAATGTTAACTTTTAATAGGGATGACCACCTTTTTGCTAAAATTTGTCTGCCAGGAGAGGATCAAAGACAAAAGTCAATAATATATGATATCCTATTAAAGGCGGGTTCATCTAAACATTTTTGGATCCCTTTACATAAAGGAAGTTGGTCAACAGCAACACTATTTTTAATCTTTGAGAAGGTCTATACCACACATAAATCTCAAATAGACTAATCTGTCACATTCGTTGAGATCAAACTTAAATTTCAAATCTTCCCACAATATTGGTGAACCAGTGACGTTATCGACCAAATGTATCAGTTGGGAGATACGTTTTTTTCTCCAATATGGAATCAAAGATTTTCTCTCTGCTTTAGTAAATAAACAAATATCAAAAAGAGAGAGATTTGATAAATGCTACTGTGTAATTTATGTGGGGCCTTTATCAACAGATCGTCGAGATAGGGTGTGATGGAGATTCCCTCGCTTCGAATTACTGCTATGGCAGATGTCATGATTTTCGTGAACACTGATGGTGCTGATGTCAGGCCGAACGGGAGAGCGGTGAATTGAAAGTGCTGGTTTTGAAAGGCAAATTGTAGATATGCGTCCTTTATGTCAAGGGACATCAGAAACTGATCCATATTCATTGCTGAGGGATTCCATTTTGAACCTCTGCGGGCAGATGAACTTGTTGAGCCCTTTTAGGTCTAAAGCAGGACATGCTGATCTGTCCTTTTTGGGGACCACAAAAATGTTTGAGTAGTAGCCCTTGAATAAATTGCCTGTGGGAACTGGAATGATGACCTCCGTGTGTAGGATATTGGCAACTACATCTTGAAATGTGGTTCCTGTGGGATCCTGGACATAAAGAAACAAGGAGGAGGTAGGGAAGAGAATTCTAAATGGTACCCCCGCGTTACGACCTCGTGAACAGGAGTCTTGCGTGAGTGTGAGCCAAGTTTCCGCAAAATTTCGGAGTCTTCCTCCTAATGGGATGTGGTCCTGCGAGGGGTATAACCCGTCATGCCGAGGTACAGTACGTTTGTCAGTAGGTCTAAATGAAGGCTTGCGGGCCTGCCAGGAGGACCTGGGCTTGTTACTGAAGCAACCTCTGCCTTAGGAAGACTGACGTGGTGGAGAAATCCTGCCAGTCTTATTTTGTGAGGGACAAAAAAATGTTCCCCTACGAAAGGAGGGATGAGTCTTTGGCTGAGGAAGGAATGTACTCTTGCCCCCCGTCGCTTGGCTAATGATCTTGTCTAGATCAGGACCGAAGAAGAGCTTGCCTTTAAATGGAAGGGACCTTTTTGATGATAGGTCAGCTGACCAAAGTTTCATCCATAAGGATCTTCGTGCTGCTACTGAGAGAGCTGAAGTCCTACTAATCACTTGTGTTGCATCGAGAGAAGCCTCACAAATATACTCGTTTGCCTCTTTAATCTGTGATGCCCAACGGGAGAGTTTGTGGTGTGGAGTTCCTTCCGCTATTGCTTGAATAAGGGATTCATTCCATGCTTGTAAGGCCCTACTGACCCACGCTATGGTTAATACGGGATGGAGAGAGGTCCCCGAGGCTGAAAAGAGAGAGCGAATGAGCCCTTCTAATTTTTTGTTCATCTGATCCTTCAAGGAAGAAGAATCAGGTATGGCTAAGGCTGTGTTTTTGGAGAGTCTGGAAACTGGTGCATCCACAGATGGTGGTGCAGACCATTTTACACCAGTTCTGGTGGGAATGGATAAAGTTATTGAAACCTACGGTTTGCCTGAAAACATATCTCCGGCTTGTCCCATTCCTGTAGAATTATCTGCTCCAGCTGTGAGTGGGAGGGGAACGTTGGAGACAATCTGCTGTTGTGTTCGAACAAAGATTTAGAGGTGTCTGTGTTGTCTCCAGTGTCCTGACAATTAAGGAGTCCACTGCTTCTGAAGAAAATTTTGTGGAGTCCCCTTCCTGTACATCTGAATCCTGTGACAATTCCCCGTCTGAGAGACAATGCGCTCTTCTAATCCCACTGGTTCAGGGGAAGGATTTCTAGATATATTGTCACTCTCCTCGTCCGAGGTAGAGGGGGCTCTGCGCTTACCTTTGGGTCTTGGGTTGTCTAGCCGAGACAGAAGTTGTCAGTTCTGATACAAAAGAGGGGGTTGTGGGTACACTCCTAAGGCTAAATTATAATATATTTAAGTACAATGGAAGTGCTACTGACCTGGCCAATGCAAATTCCCTAGTCCCCTGTCTAAATAATTCAATAAATATGCAAGTGCATGTATTTTAAAAACACAGCGTTTTTTTGTTACAAAGTTATGATCATAAAGTTGATAAGTCACCATACCACGCCCATTTTTTAAATAAAGTGATAATGGATGAATGAAGGCAAAGTAAAAGGATATGTATAGGTGCACACTTATGTGATCATGTGTGTGTGAATATAGATTTGAGTATAGGTGTGAGTATAGATGTGAACAAGAAATAAAGGAAAAGCTAAATGAAAAGTGTGATAGATGTAATGTGTGTGTAACGTTCAGTATCCCACAACCCAGAGTAAACCCCAATGTCCCGGGCTCGGCTCACGCCTCGGCCTATAACCGCCGCCTTTCACGTCGGGTGGAGCCCTCCGCTACTCGGATGCCGCCAGGACTTAATAGTGAGGAGACTGAGGGAAGAACTCTGGGCGAGCAAGGGAACTTAACGTAAAGGTTATCAAAGTCCAGGAGCGGGCCGAGTCGAAACCAATCAGAAATGCAGTACAAAATCGGTAAGCAGCAGAGTAATCAAGGTCACAGTCCAGGTCAGCAACTAACAGGGTCGAAGTACAGAACAGAATCCAAAGAGTAGTCAGGAGCAAGCCAAAGGGTCAGGGCAGGCGGAAGTCAAACAGGAATCAGGAATAGCCAAAGGTCACAACAAGAATCACAGAATATCACACCCAGGAACAATAAACAGAACCTACGTTGGGCAAGGCACAAAGGGACTGATGGCCATTTAAACTGTTTGAATTTGGCGCCATTGGACGCGTGCCTGCCCTTTAATTCTGGCGCATGCGTGCCGCGCGCTCCATAGGAGCCGGCGCCTGGGGCCTAGCCGCATCGGCGGAGGCGATGCGAGACGGGCGTCCCCGTCGAGGGGGCGGCAGGCGTCCCTGCCGTCCCCTAGGTAAGTTTATTACATTACCCCCCCCTCCAGAGGGGGCCACTGGACCCTTAGGTTTGTTGGGAAATTTAGAATGAAATTGTCTCACCAACCTATCCGCCTTAACATCAGAGGCGAAAACCCAGGATCTCTCCTCAGGACCATAACCCTTCCAATGAACCAGATATTGGAGTTTACCCCTAGAGATACGAGAGTCAATCAACCTGTGAACCGAAAATTCGGATTGGCCCTCAACAGAAATAGGAGGAGGAGGAGAATTCTGACGTACCACTCTAGCAGGTCTCAACAGAGATACATGGAAGGAATTAAAAATCTTGAGTTCGGGAGGAAGATTTAACCTGAAAGTACATGGGTTGATAACATTAGATATAGAGAAAGGACCAATAAATTTGGGACCCAGTTTGGCTGAAGGGACTTTCAGAGAAATGTTTTTAGAGGACAGCCAAACCTTGTCACCAACCTGATACATAGGAGAATCTCTCCGATGTTTGTCTGAAGCCTTCTTCTGAGCAGCTACTGCAGAAGATAAGGACTTCTGAACCTCCTGCCAAGTCTTAGAAAAATCTTCCACAAAGGAATTAACAGCAGGAAGATCACATGAACCTGAGAATGAAAAAACTCTGGGATGAAGACCAAACACTGTGAAAAAAGGAGATTTGCCCGTGGAGGAATGAATGGCATTGTTATAGGCAAATTCAGCCCATGGAAGAAAATTAACCCAAAGTGCCTGATTGCAGGAGACATAACATCTAAGATATTGTTCCAGAGTCTGATTTGTCCTTTCAGTTTGACCATTGGTCTGGGGATGATATGCAGAAGAGAAAGACAAATCAGTACCCATTAATGAACAAAAAGCCCGCCAGAATTTGGACACAAATTGAACCCCCCTATCAGACACAATATTGAGAGGAGCCCTGTGAAACTTAAATATATGGAAAATGAAAAGTTCAGGTAGAGTCTTGGCAGAGGGAAGGGTAGAAAGAGGAATAAAATGAGACATTTTACTAAAACGGTCCACCACTACCCAGATAACAGTATGCCCATTCGATGGAGGTAATTCTACAATGAAATCCATGGATATATGAGTCCAAGGTTTCTCAGGAATAGGAAGTGACTGCAGCAACCCTTGAGGTAAAGATCTAGATGGCTTAGATCGTTGGCAGACTGGGCATGACTCAATATATTTGGTAACGTCTTGTCTTAAAGTCGGCCACCAGAGAGTACGAGACAACAAATCGCAAGTCTTCGCACAACCCGGATGACCAGCCACTTTAGAATCATGAGTCTGGTGAAAGACTGCTTCACGTAAATTACTAGGAACAAATAACTTGCCCACAGGAATATCAGGAGGGGAATCTACCTGGGCATTCGACAAGAAAGTAGAGAGATCCGGACTCAAGGCTGCCACAATCACCTCCTTAGGAACAATAGGGACTGTTTCCAAATCCTCCCTAGGCTTGGAGACAAAACTTCTAGAAAGGGCATCTGCTTTCAGATTCCTTTCTGCAGGCCTGTAGGTGATGAGAAAATTAAAACGTGAGAAAAACAATGACCACCTGGCTTGACGAGGATTAAACCGTTTAGCAGATTCTATGTACAACAGATTTTTATGATCTGTGAACACAGAAACCGTATGCTTGGCACCCTCAAGGAGATGTCTCCATTCCTCAAATGCCAATTTAATGGCCAATTATTCCCTATTGCCAATATCATAATTGACCTCAGCAGAGGAAAATTTTTTTGAGAAAAAGGCAAATGGGTGAATTTTACCGGAGACAGGATGTCGTTGAGATAATACTGCTCCGGCACCAATCTCAGACGCATCAACCTCAACAATAAAAGGCAAAGATGAGTCTGGATGCCGGAGAACTGAAGGCCTCTTTTAAGAGACCAAAGGCCTCAACAGCCTCAGCAGACCAAATACTAGGGTCAACCCCTTTCTTAGTTAAGGCAGTAATTGGGGCCACCAATTTGGAAAAATTCTGAATGAATTGCCTATAATAATTAGCGAACCCTAGAAATTTCTGGATCTCCTTCAAAGAAAGAGGTTGTGCCCACTGCTGAATTGCTTGGACTTTAGTGGGCTCCATCTCAAGACCAGTTTGGAAATTAATATATCCAAGGAAAGGTACAGCAGAGACTTCGAAGAGACATTTCTCAAGCTTAGCATACAAATGATTCTGCCTTAACCTGGATAGAACCTCCCGAACATGAGCATGATGGGAAAACAAATTAGAAGAAAAAATTAGAATGTCGTCTAAATAAACAACGACAAACCGACCCAAAAGATCACGGAAGATATCGTTAACCAGTTCTTGAAAAACAGCGGGGGCATTACACAGACCAAATGGCATTACCAAGTATTCATAATGCCCATCTCGGGTATTAAAAGCGGTCTTCCACTCGTCCCCCTCCCTTATCCTGATTAGATTACAGGCACCCCTTAGATCCAATTTAGAAAAAATAACAGCCCCCTTCACTCTATCAAAGAGTTCAGAGATTAAAGGAAGAGGGTAACGATTCTTGACCGTGATCTTATTTAACCCTCTATAATCGATACAGGGTCTAAGAGTCCCATCCTCCTTCGAAAAAAAAAAAAACCCAGCCCCCGCAGGGGAAGAAGAAGGTCTAATGAACCCCCGCTCCAAATTCTCTTTAATATATTCTTCCATGGCTAAAGACTCGGGAAGAGAAAGAGGATATGTCCTACCCTTGGGAGGAGAAGACCCAGACAATAATTCAATAGCACAGTCATAGGGTCTATGGGGGGGTAAGGATTCAGCTGCTTTTTTACAGAAAACATCGGAAAAAGCGGCATAACAAGGAGGAAGACTCTTTAAAGAAGTAGCGGCCAGGGTCTGGACAGGCTTAACACAAGAATACATACATGCAGGACTCCATTTCAAAATTTTACCAGAGGGCCAATCAACCTGGGGATTATGACCTTGTAACCAGGGAAGGCCTAAAATGACTGGAGTCTGTGGGCACTCGGTAATGAAAAATGAAAGGGATTCAAAATGATCGGAAATGGACATGTGAATAACCTTAGATCGAATAGATACTAGTCCGGAACCCAAAGATCTACCATCAATGGCGGATAATCTGAAAGGTGGAACCTGTGGTTCCCAGGGAATACCATGTTTTTGAATAAACCCAAAATCCAAAAAATTACCCGCTGCCCCAGAATCCAAAAAAGCAGAGCTCTGCACACAACCACTGTCCCAACTCAAAAGAACCGGAATTAAAATTTGAGAAGATTGGGGAGTAGAAACAACATCACCCAAGCAAGACTCCCCACACCTGCTTAGGTTCTGTCGTTTCCCGGCCTTTTGGGACAGGTGTTGCGAAAGTGCCCCTTATCCCCACAATACAGACATAACCCATTATTCCTCCTACGAACCCTCTCCTCGGAAGAGAGACGAGTAGAACCAATCTGCATAGGTTCTTCTAAAGATCTAGGAAAGACTTGTGGGGTGTTAAAGACATTTACAGAAGGAGGTGTAACATAGGAAACCTGCTCCTCCTGGAGTCTCTCTCTATGCCTTCGATCAATTTGAATAGCCAGATGCATGAGAGAATCCAGAGAGGACTGTGTGGGAAAATTTACCAGACTATCTTTAATAGCCGGAGCCAGACCAACCCTGAATTGACTCATAAGAGCCGTATCATTCCAGCCCGTCTCTACCGCCCAACGGCGGAATTCAGTACAATAATCCTCTGCCCGCCGTTTGCCTTGTTTAAGAGCACGTATGGCTGCGTCGGCAAAAGCGGCACGATCAGGATCATCGTAAATTATAGCCATAGCATTAAAGAAAGCCTCTAAAGAGTGCCGGGCTGGATCCCTTCGAGACAAACTAAATGCCCAGAGCTGGGCATCACCCTGTAAAAGCGTAACTACAAAATTCACCCTAGATTCTTCAGTAGGGAAAGAATAGGGTAAAAAACTGAAATGTAGCTTACAGGCTTCTTGAAAGGTAAAAAACTTACTTCGATCCCCAGCAAACTTTTCGGGGAAAGGAACCTTGGGCTCATGGAAGGTACTACCAGTAGGTGGAGGTAGAGAAGTGCTTGCCTGAGGAGTAGTATTACTCAGACCAGGAACAGGTTGTTGCTGCATCATGTCAAGTCTGGAAGAAAGACTGTGAAGACATTGCACAATATAGTCTTGCTTGTCCTCTTGTTCACCAAGCCTCTGTAGAAGATTCGCCAGAATCGCTTCCGAAGGAGTGGGGGAAGCAGTAGCTTCAGCTGGCTCCATCTTCTTAGTTTAGGGCCCAACATAATGTAACGTTCAGTATCCCACAACCCAGAGTAAACCCCAATGTCCTGGGCTCGGCTCACGCTTCGGCCTATAACCGCCGCCTTTCACATCGGGTGGAGCCCTCCGCTACTCGGATGCCGCCAGGACTTAATAGTGAGGAGACTGAGGGAAGAACTCTGAGCGAGCAAGGGAACTAAACGTAAAGGTTATCAAAGTCCAGGAGCGGGCCGAGTCGAAACCAATCAGAAATGCAGTACAAAATCGGTAAGCAGCAGAGTAATCGAGGTCACAGGCCAGGTCAGCAACTAACAGGGTCGAAGTACAGAACGGAATCCAAAGAGTAGTCAGGAACAAGCCAAAGGGTCAGGGCAGGCGGAAGTCAAACAGGACTCAGGAATAGCCAAAGGTCACAACAAGAATCATAGAATATCACACCCAGGAACAATAAACAGAACCTACGTTGGGCAAGGCACAAAGGGACTGATGGCCATTTAAACTGTTTGAATTTGGCGTCATTCGACGCTGGCGAATCAGTGTCAGCGCCTGCGCAAACACGCCAGCGTGCCTGCCCCTTTAATTCTGGCGCATGCGCGCCGCACGCTCCATAGGAGCCGGCGCCTGGGGCCTAGCCGCATCAGCGGAGGCGATGCGAGACGGGCGTCCCCGTCGAGGGGGCGGCAGGCGTCCCTGCCGTCCCCTAGGTAAGTTTATTACAGTGTGTAAGGTAGTGCGAAAGTGTCACCTAGTGACAGATGCAGCAGATATGATAAGTGTCTCATGAGCATTGGTTTCAGTCAGGGCTAAATCAGGCTGCTAGCATTTGGGGCTTTTAAGAGAGAGAGATTGCCCAAACCAAGACCCATTTTTTTTAAAAAAAAACAAAACAAAATATAGGACCACCATTATTTTAAAGGGGTGGGTATGCAGGTGCTACAAACCACATGAAGCTCAGCCACAGCTTCTGGCTACATTTCAAATACAAAAGAGGGGGTTGTGGGTGCACTCCTAAGGCTAAATTATAATATATTAAGATACAATGGAAGTGCTACTGACCTGGCCATTTAATTAATGCACATTCCCTGGTTCCCTGTCTAAATAATTATCTTGACGAGGTATAGTGGCTTATCAATTTTATGACCATAGCTTTGTAACAAAAAAGACCTTTATATATATATATATATATATATATATATATATATATATATATATATATATATGTGTGTGTGTGAGAGTGTATGTGCGCACTTGGGTTTATTTGTTGGGGTTGAACTTGATGGTCTTTTTTTTTTACCCAAATTAACTATGTAACTATTTAAGCCAACCTTATAATGTAAGAAATATGTCCTAGTCTCATTTAAAATTCCAGGTTATTATTTTTTGGGATTTTTTTTTGCTTTAGGTCAGATATCTAGTCCCCAGTTCTGTGTGCATATCAATGGTACACATAGTGGTAGTAACTAAATCTTCACTTTCTGCACAATTGTCAGTAGTAGTGGAACTATGCATAAGGTTTGTGGTTTTAGTGTATTTTATGGAAAAAAAATAGCCAGCGATCAGTCTGCTAGAAGCCCCCTTGTACCAGCACTCCGCCTACCCCACATTATCTAGTTGACAAAAAAATATATATATATATATATATATATATATATATATATATATATATATATATATATATATATAAAGCCATTATTTGTACACACAAAGAAGAATGATTGGCAGCTTATAGTTTGCCTTAAAAAAAAATTTTTACCAAACATGAGGTGTTAATACCACACTTTGGCCAAATTATGTAAACTCATGAGTCCTACACTGCCTATTAGCATTCTAAGTTTATAATGCATTTGTAATAATTAGTCCCCCAGCAGTGTGAATAAGTAGTAAGACCATATTGCAACATTTTTAGACAGCATGTTTCTCTAACAAATGTAAGAAAAGGCATAAATAAGGCTTGTGTTTCCCTTGTTTATTTATTTATCTGAACAGTCATAGCAAATGAAATGGTCATTTTAAGCACAGTTTTTTCAGCTGAATAGTGCATGATGCAAGAGAATAAGTCTCACTTAACAAATATATTGGGGCATATTTATCAAAGGGTGAAATAAAGCTGAACACAGTTTGCCACAGTGGCATTCTGCCACTTTCTGTTATTATAGTAATTTCAGGTCATATTTATCAGAATGAAAGTGTGAGTTCGCCCTTTAACAAAAATGCTTCTAAAGCTCCAAAGATATGAATCGAAATTTCACCTCTGGCTACTATGGTGACTCTTATTTCATCCTATGGGGCAAATTTACCAAAGGGCGAAGTGACTAACGTTAGTGAAAATTCGCCAGTGTAACGTCATTTCGGTAACGGGCTCTGGCGCAACTTCGCCAGCGAAGGATATAGCCTCTCGAGCTACTTCGCACTCATATGCCAGGCGAAGTTTCGCTCTGGCGAAAGAGCGCTACTTTGCAAATTCACTAAGATGCTAATTTTACTGAAGGTTACCTGTTCCGCCAGACTTGCCTTCGCCAGCTCAGACTAGGCGAATTGCAATGGAATGTATAGGGCTTCTTAAATTTTTAGTTAAAATTTTTTCGAACTCCCAAAAAACACTGGTGTCCTTTAGTTTTGTCAGGGTGATAGGCTGCAAAAGTCCGTAAAAATTTTTTGGGGTACCCGGGCTCCCCCACACATTTCCTGGGCTTGTATAATGTAATGTATTTGCTGCAACATATACGTCCATTCAACTTTAACTTCCCGCTAGCGCAACTTCGCTTGGCGCAGTTACGCAACTTTGCCAGAGTTCGTTCAGCGCCCTGGACCCAACTTTTCGATTTTAGTGAATTAGTGTTGTCTTGGTGAATCTACGCCTGGCGAAGTGTTGCGATGTGAGAGAAGCCATAGCTGGCGAATTTACAGATGTTAGTGAATTTGCCCCTATGTCCCTGGGTTGCAAGCCAAACCTTATGGCTTCTTAAAAAAATAGTGACCGGATTTCAACATTTCTACAGTGCCATCCACAGGAACCTCTGTCCTTTGGGTGGCACTTTTTTGTTTTATATAAAATCGATATGTTCAGATGTTCAAGCCCCAAAAATAAAAAAAATACTTTAGGCACTCAGGTTCGCGATTACTTCCACAGAAGAGCAAGAAGGGGAGCCCTGAAAAATACAGTTTTTCAAAAAAAAGTGCAAAAGTGTTGGTGGGTGCTGGGGATAGTACTGATGAAATATTCTAATTCTGTCAGAATTCCATTAAGGGGTTATGACATGACAGATGGAGAAATATGACAAAATCTACAGGCAAAGATAAAACTGCAATGTAACTCAATGCACTTTTATATCAGCTATAGAAAGAATAGATATATATTTAGCTCTTAAAAGTGAATGAGAGACAGCTTGAAATGTTTATCAAATATGTAGACTGTTACCTTAAAGCAGAAGGCATCCATGATTCTTTGTAGGAGCTTGCATAACAATGCAGTCTTGTAAAAGACTTTTAGAATTAAAGGCTACTGTGATGTCCCTCTGTGCTCCCCTTCACTAGAGGTCACTGCAATTGTTGTTTCATGTATACACTGCAAAGCAGTTCTGTTATCCTGATGATGTGCTAATGACAAGTATGCCAAGAAATATAATCCAAGGTATTGGCTTTTAATATGTTTATGAATTCTTGATTTCTACAGATATGATGCCATCAGCTGAAGATATTGATAGAAAAGTGTATATTTGTTTGTGTTTGGCCTTTGGAATTGGGCAACATTGGGAAAATACAGGGTGTGGGCCTTTGTCCCTCATTTATATTTCCATCAAACAAATGTAGACAAATGGGAATAAAGCAAGCGGAAATAATTTTACTTTTACCTTAATATTTCCAGGACCATTCACAGAATGTAACACCTAGGGGTCGATTCACTAAGGGTCGAATATCGAGGGTTAATTAACCCTCGATATTTGACTAGGAACTAAAATCCTTCGACTTCGAATATCGAAGTGGAAGGATTTAGAGCAGATAGCTCGATCGAACGATTAAATAATTCCTTCCATCGAACGATTAAATCCTTCGAATCAAACGATTCGAAGGATTTAAATCCAACGATCGAAGGAATATCCTTCGATCAAAAAAAGTTAGCCAAGCCTATGGGGACCTACCCTAACATTGACTTCGGTAGCTTTTAGATGGCGAACTAGGGGGTCGAAGTTTTTTTTAAAGAGACAGTACTTCGACTATCGAATGGTCGAATAGTTGAACGATTTTTACTTCGAATCTTTCGATAGTCGTAGTCGAAGGACGAAGTAGCCCATTCGATGGTCGAAGTAGCCAAAAAAACTTCGAAATTTTTTAACTTCGAATCCTTCACTCGAAGTTAGTGAGTCGGCCCCCTAGGGAACACGAAGGGCATCACAAAATCTTGAATCAGGCAAGTATTTTTGATAAATACGAAAGAAAATATACTTTGAGGGAAATGCTTTTCTCCAGGTAAAAGGTCTTCATTACAAACGTCTATCCTCAAACAGGGCAGAAGTAATAATATAAAGGTACAAATCATAATCAACGATGAATTATTATTCGTACAGGACCAAGTGAACTACTCTATAAGAACTAGAGAAATATTTTGGAAGTGTACAAAAATGAAAGCCCTCTCTGCAGTGCAATTGCCATTAGAAAAGGCCACCCACTCTAGTCTTTTGTCCAACTACCAACTCGCCTACAATCACAATGTGAACAGGAACATACATTTACGCCGGTCATACTAGGTACTCCTCAACAAAAGTGTCATTGAGGTGATACCAAGCAAGATAAGCTACTTCTTAAGGAGAAACAGATATGAGGCACTAGTATGCCAATTACTTACCACATCAAAAAAATTAACACAGTCGATAACAGTTGCTAAAGGTCATGGACACATAGCCCTCCAGATATCTTCTGCATTTCGCATTCATAGCAGCTACAAGGACTACAGAGACCATGTAGAAATTAGAGCTAATACTTTAGAGAACATGCATCTGCATTGAACTTGTAGCTCATTTTGGATTTATTAAGAACATCTGTAGAAACGAGACTAGGGTCTTTTAAAGAGATCATCCACCATTGCTGCAGCTTCAAAACTGTGATGGTCAACGTTTCATTGAGGTCTCATTTTATGTAAGATCTAAAGCCCAGATAGAGTGGAAAAAATAAGACGAAATGGACAGTGTGGCTGGGAGGGGAAACAGGTGACTGAAAAGAAAAAATCCTCTTAACATCAAACCACTCCATAGCAGCTCACTTAACTGTGCAGAAGAATGAAGCACCATCTGCAAATGTTTTACATGAGTGCTGTATTTGCCAACTTTTATCTCACAATGCCAACTGGTATGTAGATCACACAACAATGTTTATTTTTATATCAATGTTTTATTTACCCAAATATGCATATGCATTTGAGTACAAATTATACATTCCCAAATGGCTATAAATGATAAATGACATATGTAAAACTTTATCTGCAAGAAATCTTAGAGGCTTTGTAGATTCATTAGCAATGTTAGTTTGAGAAATTATATAGTGAAATTAAAAAAGTTAATAAGAAAGTGATCCTAGTATTTAAAATAATGTATAAAGTACCTTAGTGTACTATTTGGCATTATGAACTGTAACATATATGCTGAAGTGTGGCACAGGGAAGAGGTATTAAAGATTTAATCAAAAATAGAATTTGCAAGTACATCTGTTGTCACTTCAACCATTCCTGCTCTGTGGGAGGCTCAAATGAAAAAAAAAGGTTTAATAGAATCTGTACTGAAAGCAGAATCCACTTCAAAAACCTATCCATGTTGATAACATACTGTATCTACAGGTTTTAAATATTGTTTCTTTGTATGTGTAGGAAAACAATAGAAAGTATTGATCACTATTTGGTCTAACTTAACGTTAGCCCTGTCAAGGCAATGTTTATTTTCCATGCATTCACATGGCTTTACGTGAATAAAATGAACACATATGCAAATTGGTGAACAATAATACTGCAGGTAAAGTGCCATCTGGTTGTTGGTGAGAGCAGCCAAAATACTGATGCTCCATAAAGCTACATTTTATTGTTATGATTACGCTTTATGACTTATCTTTCTATAGAGGCAATCTCCTATTTATCTTCCATTCTAACTTTCCAACCCTTACCTGTTTACTTGGGTAGATGCAACATAGAAATTTCAAACAACAGAGCCGCAGAACAAATAGTAAAGTAATTAAAAAAAATAAAGACCTTTTGGAAATGTTCATAGAATTTCATTGTCTATGTTATAGTAAAATTTCATTTTAAGGTGAACTGTCCTAGTAGCCATCTTGGATTGTAGCACATCGCTAGCTCCGTCTGTGTACCATGCTGAAAACTCGTAGCAAGGATTTATTTAGGCCTATTTTGCCTTATAAGTTTTAATAATACATTGTGTGATGCATTATGTATCCAAGCATCCCCAAGGTGTTTATGTTGTTGTCTTTTTTTCTGGCTATACTACAGCTGTACACCTCTGAATAAACATTACAAAATAAGAGAGACAAAATAGAAATGAGTGGGTTCAAATGGCAAAACACACATTTTGAAAACTTCTTGCAGAAATTTCAGCACAACTTAACTGAATATAGTATTGAAGCTAATCAATGAGACGTGGGTAGCTTTTGATGCTAGAGACAATGGCAGAAAAAGGGACCAATCTATTAAAGTTCATATTTTTTTTGGTTTTCCTGAATCAAACTTTTTAGTGCTAAAAATTGTGTATTAGCATAATTACTGTAGTAATTACTGTAACAAAAATTTGTGTTATTTTGTTTAGTGTAAAAAGCACAACTCGAATGGGAGCCATCCTTATTAAATTGTAAAATCTCTATTTACTTAGAGATTTTAGGGATTCTTTTTTTACTTGAAATTACACAAAAATTCTTACACAAATGTAGATTCCAAGGTATTCATTGTCGTAATCATTCCATTGGTTTATCAATTCATGCTTATTACTATATATTTGGATTTTTTAATAAATAATGAAACATATGCTTTTTTAAAATCAGTGTTTAGTTGAGGTTGAAAAACTCACTAAAATTAAACAAATCTGAATTTTGATAAATTTTGTTTAAAAAAAAAATGGTTTTAATTTGAACATTTGGCTGCAGCAAATTAGTAGTTTGTGAGCAGTTTGTGATGCTTCAGAGTCTTGTACCTTATTTACACCTTTTTGATGCTACTTATTCCTTTCCTCAGTCAGACAAGTGCAAGTCTGGTGGGCCTAGTGATAGTAGCTTACTATCAATAGCAACAGAAGGAAGGATTTTTGGAATTATAATTTCAGTTAAAAGCAAGCTAGCGAAGTATTACGATAGTGTGGGGAGCAAATCAAACAGTAGGCTGTATAAAATGTATTAGTTATAGAAGGGTATACTGGTGTTTTATAGGTCAACAGTAACACCTTACAAAACATATAATTAAATACCAACAGGATGACAGCTAAGATGATTTATAGTGTAAAAACAGAAAGGGTTAAATTAGGGATACAACATGTTGATGGAAGGAAATTGAAAGGCAACATGTCACCAGAATCATACTGTCTACTTTTATAGCTAGGAAGTAGTTAATCAGGGTGCATTTTATATTAAGATATACATATCTATGCTCCTGTTAAGTTCATATTTCTCAAGAAGAGGCAGATGATCTCAGAACATATATTCAAAGGTATTAGATCTGTTATCTGTATACCTGTTATCCATAATACTACAAAAATTGTCAATGCCATGATATTAAGAAAGAATCAGCTTACCAGATTTGCTGTTCCAGTAACAACAATAATAATAATAATAAAATGGATGATAGGATGATACAAAAATAACTGAGAGTTTTTAATGTCTGAATGTGTTTAGCAGTTGTAGGGCATGCTTCTCAAATCACAGGAAAACCACAGTGTATATGCTGAATACTTGTTAAGATATTTCAATGGAAGTAAAAAGCGAAATTAGCGAATACAATGTAATTTTACGTGGAAATGACTACTGATTTTTTACATTTTCTTTGCCCCCACAAGGTGGTAATGATGACCAGATTCTTGCGGTGACGCAGCCCAACATCCTAAAGGTTGAACCTGGAGGATCTGTGACTATAAATTGCACCTTTAAATCGGATTTGAACAGTTACACTGTATTCTGGACTTTAGGTTGTGCAAATAACACAACTCTAGAAAATAACCCATGTTATAAACACCGAATGGAACTGAAAAACTTAAACAAACAACTCACTATTGCTAACTTGGCTGAGAGTGATACAGCAATATACTGTTGTCATGTGGAACTTTCGCGCGGGAATAAAGCATCAGGAAGCGGAACCAAAGTGGAAGTGAGACAAAGAAAATGTGAATCAGGTATAATTGACAAAACATTCCTTTTCTGAAATCCAGTGCACAATATTTCCAGCAATGCATTTACTGTATATGGGTGTACCAAGCATACATCCGTATGACTTTCTTCAAAGGTAAAGCTACTAAATATTTCTACCATTATCTGGGATGAAAGCTCAGCTCTTTATCTCATTAGTCTATGAATTATAAGTGATTTCAAGTCTACAGAATATCTAGCATGCTAGGTAGCTTCTCTATGTACATATTACAAACATGTTAATGGCGAAAGCAACTGAACAACTAAAGGGGTAGTTTAGCATTAAACTAAGGCACTTTGAAGTTTAAAATAAAAGTAATTAAAGTAACTACAATAATAATAATAATATTGTAGCCTCATAGAGCAATAGGTTATTGGCTGCCTGGGTCAGGGACCCCCTTTTAAAAACTGGAAAGAGGCAGGCAAAGCATTAAGAAATGGTTAACAATAAAAATGCAGACCAATCAATCTTCTTTTTGATTAAGCATTTGTCAGAAAAATTGTCTTTTAAAGGTTTGTTGTCTCTACCAAGGCCCATGGATTGTCTATGAAGGAAGCCCTTCTATTATAAATCTCCCCAATGGGAGACTCATGTAATATAGGCTCTTTATATTGTGTTAGAATATAATATATTTGAATATAAACAAATTCAGAATCATTAAATTGTGACATTAAAATGGTTTCTTTTCTTACCAGCGGAAAGTGATTATACAACGGGGACTCTCTTGCTAGCAATGGAAATTCTGCGCATCAGCTCCCTGGTCATCTTAATTATCCTTGTTAGCATACTTATAAAGAAATCATCCTAAAACTGCTTTCCTTTGCCACTTCCATGTCTAATTCATGTACAGATTACTTTACTAGAACTGCAATATAAAAGCTAAAAATATTCAGTAACAGGGTACATACTAAGAGAATAGAAACAAAACCACATTCATTTTCTGCAGATTGTAAACTCTCTTTGAGTAGGTTTTCCAAAACGTTTGTTTTGCCTAATTTATTATAATCTATAACATTATTGACACCTTAGCTGTATTATAATCTATGTATTATAAATTGGAGCTAAACCATAGGAGACTTGGTGCATTAACATTCAGATATACTGATAAAGGAATGATTTGATTTAAAACATGTTTCCTGTACTAATAAAATGTGTTGCAGTTGGTTACACGGCTTTGGAGTGTTTGTTTTGTCTAATTTATTATAATCTATAACATTATTGAAACCTTAGCTGTATTATAATCTATGTATTATACATTTGAGCTAAACCATAGGAGACTTAGTGCATTAACATTCAGATATACTGATAAAGGAATGATTTGATTTAAAACATGTTTCCTGTACTAATAAAATGTGTTGCAGTTGGTTGCACAGTTTTGGAATGTTTATTTGAATTTCGCAAGCTATAAATTAGATTGCAGAAACAGCAACTGTTCACCTAACGACACAGTTGACCCATAAGGACATATTTGACAAGGTGAGAATTTTCTCTTCCTCTAACTCTGCGTCAATACAGTATTTCAGGCATATTTTTGACGTGTTATCACATATTCACTTAAAACCCTAATAATACAACACAAAGGGGTGCATTTATTAAACCTCAAATTTATCTGGTCGAGTTTTTTAAGGGGAAAACTCACATTTTAACAGATTTATTATACCCCCAAAGCTGCTAAAAATCTGAATCAGAACATACTCCAACTCAAACCTGTCTAGGTCATGTAGAATGGTGAACTCTAACTGTCACCCATTGATAAATGTGCTTCTAAAAATCCCATAGAATAGAAGACGGGTGAGTTTTTCTGTGTTGAGATCTAATCTCACATTTTGGTAAATCTACCTCTTAGTTTAAAGAGGTCGCTCGTTAATGGTTACCTACTATTAACGCTTTAAGTGGGGGTTTACTTCAGTGGACTATAGTAGGAAATAGGGTGGCTATTTTCTTCCATACCACCTGTGTTTCTGCAGGATATTGCTGATTTAAAGGAGGCCATGAATTAGTTCTAAATCATCCTCTTACATTGTGTTAATCGGACAACATAGTGTTTACTTGTACTAAACAAGTATATTCTGTTGGACTCCACAATCACTGCAAAAAGGCAGACTCCATTTTGAGGAAGTTAACATAAAGAAAATTGTTAACATAAAGAAAATTGTGCCTAATACCCATAGAATGGACATGAGCCAAAATAGAAGGGCCCAAGTATGGGCTATTCTAGATTCTAAACAGTGAGGGTGGGTAAATGTGAGAAGTGGAAATGATTGCTAGTGGCACAGAGATATATCATTGACAAAAATTTAAAAGAAAAAGAGAAACAGAGAAAACAAGACAAATCTCCTATGCTCAACCCTAAAACATTGGTAATCATCAATGTTTCAGTTGTCTGTAATTCAGGTTTGCCACAGTGAAGAAAACATGTAATTTATTTGTTTTTAACAGTGTTGAAGTTTTGTAGTGCTACTTTTTCATAGTACTGTAATATATTTATTATAAATGAACTGCATGCTTAGAAGATACCTTTATTCTGTATAAACGTTTTTACAATGCTGGCCAATGCTCTATGGGCAAATAAGAAATCTGCTTATACGGAAGTATACATCATAGGTAAAATAAGCAAATTAAGGTGATTAAATTACTACACAGTATGATGTGCAGGAGATGCTATAGGCTGTAAAACCACATGCTGCATATACAGTACCTGGTCAGTACCTGAGGTTAAGAAATACTGATGTTTTTAATGTGGAGATAAACTTAACTTAACTTAAAAAAGTAATGATATTGCAGAACACATTAAACAAATATCTTCTAAATTATACATTCCATTGAGCAGTAAATTTAAGTATTGCTATGTATTTGTATTTACTGTAAGTATACTCTCTTACATTCATTGTACTATAATATGCTAAATATTGCTGTCTTCCAAAACACATGGCTTCAACTAATAGCATACTTGTCACTAGCTTAACAAATAGCTCATAGTTGTCAAGTACTAATAAACCAATATGAGTCATTTCTTAAAGTGTTAATTCTCACCCTTAAACCCCATGCTATTAATAAAGGAAAAAGAAATAGGTCAGCCAAGTCTCATAGTGAAGTGGTATCGTTTTCCGCCAATGTGAGTTCATATTTTTTTCTTTTTGCGGAAGCCATATGCTAACCCTACCATTGATGTTATCTATCTGTATAGAAAAAAAAAACACTGCCCATCCCATCTCATTTATCTCACTTTGATCTTTGTGTGCATTGCATTGACATTTTAAACTTGCATGGTCTAAAATGTGTTTCACAGTCCAAAACCTCAGGGTAACAAACATAATATGCTTACATTCTCACATTAGCTCATTTTCTTCTGTTGCAAGATCTCAAGAGATTACAAGGATAATGACAGCAGCCAGGGATGCAGAGATGGTTCTATTAATTAAAGAAAATGTAAGCTCTGTTGCTCAGACATAGTGTTACTTGATGGAATGGTAACAACATACTCCAATATTGAGTATTATCAATGCATAAGCTTTTATGCATGAAACAATCTACTAATATGTTTATAATTTCTGACAATCACTATGCTTAGATTTTCAGCTGCAGCTAAAAGCATGTGAGCATGTGCAGTGCCAATGGTACTTAAAAGATGATCTAAAAAGATCCAAGATTTTCTATAGAAAACTTTGAAGGCAGGGATCATTACTGTAGTATGGTGTATGTTCAGTATGTAAAATACAGCATTTCTAGACATTTCCTTTCGAAGTATTTAGCTCTCCACTGAACCCTCTTTCTAGCTCAAACCTACCTAAATGCCTGCCCCTCCTGACAATAGCTTACAGTGTAGTATTGATAAGACAAAAATGCACAATAATCTCCCTGAGTTAGCAAGATAACTAATGTAGTCCTGGAAAGAAGGATCCTTATTTTAGAATCCTCTTGTCGGAGGGCACATTGGGAGAGCTTTTGAAAAAAGACTGGTAACATTTTTTTATCATTTTGATATTATCATTTTGATAAATTATTACTTAAAGGGGAACTCCACACAAACATAACTCAAGCTTTTAAAAGTAAACACAATTTCAAGCAACTTTGCAATATACAGTAAAATAATTAAAAAATATACAGACTAATTTTTAATGGTTTGGAACAGTTCCCTAAGCCTAGCTCCCTTCTCTCCTGCTGATCTGTCTGACTACTTTGCTGAGCTGGCTGATTACATTACTTTGTATCAGCAGCCATCTGTCCTTAGCCTGTATCCTCCAAACCCCACAATTCCCTGCACACTTGATTTTAATAAGAATGGAACTTCACAGTGCAATGCATTGTGGGGTATGTAGTTCCTGCATGCTGTCTGTAAGCTGTGGAGAAATTGTAACAATTTGTAACATTTGTGTCGAGTGACTCCTTCCTTGCCAGGTTTTCAAATGATGCAGAAAGAGAAGAACTGTTAAACAGCTGAATTTAAGAATAGAAAATGGCATTAATTCATACTTTTTAAAGAAACACGTAACTGAGATAGATATATTAGGGGTTTCTGTGTTATGTGGGCCTCTTTATCAAATTTTGGTTTGGAAGCTGGAGTTCCCCTTTAAAGAATGAAAGTCTCTGGGTGCATGTCATTTGGAATATATAAATAATTTAGCGTAGTAGAGTTTAATTTGAGTCGACCTGCGTGCACATGTCCGTGTGTTTTAATTCACTGCTGCAATTGTGCAGGTGAGTTGCCCATATATGGATACAATAATTCTGGAATTATGGGGAAAACGCAGCACTGTGTGTAAAAAAACATGGTCATTACAATAGAAATTGCACTTTGCCCAAAAAATTCTGGGTGAGTTGACATGTCTGTTGTTCACGTATTTGCCACAAAGCTCCTACAACACTTCTAGTTATATCTTTCATACTTGTTCCAGCAGCACCAGCGCTTATCCTTTCCCCACCAAGTACAACTTTGTCTCCACCATCTCGGATTGTCACCTCCAGTGAGTTACGGGGTCACCTTGAAGCCTGAACATTTTTTTATGCATGTACAGTACAATGCCGTTGGGAAGAAGGCAAATGATGCACATATAAACTTACTCCCTGCATTCCATGGTAACACAGGTTGTATTTACTTCATCCCAGACAACCAACAAATGGTGGACTGACTTAGTGGAACCCAATAGGTAATTTAAGCTACGCATATGACTCTGTTTAAGTGGCATGAAGCTGCTGGCCATGGAAGGTGACACGGTAGGCCTGTGCCATAAGTGTAATTAAAAGCAACCAAATAAATTTGGACCTTACATTGTCTTAAACGCATTAAATGTGCGCTTTAATTCTTTTCACAATTGCATTTAATAAATTAAATATGGTTGTAAAATATGGTAGCAAAAAACTGTTGCTGACACTTGTTCCTGTCTGCAAAAATCTTTCCTACAGTTAGATGCATACTGGTCTGCGTCAGGTTAACATAATCATATAATTGATAAAAGTCAGTTTTCTGACATTTAAAGAACAAACCGCACCCCTAACCCCTGCACAGCCCCATTCCTGAACCACGTTACTGTGAAAAGTATCCCTATCAGCCACTTCAGATCCTCTTGTTAGATTGAGGACATTTAGCCTACTGACACACGCCACCTGGCCAGTAGTTTAAATGAGGTTAGATGCCAATGTTATTAATAGGAAAAAACATCCAGAATATAGGAAGGCAGGTATTTTTTTCCATATGCACAGTTGAAACCAATCCAAAATCTAGCTTCAAATGCACATGCTCCAGCTGTGAGGTCCAACAGAAGAGGATCTGAAGCAGATATTGAAACCGGAGGCACTGATGTTGCTTTTTTTCTCTCTGACAAAAGTAGCAGATCTGAGCATAGAAAAAAAAATTATTGTAGGTTAAGTTAAATATTGTTGGTAACCACTGACAGGGTTTAGTGTTCTTTGATTCCTGACACAAGTAGGAGCAGAAAAAAATGAATCACTCCCAGAGATGTCAGCTTTAAAATTGGTACCCTGTGAATTTGTTGCATGACTGCTTCCTTGGCATATGCACAGGCCATTCTAGTGCTGAATGTGAACATCTCGACTCACACAGGAAAACTAAGGAAAAACAAGGGAAGAGCCAGGTATCTCCAGAGGGATGATGGGCAGTTCACAGGTCTGTACTTGGGATCAGATGTAGGAAACAAACCAAAAGCAGCCACTTGGGGCAGCAAAACAAACACCAGCAAATGCATATGACGCGTGTATTTACCGAGGTCAAGCCAAACAACATTTCAGGAGGAGGGTGGCAGCAGACCCTCATTGCATTATGCTGCATGTGAAGTCTTCCTGTATTTGGCTATTTTTGGCATCACCGCAAAATATTTTTTTCTGTTCCCTTGCACAAGTAAGGGGCATTTTTAACAAGGGTCAAATATCAAATTGAAAATACTTCAGAATTCGAATTCAAAAAGACCAACCGAATTCGTATCCGAATAGTACGATCGAAGGAATATCGCATTAGATTCGAAGTTTTTCCCCTCCGAAAACTTTGATTTCTCAAAGTCCACCTCCAAATAGGTTCTAGGAGGTCCCCCATAGGTAGGGTTGCCACCATTTAAAAAAAAAAATTACTGACCAGTGGTGGGGGCTGGAACTAAAGGGGTGGACCGTGACACAAAAGGGGCAGAGCCTGCAGGCGTGCCGCAAAAAAAGGGGGAGCCACGGGGGTCGTGCCACAAAAGGGGAGGGCCACATCGCCAGAAGTCGTGGAAAATGTGCGTTTTCATCGGCGGGCAAGGGCTTTTGTAAATGGTATTACAAATTACCGGCAGCAACATTGCCGGTAAATTTGTAATACCGGCCTGCCAGGTGTTTTACCGGCTAGGCTGGTAAAATACTGGCCGGGTGGCAACCCTACCTATAGGCTAAAACAGCACTTCGCAGGTTTTAGATGGTGAATGGTCGAAGTTTTAAAGAGACAGTACATGATAAGTTTCGATATTCTAAATTTTTTTCAAATTCGAATCGAATCTGGACCATTCCATAGTACACAAAAAATAGCTCGAACTTTTTAACTTTGAAAATTCACCTCGACCTTTGATAAAAATGCCCCTAAAAGAGTTGAAACGTGCATAGGACAACAGAGCTACTTCTAATCAAATATTGGGAACAGATACTCTGCTCTTAGCAAGTATCACCTTAGGCCAGGCAACCACCACGAAAATACACGTTTTCCTTTTTTGTTTCCTGACAAAAGTAGAAGCTCTGAACAAATACAAGATGCCAGCAAAAGCCCACTGCATGCTATACCCTACACCCTACACAGACGACTACCACGCGTTACTGCCAGCTGATGCTTACGTAACTACAACGTACTAGGCCCCTCTACACCTACGTTTCATATCAGAATAGACGCGTACGCGCTTATATATGCCCTGGAGTGACGTCACGGTCTCATCTCGCGAGAGTATGAAGGATCTCTGGGAAAGTAGTTTTGCTGGAATCAAGGAGCCGGATATTTAACAGCGATTTGGGAGTGTAGGCTGTGTTATGAAAAGCGGCGGCGAAGGCGGTATGTGAGTGTATATCTTGCCTTTAAAACAGACCACGAGTAATTGCAATTACTTCCTCTCTAAATCGCGTCCCATGCTCTTATTAGAAATAGTATAAAACAAATGTTATCGATAAATGTCTAACCCCAGCACCATACAAGTGACTTAGGACATTCTTGAACTTTAAAGAAACTGTTCCCTTATATAGAGCTGTTTATTTCCTTGTGAATTCCGAACAGCGCATGCTCAGACATGTTCATGTAAGGCCCATTGGGAAAATACTGTGGTAAATATCTGTTAAACACCTTGTACCAATCCCTGCATTCCCCTAATTATAACCATTTAAACCAACACTGAAACATTTTTGCAGCAATTCAAATGTAGATCTAGTTTTCTTCAGATTTGCACATAAAAGGTTTTGTTCTTCATCTAGAGACACCATGGAGATGAGAGACTTGGAGTAGCCCTCAAAACACACTTTGTTCCATGCGGTGGTTGTTGCAGTCCAGTTTACTGTAAAGTTCGTGCCAGTCCGGGGAACTTAAGTTAGTAATAGTAAGTACCACAGTGCCATCTACTTGACTCACAGTGATCATTTGCAGCTGCTGTGCTCTTTATGCATGTGCCTATAGTAGAAACTAAACTTTGATACTAAATGGAGAAGTCTTGTTTTCCTTCCTGCGCATGTACACCAGCCGAGCACAACAGCAGCAGCAATCCTAGAGAGAGAAAAATAAGGGCAGCGTCATTGCGGTTGGGTCTGAAGTTTGTGATCATATTCTGTTAGGGGTGCCTGTTACAATTGTGATTATCCTTTTTCGTCTCTATCGAGAGACATTGCAGCAGTTAGCGCACTAACCTTGAAAATTTGTTGCCGATACCATTTCAGAGTGATCTCTGCACTGATCAGTTGCATTCATGCGATTGCAGATTTTGACGTAATATGGCCTGAGGACTGGATTTTAAAAATGTACTACAGTTGACAGAGATGGGCACACACATGTTGGGTATTGTAAGCAAAGTATGGCTTTTGAGGAAAGCAGAGCTGTAAAGCAGAGAAGAAAGAACTGGCCCTATGTTGAAATGTCTAGTACATTTTTAAAATCCAGTCATATTACGTCAATCTGCAATTGCATAAATGCAACTGATCAGTGCAGAGATCACTCTGAAATGGTATCGGCAACAAATTTTCAAAGGTAGTGCGCTAACTGCTGCAATGTCTCGCCTTTCATGGTCTGCCCCCCGCAGATGGCCTGAAAATATCCTTGTTAATATAAGGCAGGTTCAGTGCGCGGATTAGAGAAAAGCCTTATACCTCAGTTCTCAAAGCAAAAGACTTCACTTTCTCCTGCTGATTGGCCCCAGTGTGGCAGCTGCTACCCGAGTACAGATGTTGCACCGGACTTTTTTTCTCCCGCTGCATGGGTGCAAAGTAACACTGCCCCACACGCAAAAAGTTGCTCTGGAAGAAAAGAGAAGCGAATGGAGAGTGCTTGAACTTGTGGCAACGAACATGTAGTGGCGCAATCACAAGAGCGGCACGGGGGAGCGCAGTGGGTTGTCAGACTTACAGGGGGGGCTGATGGGGGAATCCCCCGTGCCCGACTTAGCGCGGAGTTTCCTTACCTAACAGACGGCCTGAAAATATCCTTGATTGCTCCGCAGATGCCCGTGAAACCACATGCTGATCGGAGCAGGCATGTTGATCGAGACATCTTCATTGCAGAGATCACTGAGGATTGTGCTAAAGGTCATGTGCTAACTGACCCAGAAAGTGTGCTGTCTGTCTCTGCTGCGTTATCTCTCTCCGTGCATGGTCCACCCCTGTAGATACTATATTATTGGCAATCAGGTTAGGTCAGGCTACTGTGCAACATATATGTCGCTGAAATCACTTCAGAAACTGTGCAAGTTGATGCCGTAGTGTGTGCTGACCTCTGCGGCTAGCCATCATAAATGCCCCGCTGTTTGAATCCGAATGCCCAGCTGACAATTCTGGAAAGGCTTTTACTATTGCACTGTGCTGCGCAGTCCTAATGTCCAGAGAAAAAAAACGTTGCAGGTGAGAGATCTATGCAGAGCCTAGCAACCAATAAAAACTAAGCTTATCCTGTCAATCAAAACACGACCCGACCTTGAGCACAGTGGACTAACGAGTCAGAGAGAGAGTGCAATGAGTCAGACATAAGAAAAACAAACTATAACTACTAAACAAAAAATATCTTTTAATCAATCATATTTACAAAGTTAACTGTTTTCATGAGCTCTACCATATATTAAAATTTAATTTTCACGATAGATCCCCTTTAAGCCATCCTGGAACCCATTATGAAGGCATAGAAAATAACTAACCTGCGCATGCTTCCCATCCTAACCATTTTTAACAGTCTGTATATTATGTAGGTATAAAGGAAATAATAGATCCCTTTATGTGTAAAAGCCTGTCTGAATGTATTTCATCACAAGTACTTGCCCACCATTTCAATCCTCATTTGTATCTTTCTCCAGGATTATTGAGAGAGCAAACTGTGGACAGAGTGCTGGTCCAATTATTTCCTCTGACCCTTGCACTACCTTTTAAAGGAATTGAACTTGATAGACCTTTGTCTTTTTTTTTTTTCAACCCAAATTAACTATGTAACTGTTTGTTGCTAAAACGTTTGAAACACTGTATTATTGTGTAATTGAGATGACTCTGTGGCCTTTGCCACCTTCTGGCAGAAACCCGTTTATGCTAGTGATGTGACTGCATAGTCCATACTGCTTAGAGTTGTTTCTTAAATGAGCCTTGTGATTTTCTGACACATCAGAACGTTTTCAAACAAGAGCTTGTTATATGTTGGGAACTGAGGAAAGTATACAAATTTTTATCTGAAAATAGATTTTACACTTAGAAAAAACACTTGTACACTGCATAGATACAATATAAACAGATCCTACATTAAAAGTCAAATTTTAACTTATACGTGCAGCAGTCTCCTGTGTGGAGTCATATTCATCTCTTGAATTTTTCGATATGTCTTTTGGTGCCTACAATGTAATTTTAGCGAATGAGGCATAAGGGGATTAAAGGGAAAAGGCACATGCTTATTGCTAGCTCCACAGTTTAAAACAGACCCATCGGTTTGCAAAATAGTTATACATGTAAATTTATTCATTCATGAATGAGACAAAAATTAGCTGTGGAGGACATTTGCAGTCTCATAGGTTAACAGCCATAAAAGTATATGGTTTGAAGCCCGAACCATCCAATCAGGTGTTATCTGTTAATACTACAACTTTTGATCAAAGCTAAATAATATTTGGCTGCTGTATGTTATTGGATGATGCAAGATATTGCCTATAATAACTCCCATAGAAAGTCTTTAAGTCATCGTTTATTTACCATTCAAGTAACATCCAAATTCTCTCCTTTAATAGTGATACTTGATTTATTCAAGTCAATCAAGTTTGTTTTATAACGTGAAAATTAAACGTAGAATGGGCACTTTTATTATCCTACACTTCCAGGTTTGTACCTTGTCCCAAAATCCAAATATCCTATATGCAGCCCTTCAGCTGTGATGGGACTGCTCCCAGGCTGCCGTTCTATGTTATTCAGCTCAGTGTTGTAACAAAAGGTATGAAGTAAATAGTAAAGTATTACACCTTGATCCTGAGCTGTCTCTTGAGTAATCTAATTAATTTTTTTCAGGGCTTCAGCAAACACATCTAAAAATGTTAATATTTAATATATTTCAGCATATTTATTTATTTTTTCCCCAGGGTTTGTGGCAGAAAAAATGAATCATCTTCAGCTTATCACTTTCACAAAAGCCCGGGACAAATCAGATTATTGGGAGAATGGAGAGCACAGTAATAAAAAAGATCTCCATGCACCCAATGAAATTATAACAGGAGAGGAAGCCAGGAGCTTTTATGAAAGTCTTGTGGGAACTGAAAGACCGCAGCCTCACTCTAAAAAATCTTCTAGAAAACCAAAACCTGCCATATTGTCTGTACAGTCTCGTGAAACTGGTACCCAGTCAGAACAAAACACCTCCACGGCTCAGGATCCTAATGAGCAACGTAAAGGTCACCAGTTACTAAGGTGTTCTCAAGAAGGAGACTTGCGTGGGTTAAAAAGACTCGTGGAAAAAGAGAAGTGTAATATTAACTTTCATGACTCTTACTACTGGACAGCTCTAATGTGTGCAGCGTATGAAGGAAGAAAAGAAGTTGTTGGGTATTTGTTAGAGAGAGGTGCAGCTTGGGTAGGAGTATGTGACACTCAGGGAAGGGATGCTTTGTCATTGGCAGAGGAAGCTGGCCATGGAGACATCGTTCAGCTTCTTCAATCCTCCTTTACCCCTACAAAGAAGAGCACCGCAAGGTAAGAATAAAAATTTAATTTTTTTTTAAATAGTGTTAATCACTGTTAATTAAAGGGGAAATCTGCAATTTTGTTGTTTTTATCAGAGAAAAGGTTACATTTATTTTTTATTTTTTTTACATGTATTAAAGGGATACTGTCATGATTTTTATGGTTTAGTTTTTATTTCTAAATTACATTACTATTGCAAATAATTCACTCTACTATTTCAAATTTTATACTTGAACCAACAAATGTAATTTTTTTTTTTACAATAGTAAAATTAATAGTAATAGCTAAAAAAGCAGGTTTTTTTTAGCAATGCAAATAAATCCTTCCGCAGAGGCGTCAGGTAGCGGCTATCTGGTTAGCTGCCCATTGTTCTGTTGATAGGCTGCTAATGCACTGCTGGGGGGTTATATCACTCCAACTTGCAGTGTAGCAGTAAAGAGTGATTGAAGTTTATAAGAGCACAAGTCACCTTTAGGGTAGAGACACACACTCAGATTTGGGGAGATTTAGTCGACCCAGCGACAAATCTCTTCTTTGGGGCGACTAATCTCTCTAACTACCTCCTGCCGGCTAGAATCTATATCGCCAGCGGTATGGCGCTCTGAGCTCTTCGTTTTCTGAAGTCGCCCGAAGTTTCCTCGTGAGGTAACTTCAGACAACTTCGGAACACGAAGAGCGCCGATTGCCATCCTGCCACTGATTTACATTCTAGCCGGCGGGAGGTAGTTCGGGAGATTAATCGCCCGGAAGAAGAGATTTGTCGCTGGGTCGACTAATCTCCCTGAATCTGAGTGTGTGTCTCTGCCCTTAATGCGCCACATTAAATAAAAAAACATCCCCATAGATGTTTCTTTCTACATTTTGCTTTTTACACGTACCTTTTCTATAAGGGCTGCAGCATTGATAATCAGTCTGCAAGACTTTCTCTCTGTCCCTTCCCACTGGCTGAGAAACTATACAGGTTGCTTGTGTCATTGCAAATAACTTGCCACAGTGAAAATAGCAGCATTACTGCTAATGTGTTGCTATTGCTGTAAACTCTTTAGAGAAACCCATTGAGAATACACTAGCATGTAATTTAGATGTCATGATTCACATACCCTACAATAGGGAACTGCAACACAGCTTAATATTTACATTATTCATTTGAATTGAAATCATATTTTTATCTGTAAAAAAAAAAAAAGTTCCCCTATTATTGTTTCTGACCAGCCACCAATTTTTTATTAGGCCCATGGAACTTTACATAATGGATACACATAACTTGAGCCACAGAATTCTACACAAAAAGACAAAGCTCTTTTTATATTGAAATAGACTTCCAGGATAATGTATGCAAATGCATATTATGCATATTTTCATGTTTGGATTTACTGTTCCTTAAATTCATAATTATTTATTTCGTTCTTCACAGAAATGGAAATGTTGTAATATGCACCAAAAAAACACTGGGTATTGACTTTCAGCATACTACAGAAGCAGAAACACGACTACTATCTTTCTACTAATTACACACACATGCCTTTACACATGCTGTGTGTGTCTGTGTGTATGTGTCTTGGCCCATAACATTATACGGTCAAAATAGTGATTATTGGTTCCTAGCATACTGTACTGTCTCTCCTTATCCATCAGCATACTGCACAGCATTAAAGCTCTAAAGGAGTAACACTTTTTTTTATTTCCCCTGCAGGAAAAGACCGTTGGAAAGAAAATACTGTGAAGTCTGCAAATCCCATTACCAGGAAGATACTCTTGAAACTCATGAACGCTCTACAGTTCACCTTTTCAATAACAAGAAGAAGCAGCCTGCTACTTATTATGCCATACCAGATCATAACAGGGGGTTTAAGATGATGCTGAAGGAAGGCTGGAATCGAGAGTCTGGGCTGGGACCAGATGGAGAAGGGAGAAAATTCCCAGTTAAGACTCTTCTAAAGAGAGATACAAAGGGTCTTGGCTTCGACACAGACCAAAAACCTAAAGTTACGCACTTTCCTGCCAATGACAGTATGGCCATTGCTAATTTGCAAATAAGACAAAAGAGAACAGAAAGAATCTCAACAATCAGCAAAAAAGACGAAAAGAGAAAGAAAGCAAAAGAGCGAGATTGGGAAAGGAATCTTCGAACTTACATGAATATTGACTTTTAGTATTATATATTGCTTTAATTTTATGTCTAAACACATTATCTTTGCATTGGGGAAATCTGTGCCATCTGATGGAAAAAGCTTTAAACTAATTTATACATGGTCAAATATTATGAAAGAGATGCTGATACCGTTAAAAAGACTTAATGAGGTATACACATAAAACCACCTTTGCTAAAAAATTACCACAATAAATAATTTGTGTTAAAAAATGCATTCTGTTCTTCTAATTAAAAAGTTAATATTTTCCTATTTTTTTCTAAAGCATTCCCTTTCAGTGCTATGACACCTGGAGCTACTTGTCACGGCTACTCAGAGACAATACTTATAATTGTCTCTGTATCTAGCTCAAGTATTTTCTGGCGTTTTGTAGTCACGACAAATAGCTGCCTACAAGTAGAACCGCGTGTCCACCCTTGTATAAAG